>WAAE01024855.1:613153-808340 GCA_013400495.1 Nicator chloris
GTCCCGCCCCGCTCCGCTCCGCCCCGTGCGCGCGGGCGCTGGCCACGGTGCTGCACGCGCGGGGCGAGGGGAGCGAGCGCATGCCCGGTGGGGGCCGCTTCGCCGCCATGGCCGCGAGCGTCGCAGAGGTGCGGGGTGACGGCCCGGCGGGCGCCTGTGCCCGCGGCGTCCCCACAGCCCCTCTAAGGCATCGCGGTGTCCTCAATGTCCCCACAGCCCCACACAAGCACCGATGTGCCCGCGGTGTTCCCACAGCCCCACTAAGGCATCGCGGTGTCCTCAATGTCCCCACAGCCCCACACAAGCACCGATGTGCCCGCGGTGTCCCCACAGTCCCACTAAGGCATTGCGGTGTCTTCAATGTCCCCACAGCTCCCCACAGGCACCGCTGTGCCCGTGGTGTCCCCACAGAACTCACTGTGTCCCTCCGAACCTCCACAACCACACACTGCTGTGTCCTCAATGTCCCCATGGGCAGCGATGTCCCTGCTGTGCCCCTGGAGTCCCCACAGCCCCACACAGGCACTGCTTTCCCCGTGGTGTTCCCACAGAACTCACTGTGTCCCTCCGGACCTCCACAACCACACACTGCTGTGTCCTCAATGTCCCCATGGGCACCGATGTCCCTGCTGTGCCCCTGGTGTCCCCACAGGCCCACACAGACATTACTGTGTCCCCACAGCAGCCTGGGCCACACGAATCTCCAGAGACCTGAGGCTCGCAGCACTTGTTTTCCACCAAGCAGCTCTTCTTGCATCTCAGTGCAGCTAAAAGTCTTAATCGAAAAGCCGTATTGCTGATAAATGTTTCATCCAAGATACTAATGATTACACGTGTAGTGATATTGTGGTGTTCTGCTTTGAGAATTACCTGTGGCAAACTGAAGACTTCAAGAGCCACTCTGAGGGATGAGTCAGTGAAGACATCGTGTGCTCAATGGTTTAATTTTTGGTGATTTTCAGATCTAATTGAGACTTCATTTACATGTATTTGTGGTCGGTGGGTGTTTTCAAAGTTTGTTTTTTCTACTCAATTAGCGGTGCTTCTTTTCTAAATATCAAAATACCTGTCACCTGTTAATACATGTTAATAAATATTTAGGGAGGATAGAGAAACATTGGCTCACGGTGATGGGGTTGTGAGAATAGCTTGCGGGAGAGGAGGTAGGCACTGCTTCTCACAATGTGTTTCAGCGTTTTCACAACAGCTGGGCTTTCTGAGCTTCTTGCCTACTTCTAATTAAAAGCTCAGTGTAGCAGATGAGTCTGAAAAAACTTCTGGGTCCTACATTTCCAAAAGCCATGAGAAGTGGCTGGAAAATTGGTGTAGAGAGCAAAAAATGGCTTTCCCCATTTCCATCAGCCTTATCTGTTAGAGCTGTGGCACTCTGCCCACCACCTTGCCATGGTGTGTGTCCTGCCAGCAATGTGGGAAGACCTGGGAGTGACAAACTCTCTGTGGGGAAGAGCAAAATTGTAAAGTTCCCTCAAACAAAGTTTTCTGGTGAAAGGAACTGGTCCAAGCTGAAGTTAGGAAAAGATATTTCAGCCCCTCTCAGCCTTTCTCAGTATAATTTCATTTAATGCCTCCCTATTTATTTCTTCCCAGACAAACAACTAGAAGTACCATGACATCATTGCACCTCCTGGTGCCATTTGGCCCCTAACATTGTTAATGCAAGGATAACTACCACAATGGTAATGGGATGTCTCAAAAGTCTCTTCCTCAGGGAAGTTCTCTTATTTTTTTAGCTGTCTTTCAGTTTTGCATTTCTTTCCATTGATTGATGCCATTTTTATAGTATCCATCAGAAAAAAACCTTTATCCTGAGTCCAGTTGTGCCAGCTGTGAATGCAGAAAAAAATTGAATAAATTAAATCAGTGCCTGGTGGTAGGTGGTAGATGGTAGATGGTATTATCTTCCTTTGATCACAAAACAGAGAAGAAAGAAGTCTTTGGGATTTTCAAGAAAGAAATGTCATTTATTGTATAGGAGAATGGAGAAAAAAATTGTGACATGAGGCTGCAGGTGCTCTCCCTCATAGTTGAGGAGGCAGATGTTCGGAGGCTGCAGCTCTCTGTCTTCCCTCTCCTGGACAACACAGCAACAAAGCTCTCTCAGATGATCAGAGGAAAATTGGACCATTTTTTATGAAAGGTTTTCTTTCTGTGGTGATTGCTCTGATTGTTGAAGTAACTCTGCAGAGGTGGATTCACTAGAAGAAGGCAGCTGGGGATGACAGAAATAATTTTGCTGATAGGAACATCACAGACGTTGAGTATCTGACTATAAAGACAGATTGACTTTTCTGACAGACTGTCAGAAAAGATTCCTTAAATTAATTGATGTAAAATAGATACATACAACCACCAAAAACCCATGCATGTTCTTTTTTAAGAGCCTTCAGAATTATATTTATCTTTTAGTGTGTGAGATTTGGCTCACTAGAGAACTTTGAACTTGGTTATATTTTGAAAGGCCTCACTGAATATCGAGGTATTGTTCATCTGGAAGTTTTACTGGTCTGGAGAAGCAGGGACACATCACAGTAAATGTGACTGACACTTTATTTCCTTAGTTCATGCAGCCATGTTTTCACAGTGACTGTGTTTGAATGTACAGTTACAACATTCATGCTTTTTACTGCATAAAGGAAAGAATCAGGTCAAAAATTCTCAGGCCTCTTGCTTTCTCTTTCTAAATGCCGTATTTGTCCAGAGAGATGTATGCAGCTTCCTCTAAAACATCTCTCACTTGTAGTTGTTTGCATCTTATTGCAAGGCAGTCAGTCTGGCATCGTGCAGGAAGAGAAGCAGTGGAGTGATCATGAAAATTATGTGTGCCTAGCTTCCAGTGGTATTATTTCATGGTGTATACTTGTGTAATTACCCATCACGAGTGGGTAAATGTAGATAAATAAGAGCATTAGCTAAGTAATTTTTGATTTATATTGGCTTTTATTGCTGTTTTCTCTGAATGCTTAAAACAAAGGCTATTTGGCTTAAAAGTATGGCTAATGTTGGGTAGTTCATTTTCAAGATGAAACACAGCTGCAAAACCCATGGTCCCTTCTAGCTTATCACTTTGGAACAGGCTCCAGGAGGTTTTAAAAATCTGCCCCTACATATTTGTTCCCAGCATCACGGGTTAATTGCATCTGCTAAAACACTTTCCAGAATAATTACTAAATGAGATCCAAAGTACCTGCATTACCAGCTCTGTTGCAAGTTCCAGTAAGAGGCAATACTCACCATGTGGGAATACCCCACCTCTGTGCCTGCGCCTGTTTACACTGCAAACAAGAAGCAGCAAATACACACACACCAATCCCTGCTGAGAGCAAAATGCTCCCCACCTCTCACGGCTGGAGCCACTGCAGCTGAGTAAAGGAGATTCCAGGTGACCTCAGGTGTTGAAAACAGAGTTGGTTGAAGAATAGTAAAGGTATTTTGTGAAATGTTTCAAATTTGTTTCCATTTTATGCAGTGTCAGAGGGAAGAACCTGCTGATATTGGAAAAATCACTACTGTAGCGATTGTATCTCTCTCCAGTTATTTCCATTAGACAGGGGAAATCAGTGTAGATAATGATTTGTGGAAATTACTGTAAAGAAAAGCAGAGCTGAAGCAGAGGCCTTGGCTTTGGGAAGAGACTTCCTGTGTATGCAGTGCCGGGTGCTGTGGCACTGCGTGTGCAAGCAAGCGGGCAGGAGCCAAGGCTTGGGAGAAACCCTCAGAAAGAGTGAACTCCACTTAAAACACCCATTTGGGAGAGCTTAACAGAATATCTCCCTCAGGGAGGCTTGCATTTGCATGAAAACCAAACAAACCCACACTCTTTTTATTAATCCTGGTTAAAGGCCTAAATCAGAATATTTATGAAAACTGGAAGCAATTAGCGCCTTTGTAAAATCTATGTGCATTGATGGCAGGGAGTTGCAGGGACTGTCTAGAAGAGGAAACCGTAAGTAAGGCCCCTCTCTTGTGCTCTTTATCCTCCTCTGAGATCCTTTGTGGCCATGGAATATGTCAGAATTGTTAGGACTGAAAGGACCAACTGTTAACACTGCCATGTTCACCACTGAATCATGTCCCCAGGGGCTACATACACACACACCTTTTGAACACATCCAGGGATAGTGATTCCACCACTTCCTTGGCCAGCCTGTTCAAATGCCTACAATGCTTTCAAGTGAAAATTTTTCCTTAATATCCGCTCTAAACCTCCCCTGGCAGAACTTGAGATAATCTGCAAATCACTTCCACTGAGCATGAGGATTGGAAGTAAAATGAGAGCACAGACTCTGGGGCACAGACTGCTTCTCCCTGCCAGTCACCCACTGCATCCACCAGCTCCTATCCCTATTCCAGCTTGGATGGTACTGTTTTAATGAGCCGGAGATTATTTGCTTTATATATGCAGTATGCTGGGTATGAATCAGAAAACACCTCTGGAGGAGTGTGCAGAGACCCCAGCTAGGATTCACCCTCACTTTGAGACTGACTGCAGAGCAGCTCCTGATTTTTGACAGGGCTGCCCAGTGCCAGCCCCCAGCAATCACACAGTGCCTGCTGGCTGCTACTCTTGGTGTTTATAGGAGTCCAGCATCAGAGATCATTTGTTCTTCTGGCTGTTACCTACCGCATTTTTGGCCCTTTGGCAACATGCCATCAAAACATGAAAAAAGTTTTTGCTTGGCTGTACCTCTTGCTTTAGAAAAGCAAATTTGCAATACAATTCTGAGTTCTGTACAGTATCAGGTGAAAATGAAAGGGAAAAAATAGGAAAAGTAGGTGGCAAAGACTCTACTTAAAAATATCTTACAGCTCATAAAGATGAGAAATTTCAGCAGCAACTGAAAGAGGAAGCAGAGGAGCTGCTGAGGGCCAGCCTGTCTTAGGCTGTGCAACAGGTAGTGCCAAGTAAATTGTACCTTCTCCTGAGGACTTGCTGCTGCATCCTTGGGCATATGCTGTGAGGGGCTAGATAGTTTGCACCTTGCAACAGGGCACTGTAAAGAACTGGATAATGGGAGTGTGTCAGTGGGCAGGTTTGACCAGCCCGTCTTTGATTTAGGCATGGATGGAGTCTGGCTACAGAGGGCCACTGGGAAACACTGCCTCTTGGTAATAACGTTCAATTACAGGGTGGAAATTGAAATCCTGGTGTGTCCTAGGCTCCATTTGTTTCACTGTTTCCTAAAACAGCAGAGGAAGCAATCCTTGTTTCTTGGTAACAGAGTTATATAGATTTCTGTGTCTCCCAAACAGAGTGGTTTAAACTGGTGCTCTTTTCACCTGTTCACGCACACTCAGCTAATATTTACTTTGGGATCCTGGCTGCAGAAGGGCTGTGGCAGGAGCAAAGCAGGGGCCAGCCAGAGCTGCTGGCCTTACTTAATGCTTGATATCAGGGAAGTGTGGGATGGGGAAGGGAGGCACTCTGGGGCACCCAGCCACTGAAGCTGCAGATGGTGCAAGAGCTGGGGAGCCACTGCTTCAGTTCAGCATTTCTCTTATCAGTGCTCAGCCTGTTCCTTGCCCTGCACACAGAACATTTACAGCCCTGAAGTATCAAGGGTAAGCAAGTTTCCTTTCTTCAGCAAAATGCCACCTGAAAGGGAGACTTCCAGCCAGCTGAGGGTCAGTCTCTCACAGTGAGACTGATCGTCTGTGTTCTGTGCAGGGTAGCTGCCCACTGGGGACTGGCAGGGCATTGAAGAGATGGAGTTGCCCTCTCTACCTGCACTGCTGGAAAACTGCAGTTTGCAACAAGATAACCAAACTCCTAATCTATTTCTGGATAGTGTATTTGAAGGTGCTTTGGAAAGGCTTTTCGGTCCCTTGAAAAAGACTGTTGAGCCATCATTTTCTCTCTCCTCTCCCTCCTTTGCAGGTGCCGGCTTTTGCTCTCCAGACCTTATTAGCATCTGCAGGAAAATGAGACTTCCCACAGCATCCAGGTTCTGGAGCCAGAAATAGCCCTGTGTGCTGAGGTAGGAGTGCTTATTCCACCCTGTAACTGGATTTAGATAGGCCACAGCCGCAGCTGTGTGGGGAGTGCTGTTGGCTGGGTTTGAAGCAGCCCTGGCCTCCACAGGCAATGTTGCTGCCTCTCAAGCCTCTGCCTCCCACAGTTCTTCTTCAGGAAGGAGACAGCCGGCACATTGGCTTTGGTGCCTCCTGTGCCTGAGGCTGATGCTCATGATGATCTACCTGATGTGTTTCTTCCAGGCACCTATTACTGCTCAGAGGCACTCGGAGAGCAAATACTGCAGGGAGACAAGGGGGGATGTACTATAAGAGGCATGTCAGGGCAGGTACAGAGGGGGAGAGGTCGAATCACCTTCTTTGATAGCACAAAGCAGTGGATAGGAAAATTTAATAGTGATAGCAAACATACTAGATGCCCTGTGTCCCTTGCTCTCCTCCACAGGCCTGGGCAGTTCCTGCTTGCCATTGAGGCTGCACTTGGTCCTCACACTGGTTCTGGTCTTTTCAACCTTCTCCTAGGGCTTATTATACCAGGTGTGAAAATAAATAACAACAAATTAGCCTGACCCAGCAGGCTGTGAAAGAGACCAGACTCTCTCCATGTCTGCAGCTACTCAGCAAAATCCACAAGTGAGCTGTTTATCTCCACTTTCTGGCCAGACTGGCAGCATCACATCCGTGTCAGGTTCAGCACTGAAATCCTTTTCCAAACCCTATTGAGAGGATTGTAGCAATATTTTGCTGCCCAATCAGCACTGGCTCCCAGCTTCCAAGGCGTCTATAATTAAAAATGACTGAGTCTTATTGCAGATGGGAGGACCATGGGCAATTTATCAAATGCACCCTATTCTGCTAGCCCAGAGCCTGGAAATAATTGCAGCTGATCTATTCCAGCATGCACAGGGCTCCTACAAAACCTGGGCTGGATTACTGCTGCCAGTCAGTGCCTGATTGCCATCCCTGGAGTCACTGCAACTCAAGGTGCATCTATTTACTTATTTTTAAGTTTTTTGTGGTAGTTTTTCAACCAGGCCTCATCTTTCAGAAAAGTACCCAGAGAACAGAGCAATTGATTTATACCAATTATACTCTAGCTGTGTGGTTGCTTCTCTGAATGTACAGTACTCCCACTGCTAGGAAATAACTCCAAATTTCTACTAGGCTTTGAAGTATCTTTGTTCTGGAAGAGCTGATTTTACTGGTCTTACAACACATCACTAAAAACTTACAGCTAGTGCTTTTTTCTTGGTAATTATGAGCCCTTGAATTTCCTTTCACATGAGCCGCTTCAAGAGGTTTATAGAAATGACTAGATGGGCTTCCTCTGGGGCCATGAATCTCTCTTTTTATTAAACAGCCCAATCACAACGAATCCCTCAGAGTCACCATTTTAAAATAAACGCCTTATCAGTACTGCAAAATCTATGTGAATTAATATGTAATATCAGTAAGTAGGACGCTTGAGCAGTATTTTAGGCACAGAATAAATATTTAATGATTTCTGTTCCATATTTAGTGTGAAAGTGATTTAAATGCACAGCATGCTCCCTGCTTACATATCAACAATTTGACACAAATACCAGCCGGCTGTTCATTGCTTCCCAGTGATGCTGCTCGGGTGTGGCCAAGTGTCCTCACCAGTGGCACAGCTACGGCTCACAATACTTAGAAATTCCTCTGCTATTGATTCAGCAAAGGACTGCCTCAGACTCGGTAAGCTGACTTGATGCTGTCCATAAGGACTTTGCTGCTGCCATCCAGACAGGATGAAATAACATCCAGCCCATTGTGTGTCCCATCCAGAAGCTTGGCCAGGTCTGGCGGAAGCAAATGAGTTTTCAGAGGTAGGGATTGGGCAATTTACTCAAACTGAAAAATCTCAAACCTAGAAAAGGGCTGTTTCTCCTATGATTATTTTGGAAATGATGGTGATCATCTCGACACTTAAAGATCTATTGGGAATAGAATGTGTCCTCTTCTGGGCTGTTGAGGAATTGCTGAATTTGGTTGACTTTTGTCCAAGCAATTTCTCTGGCCACTCCAAAGGATCAATTTTTTAATTATTCACACGGACAATGCCACTGTCAGGTTCCTTTAGAAATTCTTGATGGGTTCCCCTGGGAAACTTTTAAGCTCCCACAAATTCAGAGAGGTTGAAAGCTGCTTTTAACCAATCTATCACCAATTTTGGGGGAAAAATGGAAAAAAAACCCACTTTATTTGGATGCAACAAATGAAAATAAAGAAACTCAATTTCATGCCTTATGCTTGGAATCCCCTGCTATTGCAATGTCTCCACTACACAAACATAGTTATAGATGAATTAGAAGCACAGCATCAGGGCACTACAATGTAAATCTGAAGAGGCCTGTACTTGTGGTTTCATCGTGGGGGCTGCTGCACTCAGGAGACCTGGGGTGATTTTGCAAAGTCAGTGAAGAGCAATGTTTGACTTTTTCCTGTTCTTCTGCCGTAAGCAGCCAGCTTGGATGAGGGGCTGATTCAGGGGCTGACTGATAACCCCAGGCACAGCTCTGCTGCCAACATCACCCTTCCCACAACAGGTTCTGCCTTCTCACACAAGACAAACCACAAAGCTCTATCTTATAAAATCCCCTGTTGCAACCGCTTGTCCTGATTGAGGATATTTTCACCCAAATAAGACACAGCTGGCCCAGTCTTATGGAGAAATACAGCTTAAAGACAGCCCTGATAAACTTACAGACTGATAAAGCTCCCGAAGTTTGCACAGAGAGAGTGATTTTCCTCAGCAATGAGAGGTCTGGGGCTGTGCTCACACTGCACGTTTTACAAGCTGGTAAAGCAACTTCTGGTTGAATTTGTCCCTTAAAAGCATATTAATGTCTCTTTACACCACGAATACCTCCTCTAATAGTTTAATTCCACTTTGATTCTCTAATTTACTGATGGGAAAGGTGCTGAGTTGCACAGATTTCAGCCTTCTAAGTAATTTGACAGCTCTGTACATGATACCACACAGCAGCAGCAACAGAAGAGGAAGGTTTGATGTAGGTTTTAAAAGCATTGGTTTGGATCCCGTCCAAGCATCTGTGCAGCATTTGCATTTCCCATTACTCCCCAAGTATTTTTGTTGCTAGCAGTATCTTAGATGCAAAATTTTCTCCTTCTCTAAGAAACTTGATCCTGGAGTGATACCAAGCACTGCATAAATACATACACACAAACAAATTAATATCTCAAAATGTAAGTGGTGGTTAAGTAGCTAATAATGACAATAAAGTTGTTACAGAACTGCCTTGGTGCCTATTACTAAAAAATATTATGTTCTTTGTAATGATCCTAGAACATTATTACTTTTAAATAAATTATAAAAATGGTCAGGTCACTTATTAAAAATATTTCTCCTGTATCATGGTTTCTGTGATTCACAGGAACATCTTGCTGCCTTGGTCTTGAGCAGAGCTTTGAAATGAACATTGTTTGCCAAGGTGTTGCACGGAACAGAAAAGATCCTATTGAACAGCAAACCAACCTGCAACAGGTAGTCAGTGTCAGAAGATGTAATTTTTTAAATTGCAAACTTGCCGAGCTGCTTCCACCACCATCCCCAGCCAGAGCATGGCTTGTCCTGCAGAAAAACTCTGTTTCAGCAGGTGGTTTGCAGCAGCTGGTCTGTGACACTGGCAAAGCCCTGGTATGGAACAGAAGCTGCTCTGCTCTCCCAAGTCTAATGCAGGTCTCCTCCCCATCTGGCATTGCCTTGAGGGCTGCACATGCTCTGGGTACAAGGCCATCCCAGCTTATAGCCACACAGATGCTGAGTTTCCAGGACACCCACCAGCTCCCCATTAACCTTGGTGTGATCTTCTCTGCCTAGACCCTCTTTAGCCTGTGTATATCAATCAATCAATCAATCAGTCAGTCAATCAACTGCCTTTTGGACAAATCCTAAACTTGCAGTTTCACACACCCAGGCTTTATTTCTCTGATCAGGGTTGTGTCATCAAAACAGAGCCTTCTTCTAAACAGGAAATTTTGAAGTGCAGGGCTGAAACTCTGTTTGAACACTCGTTGCTTTCTTGGCCTTGCTGGTATAATCTCTGGCAAGCTGATTTACTGTAAGCCATTTTACTGTCTCTAGAGCAGAGGGACCAAGTCTGTGTGCCTCTCTAGCAGCTTTCTGGATCAAAGAAAAGAGCTCCAGTCAGCCTCATGCCACTCTGGTGAGATGGCAGAGTAAGGATGAACAAGGTAATGCATGTGGTCCTTGGATGGGCTGGGACAGAGGTGGAGAAGCTGCATGGGGCAGCCTGACTGTCAGAGCCAGCAGGACTGAATCTACTGGGGAATTCATGTCCTCTGGAGCCCCTCAGGTGAATTCCAACCAGGCTTTAGAGGGATCTGATTGGGACCCAATACAGGTTTGTGATCTTGGGCATTGTGCTGTACACACACCATGCTGTCCATGCTTGGTGCTGTCTGTGCACGGTGCTGAACCTGCACCACGATTTATGTGCACCATGATGCCACGTGCACTGTGCTGGCTGCACTGTGTGTACCTGCACACTGTTGTATGTACACTGAGGTGTACAGGCCCAGTGCTGCATGTTCATCGTGTCATACACCACTATGCTGTACATGTACTGTGCTGGCCATGCACTGTGCTGCCCGTGCCATGCCTGCTACATGCATGGCAGACTCTGCTTGGTGCCCAGGCAGCATGTGGAGGGACAGCAAGCCTCTGTGAATACTTGTGGAATCATTGCTAGCAAAAACATCATGTGAAAACCACAAGCAACAGCTCATCCTGTGGAGGACCAGCCACAGGACAGTTAGAATCACTGCTGAGAGCAGGCTGGTCTTCTACAATGATTACGTGGAGATGGAAATAACTATGAAGCCAAATAACTCTATTGGTGTTTGCAATGAGAATGAAAGAGAATTCGTTCCCTGCACTCATCCAAATTTCCAAACATATCTTCAGATGGGAAGACAGCCAAAATATTCCCCTCAGGGAGGCAAGCAGTGGCAGAGGGGAGAAGAAAAGCAACATTGCTCACTAGATTTCAAACAGCAGTATAAAGGCTAATATCAGTTAAACCCTGTAGCTTGAAGTGCAGTGGGAGGTAAAGAACTCTTCACTGGGAATAACTATAACTACAAAAACCTGCCTGCTGACTCCCCAGTCATCACAGGAACCAGCAGTTGTACCACCCAGACAAGCTGTTCTGAGCAGGCTTTGTGCTGTGCCTTTTCCTTGGAGGATTCCACTGCCATTCTATGCATTCCTGTCAGTACACAAAGGTGTCTGAGGCCACAGACAGTAAGGAAAAACCCCAGAGTCTGCTCCACCACTATACAGAAGCTCGAACATGCTCCTGTGTGGTCAGAAATCCAGGTGCAGGGAGGATTGGTGCAGAGAGGGAGGAAGATGCTCAACCTGCTCTGCCCTGCAGTGACACTACCCAAGCTGAAAACTAAGGACACAATCAAGTGATTTTTCACCCACAAGTGATGAGAATGGATTTTTGAGGCTGACTGCAGCCTCCAAAATGGAATCTCACCCAGTAATTCCTGACTGAACATGCCTGCACTTCAGCAATGCCTTAGTTCAGGAACCCCAGTCCTTTTGAAAAACCCTGCAGTGTGGGGGAAGCTGGTGTATCTACATGGCTTGCTGACTATTGTCTTTATTAAACTTTTTGTGCTCTCTTTTTAGCCTTCAGCTCCCATTTCATTGTGTCATTTTTGGCTAGATGACAGCATCATATACTTCCCCTGAACTGACTTGTGCTGAGTCTGGTCAAGCCACTTCTTAAGAGGCAATAAATTATACTGAAGTACCAAAAATGCCAAGCTCAGAGTTGTTAATCAAATTATTGACCGACTTCCATGTACTGTTTTACGGAAAGCTCTACAGCAGTGCAAAGACACCTTTCTTTTCTATAATATTTTCTACATATTAAATAGCATGTTTCTCTGTCTAAAAATATCTAAACCAATTAAGATGCCATGTTTATTTCTTGCCTTCTTACTGTCCTTCATCTATTAAAAGTCTTACAGTTGTAGATGAGAGAGAGAAATCTCTCAGAGGGCCACTTTCCTTAATGTTTGCTGCCCTTTTGCTCTTTGAAACACAAAGTGAAGGACTGGGTAAATACTGCTGCAGTTGATGAAGCCCTCTGAGGGCATATGTCACAGCATCCATAATTGGATTGTCTCTTACTACCTAGTTTCCCACTGTAATTCCTGGCTGAGGAGCTGCTGCTCCTGGTCCCATCAACAGAGCATTGTCTCTGCACTTGGGAGGGCAAGGAGTAGCAGGCTTCCTGGGAAACCCATCTCAAAACCACTGCCACATGGAGGGTGTTTTTGGAGGGAAGGTGATTTTTAAATGTTCTGTGCTTGCCCGTAAAATGCCCCCATGCAGCCGGCTCAGATGCACAGAACTGGACACAGGACAATGTTTGAAATGGCAATGTGGCACTTGGCTGGTCATTAAAACAGCTGAGACCACAAACATTCCTGAGACCCAAAGGCACAGACAAAGAGCACAATTGCTGCTGCCTGTGATTTACAGGTAACACGGTGACTTCAGCAAGTCTCTTTGAACAGATACATTCACCCTCTCCCTAAGAGTAAGCAAGGGACACAATAATCAAGGTATGAGTCAATTTCTGAAAATGCAAATACAATGTGTGTTCTTCAAAGATCTGCTGTTACTCTTCTTTTTTTTTGCCTTTAAGAATAAACCCAAGCCTTCTCAATTTTTACAAAAAATTGCTAGATTGCAGCCCGTTAGAGATTTCATTAGTGCTCTTGGTGCTGAGAAGCTTTGGGTAATTAACTTAGGAAAAAATTGTACTAAAAAGGGCATAAGATACAAGTTTAATAACGCCACACAGATAATGAATCTTCCCTTAATGATAAAGGGCATTTGTCCAATATTTTCCAAGCATTTTGAAAGCTAATTTAATCTGACAAGGATGAATATGAGTAAATAAATCATGGAATTTACCGAGTGGTTGCCAGTCATACAAACACTCCCCTCCTTGTAGCATTGTATCTTGGTCATTTCACTGGCTTCAGCAGATACTTGAGTTTTTTTGATGGGTTGCACAGACTCAGTGTCCCACTGCCTGTGTGATGGTGGGGCAGAAGAGGACAGGACTGCTGAAACATTGACCTTTTCTTTCCCTTTAATTGCCACCTTGTTCTATAACACTCTGATATTTGAAGTTATGCAATTGAATGTGTGGTGTGTTGTTAACATACTGCACTGCAAACTAGAAAATCTGGAGGTCTGAGGATTTGCAGGCAGTATGGGAGGAAAGGCTGTAGGCTGTTTTGGGGCAATAAAACAGAGCAAAAGATGCTCATGCTCTGCTGCTTCTGGGTCTCCAGCCCATGTGGCCACTGTGGTAAAGCTGCAGTGACACCTGTCATGGAACACGGGCTGTTTCAGGACAGGGAAGTGGTGGAGGAAGCAGGAGACAGAAGTTTGCAAAAAGAGAAGGAGTGAAAGGGCTGATGGGCCATGGCATTCCTGTGAAGTCTGCTGCAAGCACCCTTCAAGCCACCTGTCACAGAAACTGCAGGTTCCTTACAAACAAGAACCATCTTTTGCAGAGATGGCAGCACAATGGGCTTTTTCAGGCTATGGTCAATCCCCTTTTATGGCAAGTACCCTCAATGTGTCTGGATTTGTCTCCTCAGCCCTGAAAACAGCCCATGCGACAAATGGAGATGTTTCTAATATCTTCAATGTCAGGGGAGATGTAATGCATCCAAAAGAACTGAATTTCCCTTGCTTCTGTGTTGTTCTGAGATAATTTATCCTAACATCTCTCCCAACTATACAGCATGTCCTGTATTGCATCCATAGCTTGAGGTACCTAGGGAGAAATATCAATTGAAGAAACTTTGTCAAACTGCAAGGTAAGATCAATTTAAGTTTGACTTCACCAGTGAATCTTTAAATTTTTGGACTGCAGCCATGCTGACATTTATTTCTACAAGGATTCTCCAATGAAATAGAGTATCTGATATTAATGTGATTGACCTGCTGGCCTTGCTGAAACTGCAGGGAAGTAAGTGTGCATTTAATCAATTTTGCTGTGCATGTAGAGGTCGTCATTGTGAGTGGTATCCTGGAGATGCTGTTCAGTTACTTGCTCTCTGTAGAAAAGGAGATTTTGGATCCTGGTATCATTGAAAGAAAGCAAATGTCCAACAAATGGCTTCCTGTAAGAGCCTGTTGGGAAGAACCTTGATGCTGCAGATGCACAGAGTCCATGTGCTTTGGAAATTTGGTTTTTCCCTGCTCCCTGGATACTGTGAGCATCCTGTCACCTGGTAATGGGTCTCTGCAGAGAGCATGCTCCAGACTGCTAAGCGGGCTGCCATGGGCTGCCATATGAAAGGTTTTGGAGTAAAAAGAGAAAATCAGAATTCCTGAGAAGCTCGATAGTTGGGAAATGGATGGACTGGTGTACAAGATGAGGAAGATGCTAGCAAGGCTTTGCTCTAATAGTTTGGGTTTTTTTAATTAAAATTAAACTTAACCCAGATTCTGGTTTTGAGTTGTTTTTCTTTTCCAAAATGAATAAGTGACTTTCTGTAATAATTTTTATGTGAGCAGTCAGAGTTGACACTTGTGAGTTAGTTGTATTTTATCTGATAGCAACCTGATCTGATGGCTAACTGTGTAAATTAAGCCCACCATGAAGATCCTATGTTTGTTTAAGTGGCACTCATTTCTGTGTTATTTGAACTGTAAAAACCTAGCACAGGGGCTACTTTTCTATTTTGTATTTATACAAAGCTGCACATAAGAGTATTACCAGAAAATAGTTACAACCTGGTGACATAAATAAGTGGAGAACTAATTATTTGGCTCCCATGTGGAACAAGCAGTTATCCAAGTGGGTAGTCATATGCTGGAGGACTAAAATTTCTCAGGAATGTAACATTATTCTCCATTCATTCACAACCCAGTGTGCTGTTTTGTAAGATTCAGACTGTGCAGTGTGAAGGAAACTGATACAATTTGTTTTAAATTATCTGAGCAAAATGCAAAGAAAGATATCTTCATCAGAGAGGAGGGTGCTGCCTCCATGGCTTGCTGGCCTTTTTCTTCTGCTGAAGTCCCCATAACAGTGTACAACCAACTCACATGCTATCCAGATGAGCTGAATTTTGCATTGGGAGCTCTTTGTTTGAGAAATGCATAGAAAAAACAGAGAGCCTGTATTTGAGAACGTGGTTAAAAAGAGAATTTTCTCAAGTCTGGCACTGTGTGATTAGTACAAGTCTCTGGAATCTGGCTGAGAAGTGAGAGGTGCTATCCCAGAGAGGAGATGTTGAGGATCACAGATGCCAGCCTTGCACACACACCCAGTCTCAGACCTGCAACCCAGGTGACCTGGGAAAGGCAGCAGCCCCAGGATAGCCATCCAACACACTGTATGTCCTGCCAGCTTTCCTCACTTATCTCACCAGTTTCTTGGTGAGTCACCATGGAGGTGAACAATTCCTGAAGGAAAACAACACAGCATCATCACTTGCATCAAGAGTTTCCTGTCAATCTTTTTTCCTCTTTAAAAATTGTGCCACTGGGAATATCACATGGCTCTGACTGCAGAAGCTGGGCCAGGCTCATATCTTTAAAGATGGCCACAGGATGGCCTTTGATTATCTAGGTCTGTTACATAAAGACAGAAACAGAAATAATCAAGAAAATGTGTTCACTATCCAGCAGAAAATGCTCATTAACTGATAAATTAACCCCATGTAGAAAAGTCAAGATCAGAAATCTCTGAACCAATTATCTCAGCAATGGGAAAATGTTTGCAGTTTTGGGACACCCTCTTTTGGGGAATAAGCTGCTGCTCACATGAGTGCACTTATTCTCCCAGCCCAGCAAATGGTGCACCAGCAGCTCAGGGTACTCCTGTGATGGAAGTGAGAAGGTACCTAGGGAGGGCTACCCAAACTCAGGTATTTCTGTGCACATGTCAGCACCCTGAAGCTCTAGAGTTTATTTCAACTAGTGCAAAAACAAGTGGGATCCAACAAGATACTACTTGCTCCCTGTAGAGAGGAACTAACTGCAGAACAGAGGCATAGCCATTCCTCCAGGGCCCCAAGATCAACAGCTGAACACTACTCATGGAAAGCGGGAAAAAAATCTCAGTCACACGTCCATTTGGTACTTTGAAAAAGTCAGATTCCCAGTGCTAAACAATTATACACCAGAGCAAACTTTGAAACAGAAGTCACACAGATACATTTGTAGACTACTGCAGGCGAAGCTTTGGGGAGCCCTGGTCCCTCTGCTGGCAAAGAACACCTGAGATGGTTAAAGAAACGGAATGTCCCAGAGAAACAATGAAAGAGCAATGTTTGCATTCAAATGGAAAACAAACAGAAGGGAATGTTGCTGTTACTGTAATTTGGATATTAGAAACTGGAAAAATTAGATAAGCAAAGGAAAAGAATACAAGAAACAGGCTACAGTTACAGAGAAAAGAGCAGTAAGGAAGTCTTTAAAATTAGGGATGAAGATAAACCAAATTATGTCTTTGGACTATTACCATATTGAAATTATAGAAATTACAACAATTATGCAAAAGGGAAAATATTGTTAATGAACAAATACTCTTGTTCTGGATCTAGGAGACAAACAATCACAAATGAGGCATTTCCACCAGATGATGATACAACAATTTGCATAACAGCAGAAGTTCAGGTCATAGCAAGCAACAGTTACAATAGCTCAGCATCTTCAAATGAGAAGTGTAAATAATTTGCAAAGAAGTGTTTTGAGGAGAACTTACTTTTTTTTCCCTGGCCTACTAATGCTGGTTTTGCAGTGATCACAGAGTACTGGCAAAATTACAACAGAAGAAGAAAAATGCTATTTAAGGGAAAGTTGAATGGTTTGGATGCCTGTTGATTTCTGATCCTGTGGAGATAATGGATCCCAGACAATGAGGAAACAACTGCAGAAATTAAAAAATAGGAAGGGATAATATCATTAATGCCCATCAACAAGAAAAGATCTAAAACTGACTAGATTTTTTTTTTAATAATGAGATTACAATTTTGTTTAATAAAGGGAATAGTGTTGATTTAAGCTTCTGTAAAGTATTTAACTTGGTATTCCACAATGTAATGTTCAAGAAGCCAGTTCAGTACAAAATCAACACAGCACACAAAATGAATCAAATATGAATTAAATGATTACCTCTCCATGACCAGTTGATGTGGGTATGTTTCAAGTGGAATCTCCACAGAAATCACTGCTTGGTCTCAAGACAGGCAGTTTTACTGGTACCTGGAGAAAACTACATGAAACCCTGTCAGATCTGGCTGGCCACTGACCCGTGGTGGGGCAAGAAGTCAGCAGTGGAAAGGAGAGGTCCCTGATGCAGGGGCAGGTGTTCTGCTTAGCCAAACATGATGAAACCACACACGTTCTCTTTTAGTTCCATACATGAATGATGGACTTTTGGTTGTTAGTAGGTGATGATGGCTGAAGTGTTTCAGGATACATTTCCCTCCAAGCACCTCTCATGCAGGGTGCCAGCACAGAGCCAGGCAGTGAAGGGACAAGACCCATGCAGAGGTGACACCCTCACTGTCTTGGAGTACACAGGTGATTAGCAAAAGCAGGTCTGAGCTGGTGCATCTGCTGGGGGGAGGATGGAGGAGGAAAAGGGCAATAAGAGCCATTATTAATCACTTGTGGGCTGACTGATTATATGGCCTTAATAAGGAAGTAGTAAGACAAAGCTGCATGGATCCAGCTGCCAATACTCTTACCTCATTGGGGAATTGCTGTGCTCGCTGTGTAACGAGGCACTGGTGCTCACAGGGAGCAGGGACAGTGTCCCCATGGGACTCACCAAGCCTCTGCACCCCAGAACCAGCTGGGACTGCTGCTAGTCCCTCCAAATAAAACCCCTGGCTAAAAGGCTTTTTGGTAGGTTCGTGCCATCCCATGCAGGGCTCCCCAGAGAGTCCTCTGATGGCACATCCTTTCCTGGTCACCGCCGTGGGGACACTGCAGGACACACAGGCTCAAAGTCATGTATTCATGTCATTAAGGCTGTGCCAAAGGCAACCAAGGACGCTGGGCTCCCAAAGCGAAAATCTCCCCAGAGAGATGAAAAATGGTCTTTAGAATTTTATTTCCCCACTCCCAGCTGAACATAAGAGATCAGAGCCTAAAAGTAGAGACCTTCTAAGCAGCAAACTTACCTATGACTGGAAGAGTTGCAAAAGTATGATGGTTATTTTGACTGAAGATGAAAGTGTTGCATTGCTCAGCCACATGGGAGGCCACAAACTTGTGGTGGAAACAGTTACTTTGGAAAGAAGGAAAATGTATAAATTTGATACTGTTTCGGAAGTAATGATCAGACGTTTTATTTATATTTTTAAAGATGCTGAATTATTTATTCTGTGACTGAATTATCTTTTTTATTTAAAAAATTCTGGGAAAACAAATGTAAAGCAAATGACTTAACAGAGATCCCCAAAAGCATTCCAGCACAGCCTATTTCCAAGGAAAAGTCTGTTAAAAGTTTCTATTTATTCAGACAGCGTTATCTGAGCATGTGAAGCGTTTCTTAGTTTCATCTGTCAGTTGCCACCACTGAAATCAAAGGCTTTACCAGGGTGCCAAACCTCTTGTGCTGCTTTATTACATATTAGTCATCCCCAACTCTCCTCCAGCAGCTGAAGATCACAGTGATCTGTCCTCAGTGGAGGCAACGCTGTGCTGCTCCTCCCACGCCTTGCCAAAAGGCTATTTCCTTTTGATGAGATATTAGCTGAAAGCAGCTTATCTGCAGGCTCCTCCTGAACACCACCCTTGCTGTGCTAAGGAAGCAGGAGTTTGTGGGGGAGCACATAGCTCCTCAGGAACAGGGGAGAAAACCAGGCTCTTCACTGTCAGACCAGCCCAGGAGCCTGATACGCACAGTGGGGAGTCTCGGATGGAGTCCAGCTCCCCCAGAGGGGGTGTCTGGGACATGTGTAATAAGAAATATATAGAGCTCCCAGCCAGGCCAGCAGCCAGCTCAGTGCACTGGCCAATCTCTTGAAGTGCTCATCTCAAATTAACTTCTGCTTTATATGCCTGCATCTTAGTCTTAGGGGGGATAGGAGTGTGTGAAGACACACTTTCTGCCAATCCTTGTACATTATTAAGTTTTCTCCAAGTTGCTCCTTTTTTTTTTTATTTTAACAATTTGGATGAAGACTTTTTCTTAGAATGAAGTGGTTTTTTCCTAGTGGGCTGAAGAATTTATGTCTCTGCTGTGCTTGTTGCACTGCAAGGGAAAATACGAACATAAAAAAAAAATAAACACACAAAATGGATTTTGAACCCACATTTTTGGAGTGATTCAAAGTAATTGCAGCACTACAGATTTTCAAGAGTGCTTTGGGTTTCTGGGCTTGAAGAGTTTAGAGCAATTTAAAATTAATGGAGTACTTAAAGTTTTTAAGAGCACTTCAATTTGCAAGTGATCAGAGTTCAGGGATGCAGAGAAAAAATAAATTAAAATAACTGGAAGTGTTTTTCAGAGCATTTATCGTAACTCTGGCATAAATGGCACCAAGTTCAAGGGTTCCCAGCACTTTCATTGTGTCCAGTGTGCCATGGAGCTTTAGCTCTATGACAATCAGCTCTTCAGCAAAATCAACTGGCTGATCATGGCCTCTTAAGAGAAAATTTATATTTCTGAACAGCGGAAAACCTGCATACTCTTTGGGCAATTTTTTTTTTGTCAAAAGCTTCTTTCAACATATTTGAAAGGACTTAGACCTAGGTGAAAAGTTAGGGAAATCCATAAGGCTGAATTGAAAGATGCCACCACATGTGCTGCTGGTTGGATGTGATGTGCAGCAGTCCTTTTGGGCACCCACATGCTCACAACAGTCTTCGGGCAGCATTACACTTAATTTCCAGTTCTCTGGTTTCCCCTGAATGCCTTGCTGCAGGAAGACAGCAGGAATGGCATTTCTTCCTCTAGCACAGGGGTGTCTACAGTCATATCTAAAGGCACATAAATACACTGGGCCTAAAAAAACCAATGGTTTTGAACACATTCATTTACCTTAAAGAAGAGAAACGATCAGATCTTACAAAACTAAAACCAAATAAAGCAACCCTCTGAGATTTCCTAGGAAATACACTCATGAAGGTATCTTTTCATGCTAGGTTGAAGGCAGTTACACTGCTATGAAAGCACTCACATAAATTAATGTCTAAAGTAGATCCTTAATGGCCTATCAGGGCATTTCCTTGCGTATCTATTGAAACTTGTGAGTAAGAAAATACTTCTCAGTTGTTCCATTCATCTGCAATAAATCTCATGACTGTAGAGGGAAAGATGCCATCCTGAAATTACAGCTTCCCCATCAATGTGCTTGAACAGGTTACCCAGGGATTGTCATTTTTCATCTGAAAGCAGACATCAGCATTCCTTTTTTAAAGTACTATTTGAAGTAGTAGATGATGTGGAGAAAAGAACTGACAGCAGAAAGGAAAATAACATTTGCACATCTTGCACAGCAATTTGAGAGAAGGCAGGTGCCAGAGGAAGAGCTGTTCCAAAGTGCAGGGGAATGGTAGGGAGGTTCTATCTGCAGCAGGGGAGTTACCTAGGCTTGAACCCCAATTTGACTTCTCTCTAAGGGTTCAAAACTTTTGCTCTTTGTTTTCTTTCAGCACACACCCAACAAATCCTGTCAAAAGAGCTGATAAGATAACTAGTTTCAGAAATAACTCAGACCACAGAAAATGCCCACGAACCTCAGTGCAATGAGTCCTGCCCACGACTGTGGTTTCTGAAGAGTACAAAGAAAGAGGAGGAGGATGTGAGGAGGAGGATTTTCCTGCTAAGATAGCACTGTAGATGCAGAAGGGATCACCTGGAAGAAGCAAAGGGTTCAGCAAGCCTACACAGTCATGGAAAGGAGGAGGGGGAAAGGTGAAATAGAAAGAATTTGAATGAGAAATTTTCAAAAGTTTCTCATCTTTAAACTATTTATTCTTACGAGAAGAAAAGAGAAACAAAATGTGTAATAGAGAATCTCCGATGGTAGCAGATAGTACTATGGCCCTTTCACTCCCCTAGATCAATGCCATGGGCTACCATTGTGCTCTTGGAGATGGAGCCTTGTTTGTGAGAAAGCAATCACCTGAATTTGCCTGCACCACCTAATTCAGCAGGGCAAAGGTGGGACTTCCCTTCCCTAGGAGGTGTTCAAAGGCCCACCAAACCAAGATGTCGAAAGAGCTGGATTAAAGCAAATGAACTCCCCGTTAAGTAGTGCAAACAACCCAACTGTATGTGAATTCCCATGTGGCAGCTGGGTTGGCACAGAGCCTCCCACTGAACGGCTTTGTTGTCAGACCCTGGATGGTCCCAGGTCCTGCTGGGGCACATACCTGACAGCTGCTGGTCTTTGGGAGCAAACCAAACCCTCAAGAGGTGAGGGGATGAGTCTCTTGGCAGCTTGGCAAAGGAGCCCCCATTTATGTGAGCCATGATGGATGTGCAGCTTCTGCAGCCCAGCAGGGAGACATGGAGAACACCAAAGGAGAATCTGTAAGAGGTGGGGACAGTTCCCCCACACCTCCATGAGTGCTGCCTCCTTACCCTGCTCCTTCAGCCACACTTCTGTGAGCACAGCATGGTCACAAGAGAAAATCATTGCGCCACCTATGACTAGGAAAAGGGCTGAGAAGAGAGGCCACCTGATCCAACATCGCAAACCCACGCCCTCCTAATCTGCTCTTGATTATCAAGCTATTTAAAGTTAATCACTCATCACAAAACTGTGCAATATCAGGTAGCAGAAATATGTGGCCTGTAAATTAGTAGTCTTCATTGATGGATGCTGTGTGTATGCTCCCAGGGAATATTGCTGTCCTCTGAATGGGGATAATCAGGCCTGTTTATTTCCTGAAGCATTGGGAAATAGCCTAAAATTCAGTAGTGATGCTTTTAGATGGCTATGGGTAGCTATGATCTCACTTACTTAACTGATGCTCTGAATTATGAAAGCATTGCAGCCAAGATACTACACCTAAAATTGTGAGATACAAAAGGTCTTTGCCATGGAATATGATACATAAGTCTACATACCTGATTTTGAAGACATTTATAGCTAGGGTGTTTTTTAAAAAAAAAAGTCTGAGGTGCAAATGGGCAGTTAAAGGGATTTTGTAAATTGCCTGCAGATTGGGAAGTTATGAGCAAGAAAGGACAACGCAAATGCTTGTTTTGTGCATTGGTTGTTATTACAATTAGTAAGTTCCTTCAGCTTTACAGAACTCTTTGGAAAGCCTCTATAGGATAGACAATGCAATTATGTCTGGAAAAGACAATCACATCTCCTGCTGAATAATTTACAAGGACATTAAATTGATAGGCAAATCATAATTAATTAAGAAGCTTAATGTGTTGATTTTTTAATGTCTAATTATACCTCTATTTATATCAGTCACAGGTAAGAGTCAAAGAAGTGGAAGCAGAATGGTTTTTAAAGAGTTTTCCCTGTTTAAAAAAAAACCAGCCGCACAACATTTCCCAGAGGAGTATGAGCTGAGAGCTTGAATTACAAAAGAGGTAAAAGAGATGATGAGATGGTGAAGGAAGAGCTTCAAACGTAAAAATTTTATCATATTGTATAATAAAATATTTTTATCATTGAAATACCTGAATGTAAACTTAGCTTCCCTGTTGAAATAAATTACTTAGTTCTCTGCCTCTCCAAACACAAACATGAAATAATTTGACTTTGTGAATTTAAAGCAGTTTTTGCATTATAGACTTGGGCTTTCTGCTCGTCAGGAATGTGCAAGAAGCCACGTTGATCATCCAGAAATACTGCCATCATTTTCTATCACAAGCTGGACTACGGAAATGAGCATTCTTCTTAAAAAGAAATTTATAAAGTGTTTTCCAATCTCCAGTGAATGTGGTTTTTTGAGGTTTTCCCAGCCTTGTTAGGGTGGAGGAGCTTCACTGGAGTGAGAATAGCAGTGATACATCACAGAATTTACCAGGAACAGTAAAAAGACTGCAGACATCTTCTTCCCTGTCCCCTGCATCCTCCCACCTACTGCCACTGGGCAGGTGGCTGATGCCCAACACAGAACACCCGTTCTCATGGTGTCTGAACATGCTCTGCATCTTGCTGAAGTGATGACCACACAGCCGTGCTCCTCCAGTGTGAGGGATCAGACCTCAGTGGGTGCTGACCCACCCACGAGGTGCACGGAATGCTGAGCCCAGCTGGGAATTCAGAGCACCTTCCCCCCATGAAGCCAAACCTCTGTGCACAGCTGAGCTGGGGCAAAGCAGCTGTTCCTCACCCCATGTCCCCACTGGTGGGAGCATCCAGCACCGTGGCACCACGTGAGGGGTGTCCTGTGGTCCCACTGTGTGCTGGAGCTCAGCAGGGCTCTGAACAGTACAAAGAAAGAGGAGGAGGATGTGAGGAGGAGGATTTTCCTGCTAAGATAGCACTGTAGATGCAGAAGGGATCACCTGGAAGAAGCAAAGGGTTCAGCAAGCCTACACAGTCATGGAAAGGAGGAGGGGGAAAGGTGAAATAGAAAGAATTTGAATGAGAAATTTTCAGAAGTTTCTCATCTTTAAACTATGTATTCTTACGAGAAGAAAAGAGAAACAAAAGGTGTAATAGAGAGAACCTCTATTATCAGGACTGGCCCCTGCTCCCCAGTTAACACCCAGGACACACACGTCCCTGCTGTGTCACTAGGCTGATGCTGTGTGCACAGGGATCCTGGTAACTAACCTCCTTTATAGGAAAAGCACAAACCATGACTGTAATTTACTCAACTCCCATCAAACAACAATCTTTCCACCAGGTGTAATTTCCTGAGTGTGATCTGGTTTGATGTCAGTTTTACTCCGTGGCACAGAGATTCATCAAGCCAGCTTGGCATTATAAAGTACCACAAAGCATGGAATATGAACTTGCCATCTTCAGAGTTGAAAGAAATGTTACAAATTGTATGAAGAGGTGTTAAAGTTTTTATGAAGGCAAGATTTTATCTGTGTTTAATAAGGAACAAGCTTAAGAATGGAAAAAGTAAGAAGTGGAGGGAGAAAGGAAGTAAAATTTAAAGAATTAAATAAAAAACTTCTAAAAATTATGATTTGCAGAAGAGAATATTTGAACTACTTCCTAGCCTGCTTCTTTTCCCCATCATGGGCCGGTGTCACAGCTTTAGTCCCAAATGTAGACTAACTTGCCAGGATACCCATGGCAAGGGAAAAGGAAGGCAGACCCACTTGCCACATCCCATCTGGTGGTGGTATTCCTGTAGTGTTTAGGTCATGAACTTCTGATTTGCAGACCCTGCCAGGTTTAGCGGTGGCTGCTGGTTTGAAGCTGTCTGACCTGCTTCTTCCCTTCAGGTCTCCCCCTCTGGATCTGCAACCCTGTCCATTGATTTATATCACCACGGGTTTAAATCTGTACAGTTTCTCTGGATATTATTAATTCTCCACTTTTGCCAAGGATAGAATTGTTCACTATAAATCAGAGGTCTTCTTCATAAATTCTCTTTGTCATCTGTGGTAAGCATGGATTGAAGCTAATTTTTGCAGCCCCAATGTGATGCCTGTTATTGCTCATATTTTCCATGTACTGAGTGTGGTAAAAATAACACTGATACAAATACTTCCCAGAAAACCACAAACCACACAGAACCTTTACATATTCAGTTAAAATCTTTGCCTGCAGGAGCCATACTGGTTTTCCTGAGCCCTGTTTGGAGGTGATTCCCAACCACACCAATAATGCTAAGCACAAAAAGTGGAAATGTGAATCGTTTTATCACCACTACCACCTAGATATTTTCAGAGAATTAGTAGGTCTTCATCTATTAAACTATGCATGTTTTATCAATTTTAGTAAAAATATATTGGGCTGAAAAGGATTTCACAGGTATTTTTCTTTTTGTTTAAGGCCCAGGCTGCTGTTGCAATGAGAGCTCTGGAGACAGGCAGGCCAGAAACCACCGTGCTTCATCTGGTTAGGAAATTAAGTGATGGATGCAGGGTGAATTCCAATGAGGAGTCCCACAGTAGGTCTGGAGACTGCAGGAGAAGATTAACTATTGCTCAGACTCATTTTAAACCCCTCTTCAGCCAGCAAGATATTGAAAAGTTTTGCGTTAATGAGGGATGGACTCTGATAGTGGTAACTAGCAATATCTATTCAGATACTGAGGCCTGTTTATTGTGTATAGTTTGTTGTGAAAATGTCATTTTCAGATGAAGGCAGATAAGTTCATGGCCACTGAGCTCTGGAAGGGGATATCAGCTCCACAGACATAAGGTGGCACAGACTACAGATCTCTTGGAGAAGGAAAGGCTGAGCAAAATGGAAGGATGAAAAAAATTGGGATGTTATGGAAAGGGCAGTTTTTCTCTCTGAAAAAGGTGAAGATATAACAACAATAATGTCAGTTATCTCGAGTAAATTCACATAAATAATGCATTCGTTTAAATGAAGGCCTGGGTAGAATTTTTTTTCACTGTTTTAACAGTTTTTCCTTAGTTGGTGACTCCTAAAGGGTATCTGCAAGTCAATCAAAAACTATATTTTTCATTGCTGGCAATATGGCCAAAGCACTCAGTATCTTCCTTTCCTCACTTCTGGGAGCTATCCTTCATGCATATGAATTCTCTGTTTGAAGAAAGATGGCTAAAATAAAACGACTTAATTATCAAGCAGAACAAACGAACAAAGATGTTTAATTAAATAAACCCAGAAACCTCGAGGAAAGAGAGAAATCTATAAAACAAGTGAAGGCAGCCAGATTTGTCAGCAGTGGTGCAAGGGTGTGAAAGTCCCTAATGATAGCAGAGGTACAAAGGGAGGAGGAGAGCAACATTTTTGCTCAGCCAAGCCTGCAAGCAACAGAACTACTGAACTAGAAAGACAACCTGTCCTGCTTCACAGGGCCAATGCAGAAAGAAACATTCAGCAGCCTCTGCCAGTATTTTGCAGTGAGCAGACAGTTAATGAAGATCTCCTGTAAGAAAGATACTAATATTGGATGAAAGCTGGCTCGCTGAGCATGTTGCTCATCCTGTAGCTCGAAGCTAAATCCTGTAGCTGAAAGCACAGGCAGGCAGCAAATGTCTCGTATTGATGGTTATTAAAGCCCATCAATAGGCTGCAGTATAGGTAACTATTAACTATGATGTTAAAACAAGCTTTTGAGTTGTTAAACTCTAATGCAAATTTAATTGATCAATCATTCTTAAACAGCTGGTTCTTTATAATCTATGAATTCACCTTTACTATTAAATGAAATGACAACTTGTGTTTGCCATGGCATCAACACCATCACTGTCTACTGAACTGCAGCCCTCTGCTTGCTCTGCCCAGCCACCCCATGATCATCCTCCTGCTCTCTCACAAAGGAAAAAAAGGGGATTTGCACCTTTACAATCCTGCCACACTGAGTAATGTAAATCTGTCTCTCCACCCTCCAGCCAGGAGCAGACATCTCACTGTCCTGAGGGGTATTTTATTCCATTGACTGAAGATACATCACAGAATGTAACATATTTTCCAAAAGCAATTCCACTACTTATTCATGTAGAGTGAAAACCAAAGGCTTTTTAAAATGTTTACTTCCCCTTTATAGCTGGCAAATTGGTTATTGGTTCAGCTCCATTGAAATCACCAGCAAAGGACAGTCAAATTACTTTTACAGCATGAAATGCAGAAAACAAAAACTCCCTGTTAATTTTGTTGGGTCCTTACAAGTGCTTCAGAGATTTTGTTAGCAGAGGTGCTAACATTATCATCTTGTGCTACTTAAAACCTAACACATTTCTCACTATGTTTTCAAACATAACACTTGATTTTATTTTTAAATATTGATGTGGCCTGTGAAAATTTCTTGGAAATCTTCTTTGGAAAGGGCAAGACTGAGTAATTCTGGTTTTATCTTTAAGGGACCTTTCAAGCACTGTGTGTTTTTCTCTTCTGGGAGAAAGGTTTAACTTGCTTTAGAGAAAAAGCAGGTTCTATTAAGTGATTAGCAAATGCTTATATAAATTGCCAAAATATAAAATTATACTCTATTTTCAAGCTGCTGACCTACTAGATTTCTTTGTGTCATGTGGAGTTCTAACACAATAGTAACTGTGAAAGTACTGCTAAAATTGGAGCTGCAAAACTGCACTGCTTTATTTTTCACTTTCCTATGGAACACAACAAAACTGGAGGGTCTCGCAACGCTGACAGTGCAGAGGAAAGCTGGAGTGGGATGTATCAAGCACGGAGCAGGAGGGGCTTGGCCTTCTCTAAAAAGACTGAAATCTGTCTCTGTTACCACGAGGAGTTGTTTTGTACCGGACTCTCTGGGAGGAGGATAAAACCACTTCAATTTTCAGCAGAGCTGAGCATCTGCTACTTTTAACTTCTAAAAGCACTGAGAGCATGTTGATACACAAGTGACTATTTTGGAGACTTTATTCAGCCAAAAGTTAACCACACCCAGTATCTGCATAATTCTGTGAGGCAGGATAATTCCATTTGGGATTACCCTGCAGATGCTCGTACCTGCAGGGCCCTGAACCACCAAATGCTTTAGGTTGCAGACATACAGCCCAGGAGACCTAAACCTGGGTCTCTGGGCAGCTCTCCAGAACCTGAGTCACCTCCATGAAAAAAAGTTTCACTGGGGTTTGCAGGAGGCTAAATGAATTGCAATTCAAACTTTCCTGTGAAAAATTCACTGCCCTGTTTAGTGTATGACTAGTCAAATCAATTTAATATCCCAGTCATAGAAATCAAATTAAATAAACCCAGTCCATCTATTGCAATCTCATTTGGAACACACTATTATTTTAATTTATCCTGTAGCCTCACACACTGAACAAAAATAATATACCTATTCTAATATCCTTAAGGAAGGAAAGGTGCTGGAACAAAATGTTTTCCACTCTGAAACTAACTGACAGATCTATTTATTCTTCCATGTATTGATGATGGAGAAGATACAAAGAAAGTACAAATGGCACACTTGTCTGATAATAAGCCATGGAGACCCAGTCTGGTTGGGTATATATATACATACATACATACATACATATATACACATATACACACGCACACACACACACACACATATATATATATATATATGTATATATGTACCTGCAAGAGGCTGAAAGTGGCAGCCCAGGACCAGGGGTGTGGATGCTCTTTGGAAGGGGCAATAAGGTTGCCAAAGCCCAGCCATGTGCTCATCAGCCCTGTCCTTATTTTGCTGCCAGAAAAATGCTCAAAGAAATCATGTTGCAAACACCTGTGTCATCTAACAGTGATCCTCTGCAGTGCCACTCTCGAGGCATGCAGCCAGGGCTAGGGGTGCAGGCTCTTGGTCTCATAATTACATGTGCTGGTCATTTGTTCTTCAAATTTTTATTTTTGCAGCAGTTTTGAACATTTAAAAACTGTTAAGTAGAATGTGAAACCTCTTGTGAAACTTCCAGCTCATGGAAATCCAAAAGCTCTCTAAAGAGGGCATGAGATAGGCCAGTATCTGAATCCTAGAGGGCTTTCTTGTTTCACTTATTAAGCCAAGGACAGAACATTTTGACTGTGCTGGAAAGATGAGGACTCACAGCTCATGTTCTGACCTGAAGTTCTTCAAGCATTGTTTATCTCATGCATCATTGCAGGAAAAAGTACAAAGGAAAGCACACCAAGATGTTCAGTGACTGCTTCCCTTGTGTGACAGACCATGGCCATCCAAAGAATCCAGCTAAGAGCACAAAACCAAGTTCTGTCCATCTGGTAAGGAAAAGGGGAAAAGGAGAACAAAAAGCAGAGCTCAATTCTGTCAATTGCCTCCTAAGGAAATTACATTTACTGGTTAATATGTTTTGCTTGACCTGGTTGACCTTCTGATGAGTTTGAGGGACACTGTCAAGATGATTCATGGTAGTGAGGGAATGGAAAATCAAGCACATTTTTGGTAATTTAAGACCAAGGAGTGATTTCATCCTTTCCTCTTGAAAGCACGACTTTCCTTGGTATTGATGGTTTATATGAAGACTCAGCATTTATCAAAATACCTCCCTGTCAAATTTTCCTGTAAGACAAGAACAGAGCTAGTTCTAAATTTTTATAAGATACACACGTGAGGTAATAAGGAATGGTATTTAGGGTCTTGTCTTTATATTTGACATCAGGATATATCAAATGGAAAAGTGTTAATGTGGAAAGTTGCTGGTATGGACTTACTATGTCCTTGATGAATTGCCTTCCTCTCCTTTTTTTTCTGCAATTTCCTTTTTTTCTTTTCTTGTTTTGGTTTGGTTTGTTTTGTTTTGGTTTTGGTTTTTTGTTTTGTTTTGTTTTGATTTGTTTTGTTTTTGTATTCCAAAAGGAAAGTCCCAAACCAGCCAAAGCAAGCCTCAGGCAGAACTAACAAAAGAGGTGTTTAAGTGAAATATTGGCCCAATGGGCTCACAGCTTAGTTTGCTGTCAGTTAAGTCACACAAGAACCATTGCAATTAACCTAGGATCCACAGTGGAGGATTCCCAGGTGATGTTCCTTTTTATAAGGAAAACAAGAAAACCCTCTGAAATAAGATGTCGTATAAAATTGTGAAACTCAGAAAAAGTTCCCATAATTTAACTAACTCTAAATAAGGAAAAATCTCACACAAGTGAGGAACCTTGTAGCCTAAGATATAAATTAACATGCTGAACACTTTAATCTGTTTCCAAAGGTGACCTTCATCACCCTTGCTGGGTGCCCTGTGAGTTGTTCCAGACCAGGGATGTACCCTGGGTGAGGCACCCATGACTGGTCACCCACATCAAAAATTGGTCCCTTGTCCCTGGTTCTGTCTCACACACTGAGCCTGCTTGAGCTGGAAGTCATTGTCAGCTGGGATGCTCAGGAGTTTCTCTGAGCTGTGGCGGCAGACAGAGAGGAATGCACAGACCAGCTGAGACTGATAACCATTCCTCTTGCTGAGTAAGTAAAAGTGAAAAAAAAATAAGCCTGTTCCCAGCTGTGGTGGCCAAGTTGCTACTTGATGCCACGTCAGCAGCCAGACTTCATTTTGTTCAGAATCCTGGACTCTGCTGCAGCTTTGGCTGAAACAACACTTGGGGAAGAGTCAAGAATCGATTCTGGGGAGCTAATTGATCAGAAATCTGGGTGCAATATCCTGCTGTTGGGTTGTCAAAGGGCAGGTGTGAATAGCTACCAAAGGCCAGGCATGGATGGGCATCTCCACACTGCATTTTGGATGGTGAATTGGCTGAGTGCTGGAGAAATCTTTCAGCCTGAAGATGCCCTTGAGTCATCCTGGTGGTCAGCATCTGTGCAAAGTGGGATGCTTTTTTCTCTTGGGCAGAGAATGTATCATCCCTTCTGGTGCCTGTCTTGGCTGCCACAAACTGACCTTAGGGCAGGATTTTCTCAGCCCTCAAAGACCCTCAAAGGCACAGCAAAGGGTGGGCAGCATTTGAAAAACATGCAGCTCACAGTCATTTCATGCTAGCCCTTGCCTAGTCCAACCCTAGAAGCTGATATGCTGAAATTCTTCATACACAAAATAAGCACAGCAACACCAATAATCACTAGAAAAGACAGCAGTAATGATAACTATCAATCCAGAGAAGTGCCCAATAGATGACAATTGCAGAGAAACCAGGTTACCTAATGCACAACTAATGGCTGCTTGCAGTAACAAAATTACAAATAAATAATAAACGATTAGAACCTGATCTGTGCTGTCTCTAGAACAGGGGACTTTTGGAGTTGTTCTCCTTAGAGAGTGTGGGACCACCAAGGTAACTGCCTGATCTACCTCACCACCAGGTCTGTCCCAAATCCTGCCTGCTGTCAGAGGATCAGTATCTGTTACCTGCATCCAAGTTCTGACATTTTGCCATACAAGATACTTTCAGAAACTCATGGCAGTAGGCAGATTCTGACCCATTTTTTGGTGTATTTAACACAAAATTTTATTGAACTGAATAAATATTTAGGGTAATATAGACCTCAGCTTTGCTTCATATCTAGAACAAAACAGCCCTTGAAGTAATCAGATGTTAAAGACAATGAAATAACAACAGCCTGATTCACAGCTACCAGTTTGTAAATGCTTACATTGTAAATAAATAGCTGAAATATGCTGTTTATCCCAGATAAAAAGCAATGCTTCATAAAGTAAAATCAAATGTGTATTATGCATTACAATTCTTACATTTCTCATTCTATCAGCATCAGTTTTCATTTCCAGATTTCAATCTGGTGAGAGTACTTAGGAATCTTGTTGCATTTATGGGTTGCTTGGGATCGCTTTACTGATGCAACGTTAAAACAAAAACAAAACCAAAAAACCAAAAACAAAAACAAAAATAAAATCTTCCCCCCATAAGGGCTACTCAGGTAGTGATATATTTGAATGTACTTTGGCAGATCTTTCTATAACAATCTGGTTGCAAATAAATGAGCAGTTTTAAACCTACAGAATGAACTCTTTGTTCTTTAACAGCTTTACATTACTTAAAGCCTTTCACCCAGCTTAGGTCTGCAAGTTCTTTCAAAGCATTTTCTTTTGGATACAATGGTATCTGAAGAGGGATGTAAAGGTTAAAATGCAGAATAGTAATCTGCTGAGCAGCTGGAAACTGCGTGGAATGAAGGTGCCCAAGCTAAAGAAGTCCCTCCTTTGAATTATCAACCACTCCACTTCTTCCACAGAAATAATTGCAAGTAAATTGTGCTGGTGTCAAGACAAGGCATCAGCACGGCAGGACAGATAAACCAGCTACTGAACTTTGGATGTGGCTGCAGATCCTTCAGAGCCCCAGTGCACAGCAGTGCCAAGAGGGCAGCCAAGGGCCAGCCAAGCCCCTCTCCTCTCCATAAATAAAGGAGACCTTGATGTAAAACCTGGGTATAGTCATGAAGTTCTTCCCAGAGCCCTTCAGTGCCAGCAGTCCTCCAGGGTGATGTGGACAAGATTGCCTAACCACAGCTCCCGAGATAAAACCCCCATGACATCCATACAGACACAAAGGGCTTCCCACAGGGCTGAAGCTGCACCAAAGGGGATTAAATGGATGCATTAGCCAATATCTCACGGGATGGCTTGGGCTCTTTGCTCAGTTTCTGCTGGACAAATGTTTTAGTTTAACTCTGCTATGATTTAAATGCCAATAGGTAAAGTCAAAGAGACTTCACTGAGTTGTGAATTGTCTCAGGTTTGGCAAATGACAGTGTTCTCTCTCTTCAATCATATAGCTTTTGTGTTAAGACTAGACTTAAGGAAATATTTAATCCTAGCCCTTCCATACCTTACTTAATAACACAGCTTTTGTTATAGGGATGGTGCAGTCACTGGTGGACACATTGTAAACCTGTACTTTGTAAAATAATGGTGAAGTGGTAACTGTGTGCAAGGTTCTTCTCTTGCCAACAAGCAATGCTCAAACAGATCGCTTTTGATAAAAAGGCAAAAAAACCCCAAACCCAAAACCAAAACCAAACAAACAAAAATCCAAACAAAAAGCATGGAAGGAAATATTAATAGCTGTATTTCCATCCCAAGGCTGTAGAAGTCATTGATTAAACTATTGGGAAGTCATTAATACATCAGCTTTCCCTGAACTCCCCAGTGACACGCATGATAAAATGCATTTTTCTGGCTCTTTGAGGACTAAAAACACAGCCTTTATAACTGATGATGCAGAGTGAAGGGGACACCACTGAATTGAGGCCAGGGAGTGTCAGATAATGTTTCACAATCATGTTTACCTGATGTCCTGATTCCTGGGGTTCTTGGACTGAGTCCTAGATGCGGTGCAGTGTCTGGAGAGTCCCTTGCTGACAGGGATCCTGCCATAGTGATGCCTTTTCTCTCCCAGTTCTGGTCCTGCTGAGACAGCCAGTGCCAGCCTGCTGCTGCCAGAGGTGGATTGGTTCACACAGACCCCCTCAAGCCTCAGAAAATCCCTCAGATAAAGCCTGTGTGTAGGGAAGGCTGATGTGCTATATTGTAGGGATCCTGGCTGGCCTGATCCTGGTCAAAGCCTGAGCCTGTCCACCCACCACCACATCCTACTGCAAGACCAAGGAAGGTCAAAGCGTGTCTTTCTTGTAGCTAAATAAATCACCAATTGCCATGTAAAAAGCCAAACGCTTTGTGTAACACCTCTCCATCCTGGCTGAGGGAGCCAAATGAATGACTCAGGTCTGTCAAGAGAGAGTAGAACTCATCCTTCTCTTCTTTTTATCCTCCTCATCCTGAAATTAATGGCAAAGCCCTGAAGAGGCTTGTCTGCCTGTGGGTCACATCAGCCATAAAGTGTCATAATGTGTGCCAGGACTGCAGAATTTGAGGATAATTCTAGGCAATTTACTCACAAATTCTTCAAGGCACACATATGTCACTGAGAGGCATGAGTCATACACCTACTTTTCCTTTCTCTTACTGGAGCAACCAAGCACCAAGTCAGAGGCTGAAATGCTTGAAAGAAGGTTATCTCCTGTCCACAGTATTTTTTAAAATCACAAGCCTTTAAGGTTGGCCTGGTATCCCATACCCTTGTGGAAATAAAGTTCTCATCCATTTTTGTCATGTGCTCCATGTCCCCTGGTCCTGAGAGCAAAGTGAAGCAGAAGCATTTCATAATGGACTGAGAGATGGATGATTGCAGGATGTCAGACCACAGGAATCATCTGTGCATCACCTTTGTGCCTGGTGACTTCAGGGCTTTTCTCTCTGCCTCTCAGCTGCAGTCTCCTCGCCTTGATCCTTAGGAAATGTAAGGAGCAATAAGATTGGGAATTAAATTGTGCAGGAGAATAAATTGGAGGGCATGACTAAAGATCTCCTGCACACTGGAGGCTTGAGGAATTTTTTTATGTTTGAGAAACTGAATGGAATTGAAAGTGGTTTTGTGCATGCAAATTCACAGTGACACCATTGATTATGATATCAGGAAACAAGAAGCTGAAAGAATGTATTTGCTGGTATTATAATTACATGAAAGTAATAACTGTCAGTCATTCTTATCTGCCCTGCAAATGCCACCAGTAAAGGGATCTGAATATGACCAGAATTACAGTAGTGTGTGGTCATTTAAACCTGGAATTTTGTTGTGCATACAGAGAGTCCCCTACCATAAAATAAAGATGGACCTTTCTTGGAGTTTATTTATTTTTAAGGAGATATGCCCTAAGAGTATGATCTGCCTGTTGTACTCACAGGCTAACAGGATCAGAAGTCATTCTCTTAGGTGAGAAATAACTTACAGTGACAGGCAGAGCTGAGCTTGTGATGACGTATTTTCCTTAAAAGTAATTTGTAACTTCATGTCAAATACTTATTTAAAAAGCAGAAATACTTGTTTACATTGCAGAATGGCATGGAAGAGTTAATAATGGGAAAATATTTTGAAGCTGGATTTATTTTTCTCCTAATGTTCTCATTAGGAAACCTCTTTCTGACATCAGCCACAGAAGCTCACTTATAGTCTGATTAAAAGCCTATTCACTATATCAATGAGAAGACTCACTGATTTCAAGGAAGTTTTGGCCTGAATTTCATTTTTTTGGCTTATGTAGCAAGGTATTCTGATGTTTCTTTTGCTTTTATATTACACCTTGGGGTTTTTTTCATCCCAGATTATTCATTGTACCATATATATAATGCCTGAATTATTGTGCCTTGGGATACACATGGCAGAAAGACTGGCATTTTCTCAATATTTCTAGTTTGGTCAGGACATGGGAATGGATTGCCATACACGGTGGCATAATGAGAGCTCTCTTGTATGAGAAAACATGGATCAAGCTCTACAAATGTTTTAATAGGGGCTTTGACCAAAATCAGTTTAGATTGATGACCGAGCAATTTATATCTGATCAAGTCTTGCTGACTAGCACTGGGGTTTGGAGTGGGATGCAGTGATGAATCAATCTTCCAGGTGCTGTAGTTTTCAAATCTTTTCCTAATTACCCAAAACTTGTTAGAAAAGCATCTCTAAAACAGCAACAAGAATCCTTTTCATTCAGCAGCTCAGAGACCTGTGCAGGGACTACTCTGAGCTCTACTACTAGGATGAAGCTGGGAAGGTTGTTGTTTTTTTTAAACATAGGCAGAAGCATTTCTTGAGTGTCATAAGCCCAACTTCTCCTTTCATGTGACACATCTGGGTTACGGTGAGCCGCCCCGAGGCAGACGGCTGGCGGTGGTTGTGTAACATTACAATCCAGCAGCCCTGCACAAAGGAGCAGAGGAAGGAAAATATAGAGCCAGGAAAAGAAATCACTTAGGAATCAAGAGCTAATGATGCAGGGGATGGGGAGGTTGGAAGGATGTTTTTCTTCCTGCAGTGGGTAGAGGAAATGTCGCCCATTGCTGCTTTTCTCAGCTGAAATGTTATTTTTGGCGGGGCTGAGGCAGCCAAGCCGGGGATGATGTGGGGCAGCCCTTGGACTGAGCCTCCCAGGCCTAAAGAAGGAACCACATGGTGCTGCTGGTCAGCTGGGAGGGCTTGCTCAGGGCCACAGCACTTGTGAAGGAAGCAGAAAGCAAATGCTGAATCTTCCATCTGAGGTTTTCCACACTCAGACCAGCAAGAGGAGAGAAATAACTGCTGATGCCTCTGCCTTGCCCCTGGCAGCCTCAGCAACGCTGTTGCGCTGTGACACACCCGTGCCCTGGAAAAGCATTCTGCTCTTTTCAGATTACATGAGCATTTACATTCACTCCACACTGGCAATTCCCTGTTATCCAGACCTTTTCTCTCAGCCCAGAGTACCTCAGCACATCACTGTACCAAAACACCGTAGGAAACTGGTTTTCATGTATTTAAATTCATATAAAACAAAGTCATCAACCAATAGCTGTAATAAGAACTGTGCATTCAAACAAGTGTGTCAGCATTTACATCTTTCTGTTGTCCACCTTCCCTCTGTGCTGTACTCGTAGCCACCCCAGGTGCCTTTGCAGGAGTGGAGGAAGCCAAGGAGCAAATGCAGGAACCCCTCACCTCTATGGACAAGACAATGAAAAGCAATATGTGTTTGCTGAGTGGTCCATGGGGTCACAGAATTTTGGATTACAGCAGCAGTGAACTGGCAGCTAGAGCTTTCCTCTCATGACAGTAAGTCACAGCTGCAAGGATCATTATTCACTACTCAGAAATGTCATCCCCTAATAATGCATTCACTTTCTGTGCTTAGATTCCTTTTAATGCTTTTGTCTTAGCAAAGAAAGAACACGAGTTAGTTTTCATTTTGAATGGCCTCCTATGGCAGCTTTATTAAAATGCAAACTGAAGAATGATGAAGTGGACAAATGCTAAATAGAAATGGAAATGCCTGCTAGCTTTGAAGCACTTACAACTTCTGAGAAAGGCAAAATTATGCAGAAAATTAATCCCGTAAGCTCTTAAAATTTGCAGAAAGTAGAAAATACTTATCTCATAACTTTCTTAACTTGATCGAATCTTTCACTGTGCTGTTGTTTAAAAACTCATGAGAAAGGAACAACAGCTCAGTCTCAGTCAAAGACTGAGAAATGAAACTGCAGATGTTGATCAGCAGTTCTTCGTACGATCTCTCACAGCCTTCCTGCCTAGCCTTGTAACAAGGTCGCTATTTGTAACCAATTCTTGAAGAATTAACACCAGAAGTCCTCTCCTGTGGCTGTTAGGGCCGCAATGAAGCACTGTCATTCACAGCCTTGCCGAAGGGCAGGTGATGAACGATGTCAGTGCAGCGTGGCACACGATGCCTGACTGCAAAGAGCCCACCACAGCTCTCGTGGAGGACACGGGACCCTTCCTCATCTCTGCTGCAGTGGATGTGACACCATCAAAGTCTAGAGGCACTTTGGCAAAACAGGGCAGTCTTCCTTTTGCCTCCCATTTTCCCCCACCAAAGGGGTTCTTCTCATCACTTGCTGCATATTCTTCCAGGTATCAGCAGAAAATATTCAGCACTCCAGAAGAGACCACCACATGCGGGTAGGATCTCTCAGGGAACGTGGAAACATTTACAGGCCTGAGCTAGAAAATTAATTTCAATGCTGTAGGACATCATGTCTATGAAATTATTCATATTACCACTTTCCAGAGCGAGAAAATGCCTTTGAGCCTTCCTTGCGACTGAAAAATACTTTAGATAAGCTGTAAGCACATAGAAAGTTAATGGTAAACTATTTCCCTTCATTTTCACTGACAAAGTAAGCAAAATATTACATATTTCAGTGCTAAGGTGACATTTTTTTGGGTGGCTTCTCTCCAGAACAATAATTTATGTTTAGGAGAGTGGGGGAGGCTTCTTTAGGTGAACAGAAAGGGGAAGATTTGGAGATGTGTTCTGGCTGGCTGGAGCCAAGACATGATCACTGTTTTGTCACAGGACACTAAAAAAATAAAATCACAAACAAAAAAAAGAAAAACCTGTGGGTCCTTAAAGTAGCTGGATATAGAGCTCACCTCCCAGACAGGTTTCTATCAGTGTTCATCATCTGCAGTGAATTTCCAGTACAGCTCTGAGGCTGCAATTGTCATATTTTCAATTACTTATTTTAATGCAAATTGATCATCCAAATCCTTTTTGCAGTATAAAAATTACAGCCAAGACTAAAGTGCCTTTTAATGATGCTCTAGTTTACAACTCTGAGACAGCCAGGAGACTGAGCTTTGGAGAGAACATCCAGGATCCATGGAAAATTTTCTGATGTGTCAGTGGAGATACAAGACTGACAATTTGGGTATAAGACACTTTGCTCTATAATTCCTGCTAATTTTTCGAGTCTTTGGCATCTGAAAGCACATGAGGCTATCAGTTGTTGGTAGAAATTCCTTAAAATCATTCTAAAGAGGTTTTTTTGACCACACCAATATCAAGTCACTTAAGAAAATTACGTAAGAATGGGAAAAACCCGTGGTTCTTTGCACCTCTATTAATAATGGTCAAAAAAGAGTTTAGACATGACCAGGAATGTGCACTTCTCTAAAACTCAGGAATTTGGCTCAGGAATCAGCCACATGATCAACATCTGCTATGGTCCTTTGGGTTGAAATCTGGAATTTGTGCCCCATCTTACTCCATAAATCCCAACAGGAAGCACTTGACTAATTCTGCTGAGCACAGGAGTTTTAAGATGTCCAGGTGTTCATTGGAGAAGACTAAGGCAAAGGATTATATGTGAATCCTGCCTGGCTGAGCATGACCATTTTTCTCTGAAACATTACCTTGTGGTTTTTTAGTCCTTTCTCCTTTCTTCCCACCTTTGATCATTCCTGTAAGCACTAGCCAGTGCTGACAGCAGGAATTGTGTGAGCACAGCTCTGCCTACCTTTCTTTCTAATGCATCCTTCAGTTTTTCTTTTGGCTCTCCTTCGCTCCAGTTAATTCTGATCCTCCCCTCCTACTACTGGGAAATGATTTTGCCATATATTGTTTAACTCCTTTCATATTTTAATGAAAGGCATGAAAGATAACGGCTGAAATTGTATTGTGGCAGAAGGACTTGGTGGATGATGCTGTTGTCTACAAACTAACTGGGTCGCTATAAGCACAGAAAGTCTACAATTATCATTAGAAGGTTTGTTAAAATTGAAAAGCAGGGGAATGCCAGTTTCCCATCAATGAAAATCTCTCATTTCCCCTGTTACCCTTGATGGAAACTGGCAAGCTGTTCCCTATTCTGGATATTGTTCCCTTACCTCCATCCTGTTTTTCCTCCTTTCCTCTCATTTCCATTCCTGTCAAAGCCTGCAATGCCCTCACCATTGTGTTTCTCCTCTCGTATCTCACAGAAAAAGATGCAGCTCCTAAGGTGTTAAGCATTTTTATTTGACCCAGATGCATCGTTTCTGTACCATTTTAGTTCCTGAACAAACCCCAGTGGCTGTGGGCACGGAGTTAAATGTCTGGGAGCTCATGTATGGCAATCACAGCCTGGAACCCACCTTCCCTATGCTTGGAGTGGAGCAGGTCAGTGGGGACCAGCTGCAGCAATCACCACCTTTTCTTCACAGCTGCACCCTGCCAGATGTGGGCACGGCATCAGGATCTGGATTTGCACCCAAGGGATTCTTCAGGAGGCTGCATCTGCTCAAAGATCACTTTTATTTATGTGTGTGTGTCTGTGTATTTACACACAATACACATGCACACACATGCACGTATTTCCATGAATATATATTTATGCATTTGTAATTCTATATAAATATTCATTACATAAATCTAATTGAAAAAATTTATTCCCAAATATCAAAACCTGACCATAAGTCTTGGTGAAACTAGGCAAACTCTTTTGTTTAATAATTTAGGTTATTGAAAGCATTCCATTTCAGGATCAACCATTACTTAATGTTTTTAATTGAATGAAGCTCAAGCTTGTAGGGTGAATTGCAGGATTTTGTACTACACAACAAACATCAGCACCAAAATATTTGGACACTTCCAGGCAATTTTTCCTCTTTTTGAGCTAAGAAATCCAGTAGAAGTGGTCCATTCCCACAAACAGTTTAAAGTTTGATTTCCAGAGAATACATATGTTTATTTCAGCTAATATATGTAAAATTTTGCATATGTATAATTAAACCACATAATTCAGATTATGAACCACATAACATTCAGATTTAACTTTAATCTGAAATTTGAAAAATTGGATACAAGAACTCAAATGAGATTTCTTGTGCAATTGCCAGTAGGACACCTACAAAGGAAAAGCTTTCTCACTGTTTTTTTCCAGCCCCATGGTGAACCAGGAGTGAAGAAATGAGTAAATATACAGAGTTGTCCGGACACCATCTGTGCGTGCAGAAATGCCCATTTGTTCAGTGATACAGGGAATGACTCATTCCTGCCCTGCAGAGGCACAGCCAGATCAGAAACCCAACACAGGGAGCAGGAGTTGTTCTGCTGCTCTAAGCTCCCCTTCATCCCTGGGATGAGTACTGTAAGCCCACGGGGAGATGTTTTCCTTAAATCTTGGCCATCATTCAATATTGCAGTTTATCCACTTCTGAGGAACTGCCTGCTCTGTTCTGGGGCACTTGACTGAAGCATGACCAGACTCCCAAAACAGTGTAATTTAAAGTACAATTTTGGTGAGTCAGTGTTAGATTTCTTCCACAGAGGTTACGAAAATGTCTTTTCATCTCTCATTTTCTAAGAGCTAAGAGTAACTGGTTGTTATATATCTCAGAAGCTGAGGAGTAAAGGGTTGTGTGTCAGGGTCACCAGCACAGGGGAAATAACACAACAGAACATGCACAAAAACACACCCTTTAATTTATACTGAATATACAGTTCAAGATCTTCACATTAAAAACCTGTAGCTATGCATGGTGGATGACACAGGAATACCCCAGAAATGCTTGGCATCCAGTCTGGAGGCACAGACAATTGATAATCACATATTAAAAAATCTGCAGTTATGAATACATGGAATTTACCTGCAGATATCTTTGGGGCAGTAATCAGCTGGGGAAAATCTTCTCTGCTTATTGCTTTTTGCATCCTGTATTGTAATTTAACATTCAGATGCCTAGGCATCAGTTTAGGAACAGAAATTTAGCTATCAGTTTTCAAAAATATTCCTCTAACTCTTTGCACGGAAAGGTCACTGTGCTGCTCATTGTACCATCAGTTCTGAGGATGCCACAGCTGCTGGGAGAAGCAGAAGCCACACTTGGAGTCTTTCAGACACAGAGCATTCACACCACTGGATTGAATTTCAGATTATGCTTCTATTTATTTTTTCCTTTCATCTGAATTGGGATGTTAGTCATCAGGGTTATCAGAGAAATGCAACATATTCACAAGCTGCCATGTGTCCAGAGTGAGGCAGAGAAGATAAAAGTCAGAGAAGTATTAGTAAAGCAACAGTTAGTATCTACATAAATGTAGATTTTTAGCCTAACATAAGTAGCTGATGTGTATTATCAAGTTGTTGGATTTCTTTTCCTTGCAATAAACTGTATGCTTGAGATAATGTGATTAACTTAGATACAAATCCAGCTATGAAGCACATTCAGCATTGCAGAGGTGAATGCCATTTGAGCATTGTTATGCATTTCATTTCTTCAGAACCCAAGGCCAGAAAAGTTTGAATAGGTCAGGGGTAACTCCCTTTATCACACTGCCTTTGGATGCTCCTTTGTACGACAACACTTGTTTCCCTTTGGCCATCAATTTTTCCTGATTTGCCCTTCAATAATCACTTGGATGATCTCATGGAGGTGTGATGCCACCTCAGTAAAGGACTGTCAGAGGAGGAGAGCCCTAGGGACAGCAGAATCACAGAATTAAAGAATGTCCTGAGTCAGAGGGATTCACAAGGATCCATGTAATGAATCACCACTAGATGAAACTCAAAATCAATCAGAGTTAGGTTTGAAATGGGAAGAATTGCTCTGCCAAAAAACCAGGATGCTCTGAAGTCAAGCTGCAGGAGGGGTTTCTGCTGTAGGAGATGTCCTGGGCTTGCACTGGGCTTATCCTGGGTGTGGTATGGATGGGACTTGTGAGGTGCATGTGCTGCCTGTAAATATTACAATGTACAGAACATCCACTTCCAGACAAAAATGGAAGGATCTAATTGCTGGAAAAATGAGAGGGAGGGCCGAAAAGGCACATTGGAGAAATAGAAATGGAAATTAAATGCTTTTTGTAAAGTTTGGACCTGAACACAGGAGAAATTGAATCAAACCAAAACCAAGCATTGGAGAAATCAGAGTAATCTCTGTTTTCTCCCTGACTTCACAGCTGTCCAAACATGGCTGGTTTTAGGAGCAGTACGTGTCCAGACTGACAATATGAACAGGCAAGAGGGTTGAAGGCCAAGGTGGGTTGTCTGGTCTGTGGGTGATGCACTGATGGATGGGGAAGCACTTGGGATCAAATTGCAACAGTGCAGAGGAGGCCACAGCAAACACCAGGGCTCAGGGGTTCTCTGACTTCCAGCACTGCCTTCAGTCACTGCCACTGCCACCATCTAACCCTACAAACCATCTTCTTAGTGTTCCATTAACGAGCTTCTAAACCCCAGTGGTGTGGTCTGCAGTGTGACAGTGGAAAAATATCACCTCCACCCTTCCTCCTCCCCTAGGATGCACGTAAGGCCTGAACTCTTTTCTTCCCTCCTTGGGAATGCTGCCTTTCCTAAAGCTTTCATTTCATTACCTGACTTGGCAAAATCCAAATGTGCACTTTCCTTCAAAATGATCTTTTCAGTTCAGGTCGTTCATCACAAATATAAACACACAATTCTGGAAACAATTTTGTTTAATAGTGCTCCTGGTAACTTTGCTTGATGGTGGAAAGAGTCAAAGTCATGCACAGCATGTACTCATTTCTGCAGTCAGTTTGACAGGAGCTTGGGGTAAAAGATGCAAACACTGCCTTTGCAAATAAAACCGAGCATTTACAGAATCTTTGTAAATACCTGTGGAATTGTCCAAAAGTGGTCTGCATGGGTCCTTCTCCCACTGGAAACCCCCATTTTTCTCAAGAACCCAAGTGTGTCCTGTCAACTTGTAAACCCTGGGGTGTGTGCAAGATGCATACAGGACTCTTGGAGATTCCCACTGCTCTATTTTTGTGCAATTAGAAACAATATATAAATTGTTGATGCTCTGCCATTCCTTTCGTGTCACACCATCATGCACAGCACATCAGTTGTAAAGTCAGAGAGAAATATTGCTTTTCATGAAACATAAACAATTTTATTGACTCTAGTTAATATCCCCCTAAAATCTTGGGCTTCTGTGACTACAGCTGGCATGTTCAGGCAGTACAATGTACAGTTCAGTGGTTTGACTTCCTCAGAAAGGTTTACCTTGCTCCTAGGCCCTACCAGCCTGTTGGTCTGAGACTTAAAATAGAGCTGTCAATACCACTTTTCTTGGAAGAATGCAATGCTGTTAAGCTGTTATTCCGTAAAAAGAATAGAGCTTCCAAAGAAAACATTCTGCTTAATGTGGAAAAAAACCCCACAGAAGCTATGGAATCAACAAACAGGCTTCTCTCCCTTTGGCCTGGGCTCCTGCTGTGAGCTAGCCCAAGGGAAGCAATGGTGTCCCGACAAGCAATGGAACAATTGTTATCCACCCTTGCTCTCCTCAAGCAAAGATGATTTTCTCTGAAATCTTTTTGATACAAACAGCATTACTTACTGAATGGATATTGAAGATGTTTTCCTGCCCTGCAACCCCTGAGGCTGGGTATCAGTTCTCTAAGGAAGCAAGAGCCTTGCCTGGATGTGAGTTCACTTTTCTTGGGGACCGTGGCTGATCTCTGCCAGAGAGCAGATGAGCAACAAGACATGCATCGGCCTCAGGGAGCTGCAGCAGGGCAACGGGCTTGGGGCAGTCTCCATGCACTCACTGCAGCCCCAGCTGCACCTACAGGTGCTGTTGCCTCCGTCACCCCAGATGTGTCCCAGCCTCCTGCTCCTGAGCACATAGAGGTGCAGAACTGGCACTGGCATCGGGCAGTGTCTCCCTGCAGCCCTCTGCTGGCAGCTCTGCCTTCCCATTGGTCTCAGTCAGTTGCTTCAAAGACTCAAGAAGGTCTTCTTGACATCAGCAGGCTGGACAGGGAGCACTTTACACGAAATGGGGATGTCAGCCCAGAAGCAGTGTGCAGAGGTGCACTCAGCAGTCATGGGAGCTAGCAGCTCACTCTGCAGCTGTAGCAAACAAAGGCACCCGGGTGTTTCAGAAAGATAATTGCAAATTAGGTTTCTTGGGCTGAGGCATTAAATCCAGGCACGGCTGCCCCACTACCAGCTCGTGACTCGGTTTATATTTTTATGAGCTATCCAATGGTTATCAAACTTAGTGAACTTGCTCTTCAAAACAGAATTACTATATGCCACAAGGAAAGAGTACTGGAAGAAGAATATACTCTGGTGTTGTGAGAAAGGGATGAGCTTCCTGGGCTCTCTGCAGCACCATGCATGTTGCAGGTGAGGAGCCAGGTGGCATGAGCCTGCCTGGGCTTGTGACCATCATTCTGCGTGGAACCACTGGGTCAGGGCAGCCAAAACAGGGAAGTTATTTGCAGAGTGAGTCATACCGGGAGCATTTTATTCCTACAACAAAAACCTGGAAGGGGTACTATGGAAGGCTTTGCAGTTGTGCAAGCATTGAAGAAAATGATGGAAACCCACCACAGTTTGTTGAAAGCTTGCAGAGACAGAGAAGGAGGGACAGGGCACTGTACTGAGCATAACAATGGGAAACCTTGACCCAGGAGGTAAGGATGTTGACTTTGCTCATTGTTGATTGGCAATTTTTTCAAGAAGAAGAGTGAAAGAGGAGATTGCAATTGCTAAGTAAAATCTGCTCTTTCCAGAAAGTTCTGCTCATCTAGGATTTATGTGGTTTTTAGCATTATTGCCTCGTGTTTTGCACTTGGAATAGATTGTTCTTTCAAACATGCTGAATCCCACTCCAGCATCCCAAGCCACAGCCTGCCATGTGAGAGGTATTTTAAACACCTAAGCTTGGACAAATAGACTTGTTCTTACTCACCCAGATCCTGTGCATGACAGATTTTTGGATTTTTCTGAAAATGAAAAGGTCTCAGTGTAAATACCTCGTCTCAGGGAACCTCAGCATATGGTGGTCCCGGCTCTGTACCACGTACCAGGCGCCCTCTTGCCCACGTCTGAATGAATGACTAACATTTGCTTTAAATTTTCTATGCTAATGGCAGCAGCAACAGTGAAGATTGTTTAAAGTTTCATATTTTGTAGCTGTCTAGAGGGTTTTTGATGAATCATTGAAGATCTTTGTGTAAGATCACTCCTAAGTTATGCACGTCTTAGCTGTCCCCAGAAAGTCTCTGACATTTCTGCTGAACAAACTCAATTGTTAAGGTGATATGCAGCCTCACAGGCTCATTGAGCATCCCTGCCCCCAAACTCAGCCCTAGAAATTTGAAAATCTTCCATCTGATTGTTTTTAAGTGGGCTAATGCCTCGTGTAACAGGCTTTCTCTTGCATATTGCAGTTCTGTTGAACACTTCATCTGGCACTTCACATTGTTGTCTTCAGTTTGTCAGGGTTTTTTTCTCATCTTTGCTTTTCTGGGAACTTGAGCCATTTCTGCCATTGAGATTTCTGCATGGGTGCAGGAATGTGTTGCCTTTACACACAGTGATGGTAATCTTTTCACGTCAATTTGGAAATAGAGTGTCTACATTTCAAATTCTGAATTAATTTTCATTGCTTGAACGTTCCTGGACAGATCTCCTCTGTAAGAAATCAGCTTTGCCACCAATTTTGTGTCTGACTAGGATGGTTATTTCAGTGCCTTGCTTTGCTTAGTCGTTCTGCCACAGCAATATCTTCAGTGCCCTCCTTATACGGCCCTCCTCAGTTGTTACTTGGTTATCAGAGAATCACCAGCTGGGATTTTTCTTGCAGGAGACATGGACCAATGCACTTGATTTTCACGAGGTCACTAGAATGCCATCACAGTAACTGGGATGTCACCAAAAACTTTATTCAGGACTTAGATCAAAAGGTGGGACAATACCCCTTTATATGCTGAAAATCGCTGACTTAAAATAAAAAGATGTTTTGTAAGCTTTAACAAATTTGTGAAAGTGGGTTACTTTTGGCAAGGAGGAAGTATAAGACTCTCTACATAGCATTAAATGCTCAATTTTAAAACCTTACACACAAATGATTTTGGTAAACCCCTGAACCAACAAGGGCTTTTGAAAACCAGGCTCAGTGTGGTGCTGGGCACAGGTATTAATACTGCTTTTCCCTGTGTTGTAAATAATAGAGACAGATACCAAAGTACAGGAAATCAAGTGGACACAGAAGGATGAAAGGTTGAAACACTTTCACTGCAGGTAGTGAAAAGCCAAAGACATGCTTGGTCTTGTTGGTTGGTCCTGCAAAGCACTGTGCTTTAGACCAGACAAACTTTTTGTTAACCCACAACTGCTCATAACAAGAGACACAGCACAGGGATCTTCTCTCCCACATACCCTTCACTGCCATCCAGCATCATTTAGAACAGAGAAGATTAAAATTTCCACTAGACATCTTTGTTGAATTGGTCTTATTTTTTCGCTCATTTGATGGGAGCTAAAGCAATACATGAGCTTATCCAAAGATTCCCTGTCCACCAGAGGAGTGTGACATTTATCCAGATAAGGGAGACAGTGCCCCAAAAAGTGGATCTATGGGGATTGAGTGTAAAATCATTGTTCCTTGGTGATTGGCTGGCTTAATGCAGAGAATCAACCAGCATTTATTTAGAAGGTCAAAAGTCTCTTTATGAGACTGCTGTGGCAGAGACAGTTCTCAGCATTTTTTTGCCATTAAAATTCAATTTCTTATCTGTCAATAAAACGCACTTCTGTTCCCAAACTAACTGCTCCCAGAAGTTATGTGGGCCTACCTGTTCCACACATTAATTTGTGCCCACCTTGGCTTTCTGTGAAGCCTGTAGGGAAGGCAGACTATCAGGGCTCAGCCAGCAAGCAGCAGTGTCTGAGCTGTGGGTGTTCAGCTGCCTTCCTGGGAGAGACAGAAGGGAGCAGAGCCAGAGCACCTGTCCATGTCACATCAATGGGATGCTGTCCTTGGGCTGGACCCCACAGGAGCCAAAGACAGCAGGTCACAGAGGAGCATTCTCAGAGAGAATATTTCTGTTTTGCTCCTTACAGTTTGCACTAAGGATAATGGAGTTCAGGTCAAAGGACACAAGAAGATATTGAACTCGTTTGCCACCCTAAGCAGGGTGCCCCCAAACTCTCCTGGCCTGCCCTTGGAGCAGTTACCCAGACTCAGGCCATATGCAGTTTTGGTCTAAAAGCCTCTTTAGGTTTTGGTGCAGCCAATCCAGGCCATATCTAAGTATTGTCACCGTCAGGTTTTTTGAACAATGACTCCCAGGCAAAGCACCTATAAAAGATAATGGGTAGCTTTCAGACTGGGCATGTCTCATGTGCACCTGATCCCTCTGTCTGATACTCTTTCACACATGCCTAGCTGCATGCTAAAGAGTTTCTTTGGGAAGTTTCTGTAAGCACTGGGACTGTAAGAAACTCATCTTTCCCAGCAGGCTGGAAAGCCTTGGTATGTGTCTTGCTTCAAATAAAAATAATAATACAGAGTGTGACAGGCAGTTTGTGTGATCTGCTCTACCATATGTCTCCTCTGCCTTGTGCTATTGGTAGGCAGCAGGAATCTTCAGAAAGGTGAAGAAGCAAACCATCCATCTTCTGTCCCCCAGGAGTATCCAGGAGCTCAATCTCTCTGCAGGCACAACATGTACTGGGAGAAGTTGGGGAATCTGGTCACCACCAAGAGCCATCCTGGAGGACACATTGCTGAGCTGAGACAGCACCACTGTGCTCTTCTCTCCCAGCTGGGAGGGAGGTGACTGCAGTTCCCCTCTCTGGAGGAATGGATGCAATCCTTCCTCCTACTAAACATCAGTGGAGGTCTCCAAAGAAGGTACTGAATGCTCTGCTTTGGCTTTCTTTGACCTCATTCTACCTGATCATTTAAACCAACCTGCTGATGAAATGAAAGTGGGCCTGACAGATGGCTAACTGGAAGTTACTTTTCAATATACTTCAGGGTATGAAATATACTGAAACTAAATTATGAGAACTGCTAGTGAGTCAAATCTGCTTCTTCTACGAGGGAAAAGGAGAAGAAAAACATGGCAAGACTAACTTTCTGTCCAGATTTCCAGAACAGTTAGGATAACTGTTTCCAGGGGCAATGACCACGTAAGTGACATGGGTAGTTTGAGGAAGTATATGTGGGAAAGGATCTGACAAGGGACAGTTGTCACACAAGGACACAGATGGCACTTCTAATGTCTACAGTGATTTCTACAAGCAAATGCATCATCACTCAGAGTGTAACCCAACCAACCATATGAGAAGCCAGAGTCTGCAAACCTACAGATTGCAAGGCCTTTGAGGGTTTCCAGCTCTGCTCTTTGTCATCTTGGAGATGCTTTTAACCATTTGCCTGCTGGTGGCCAATAGGGTTCCTTGACAGCAGGATCTCCTGGGGCCTAAGGGCCAGCACAGAGAGCTGCCAGGACCTTGTCCAACAAATGTGACTTTCCACACTCAATTGCTCATCTTTCCTCTGTTGCACACTTTCTGGGGAACACATTGTCACTAGTGCTGATGAGATGTTCATGTACAAATCCTCTAGATGAAAAGGACAGTTTGGGTGAGCAGAATGGTAATTTGTCTCTGCTGGAAATGGTAAAAGCAACATTTGGCACCTGGGTGTTTGTCCTTGTTTTCTTTTCAAAGAATTCTGTTTTTCCAAGTACCTTGCCTTGTTTGATTTCTCACTGTCTGAAACATGGAGCTCCATGAAATATCTGAGCATATCTGACACCAGAAACAGCAAATCTGCAGCAGGATAGGTGCCCTCCAAGCTTGGAGCAGGTATCAGCACGACTTCCTGAGTGACTGCTGCATTCATCCAGGAAGGCTTCTGTCTGAAAAATGTGTTTGACTTCTCTGAGTACATTGGGGCATTAGCAGAGAAGTGTGTAATAGAGGACACCATCCATCATGATTGCAGGGAAGCGTTTGACAGTGTTCCACAGAGGGAGCATGATTTACAAAGTAAGTATAAGGAAACTATTGATATCAATTAAAAATCAGATTGGCAGTTTGAGGGAGAGGATAGGGACAGGAGATAAAACAAAAGCAGGAGACTGGACAAAGCTGGAATTCTCTGAATAATGTTCAAAGTAACCCTAGTCTAATCTCCCTGACTACTTTGGATAATGAAAAAAGAGAAAGCAAATGTGTGGAAGCAGAGTAAGCCTGACTAAAATGAAATTACATACTGTTATTCAGCAAGGCAAGGGAACAGAAGGAAAAATCCATCAGCAACCATATTCCACGAGCCATTTATAAAACATAATTTGGAGAGCAACTCATTGGAGCAGCCTCCCACAGAACTCTGCAGCCACTCTGCATCAGCAGCAGAAGTGCCCTGTCCCCACAGGAGCAGCCTGGCCAGCAAATATGGACAGAGCCAGTACATTGCTCCTGCAAAGTAAAAATCTAGCACAGGCTTCCTGGAAGGTGTGTAAGGAAACCTTCTCATGAAAGGGCTTTACTGAAGTATCTGACTCTATCTGGCATGGACATTTTGGCTGAAGTGTGCCTGCATACCCTGGCTGCATATTCCCTTGCACAGCAGCATTTTGCAAAAAAACCTCTGCCATGAGCTGGTCCACTCACAGAGCCCAGCACAGGAGAGGGAGGTGTTGGACAAATGTAAAATGGTGGGATTAATCAGGCTCCTTATTGCACTGTTTGGGGAGGAAGGATTTGTTTTCCTAGCAGAGGGATTTAAACACATAATAGCCCTCACAATCACTGCATGATCTCTGCACCCTAGTTCTGGTGTCCTGAGGTGAACACTCCATGCTGACTATCACAGAGAAGATTTCCTGAGCTCCTGCCAGGGCAGGCAGCAGGGAAGCAGTTCTGGATTTGTTTTGGGTAGAAACAGTTGGCCATGTGGACCAGCATGTCTTACAAGTAATGATCACTTGGAAGAGGAAAGCAGAGCTGCACAATTCCTAGGACCTGTAAGACACCCAGCTGGGGAGTTTTTCATGGCTGCAGCTCAGGAAATCGGGATCAGCTTCCCAATCCTGCCTTCTGCGTCTTCTTCCTTGCCATCCTCTCTTTGGGCTGGAAGATCTCTAGAGATGGTCTCTTTCTGGGGGATTGTGCCACAATTTTGCAAATGGACTTCTGACCCTTGTGGCTGCTGCAATGCTACCAAGCAATACCCTCCCTGGTTGGTTCTGGAGTGGTCCCTCCTTGCTGCCTTGCAGGAGGCTGGCCAGGGGTGATGCTGCTCCCTGTGTGCACCGTGGGTGGGTGGGAAATGCCCACCTCTGCCAAGAGCACACATCCCAAAATGGCAGAGGGGAAGGCACAACGAGAAATTTCCTATTTTTGCTCCTGCACGGCTGAGGGTGTGAAGCTTGAAATCTGTGCTTGTTTTCTGTTTTTTTCCAATGTCTGATTATGGCCAAGAATTTCATATAGACACAGCAATTTAGTTAGATTGATGGCCCTTGTCTCCCTCGTGACAAATGCCACGCCTGCCAGACACTTGGCTCTAAATAGCCTCTACAACCATTCTTCTTTTTTTTTAAAGTTTAAATGCCCACTAGAGAAAAAATTAGTTTGTCATTTAGACTGGCCTTGGCTAAATTAGTTCATTCCTGAGCAAGTGTAAACCACAAAATGAATACACTACAGTGGGAGGCATGAGAGTTCCTCATGAAGAACAGCTAAAGGGTGGATTTAAATTCACATCAAGAAAAACAATTAGAGAAGCATTTGGGGCAGGAAGGTAATGTTAAAAAGGAGATATATCCAGCAAGTGCATTGTGAGAGTCCAGGCTGCATCACAACCACAGTGAAAGGCAGAGGGAGGTATAAGTGAGCCAGGGAGGGATGAAGCCTTGGTTTTCCTGCAGTCACCAGGAGCAGTGTCACAGTGTCTCTCTGTGGTGCTGCATCAGCAGTAGGCTCTTGTGAAGCTGTGCAGGTTGAAGAGGAACATTCCCCTTGATTTAAGGACACCAGTGCATAAATCACCTCTGTAAGCAGGAGCCATGTCTGACCATCCAGGCTTTATTAGGTGGGAAAAATTAACACTCTTCTTAGAGCATGCAGGATCAACTGGATGCTTGAAGGACCTTTCTGCTTACATCAGAAATGTTAATTGCTGGTGCCTCCCAGGAAATTGTATTTGAGATCCTTGGTTTTATACTTCTGGGGGAGAAAAAGTGCAGGTGGAGGCCAGAGCCCCATGGTAAGAAGTGTCAACAGGGAGATGGGGTCTCAAGTTAGGAGCAGAAGCCACTCACACAGCCATGCAATGGGACCAATTTGCAGCTGACCTTTTCTCCTTGGTCCTTATGCCAGGCACAGATGACTGACACCAATCTTTCACGTGGCTTTTACCTTCAGTCTGCTGCCCATGATGCTGCCAATGGAGCCTGGTCCCCTCTCCCTTCTGCCACAGACAGAGCTGGGCAGTCTGGGCTGGAGCCATCCTACCCCTGAGAGCTGCATGGAGCATTTTCTGCACAGGCTTTCTTGAGCAGGAAGTTTGAACATCCCTTCATTTGCAGTGATGCTTTGTGGAAACCTGTCACATCCAGCCAGTTTCTACCCCCAACACAGGCTCATCTGAAGTGAATGAGATGGTTTCAATCAAGCCCTTGATGAGCCAGAACAAAGTCTATGCCTTACATAAAAACAAAACTAGATGGTTCCCCAGGGGGAAGAAAATGGTTTTTACTAGGGAAAGCATTGCAACGTATCAATTTCCAATTCCCTTTGTTTTTATGCATCTTTCAAAACTCTTAACTCTTCACATTTGAAAATAATGTTCAAGAATTAATCTCCTCTTAGGTGACACTTTAAATATCAGCTCTGAGCCTAGAGTAAATATTCACAGGCAAGATATAAAACTCTGAGAACAGGATTTAATAATGGTAATGCTGAACAAGCCTGTTCTGCAGCAATGATAGTAGGTGCCTATTGTATACCCAACAAACAGTGGGGCTTAAAAATAGATGGGGGAGAGCACATTTCTTATTACCTGGGTGCACTCCTGAAAGCTTTGTAATTCAGAGACTTTCCTTTTCACACTGAGAAAAGTCTGGAACTTGAGACAGATTAATGATTCTAATTTCTCCACTGTATTATTTTATTAGGCTCACTGTGGCAAAGTGGTATTTTAATGGGCCCTGTGTACCTATTCCTCCATGTGCCATATGCAGCATGTGTTCCATTATGCCTGCCACAATAATTTGGTTAAAAATACTAAAACTAAACCTGAGATTCCTCTTAGTACAAGAGTCATGAAGAATACTGGCAGGAGCTGAGTGCAGAATTACTAGGAATTTACTTAGACTGGGAGAGAAAGTACCCTCTGATTTAGTGTTCACCTCAGGTCCAGGTTTTATGCACGTGCATAAAGAAAGGAAAAAATTCATTGATTTGCTTCAGAAATACTTTATGTCTTGGTGGAGCACAGCGTGTAAGTTCCTGCTTAAGTCTATTGCCATAAAGTGTTTCAGCAGCTGTGCCCCACTGTGTCCCACTAAAGGCTATGTCCCACTAATGATAACAGAAGATTTCAGAGTCAATGTTCTCAGAAGCTCTGCTGCCCTGAGCCCTGATGCCTGTTGTTCTGTTCTGCACACAGCTGGTCACGCAGGATAAGGATGCAGAAATGAAGAGCAGAGAGGTCATTACCTTGTCACTACTTCATGGTTGCTCAGACTTTCTCCAGATAAGGCTCTGGGGATATATTTTAGGTGTTATCAGCATATATGCACAGGGATTTATGTTCAAACCTTTCTCATGCTCTGAATCATGTGAGCAGTTCATCCCCAGAACTAGCAGAAATTTGCATGATCGAAACTAGTACAGGAACATTCTCTATCACAGTGATGGGCGTGGGAAAGCCAGCACCAACCCCTCTGAGGTTATCCAAATCGCTCATCCTTTTTTCCTCTTTTTCATCTGCAGTGGTCTGAGGAGGGAATTTTCTCAGAAGCACTTGACCTCCAGAATGTTTTGTGCAGCTCGGTGCTGTATTTCAGGCAGTGCCACAGAGTGGTGCTCTATGTGGGTGGGAGAGGAGGGGATGTTTGGGCTCCTCCTGCTTGGGGTTGTAACATTCCGTGGTGTAAATGAGGGCAATAGCAAGGGAAACTAAAAATATTTGGCATCATGTCTGTGAGACTGTCTTCTTTGGGAAGGAGGCCCAAGCCCCTGTGACAACCCCACAACCAAATGTGTTTTATACAAGGGAATGATTCTGGCAGCATCACAGAATTTGTGCAAAATTATTAATCCCTCCCCCAAAAAAAACTCAGTAGAAAAATATGGAGTGCTAATTTGGAGGATCAAAGACCCCTGATATTTTTACTTACAATACCCAATCAACAAAAACTGTCTGCTTCCATAGGGTTCAATTTACAGCTCAGATGGGATATGCAGGGCTCAGTCCTGCTTGGGGCACATCACAGTGGTTATCCTCACCCCTGTTTCCCAGTTTGTCCCGAGGAATAGGTGGCTTGGCAGAAGCAGCACCCCTCAGGGTCTGACCTGAGTGCTGATGGAAGTACAAAGTTTAGAGCTGATGACGAAACCTTTATCTTAGAAACAAACCTAAAACAACAGCTTTGGGAAAAGATATTTTAGATCTTTTCTTTTGCTATCTCCCATGCAATCAGTGCAGTTATTAAAATTTCCTGTGGTTGCTATTTCCAGAGAAGATTTGGGAGCTGAACGGAGGGTTCCTTTTTCCAGGTGCTTTTTAGAAGAGTCATCTGTGACAATTTTGATTTTTCTGTCATTGCCACTTCCTACATGGGATTTATTTTTACAGGCAGGATCCTTCAGAATATTTCTTTTTTTAAATTCCATTTTCATTTAGCAAAGTAGCTTCTGTGGGTTGTCCCCACTCAGATATTTTTATACCCTCTACAAAGCTGAGCTCCATGCTGATTATGGACATGAATTGCCATCTTCTGTGCTTTGCAAAGGAATTATTTTAAATCCATATTGGTATTGTGGATTCCAATAGGAATTCTGCCATGGTCATTGCCAATGTCAGTCTACACAGATATTTGGGTTGCACACAATGAGACAATGAGGTTTTTTCTGAGGTGTGATATCCATGGACAAGTGGACTGTGAAATTCATTTATCAGATAAAACATCAACATCTTTTCTCTTCCTTCTGAACAACTTTGTCCTCATTTTTCTGTTTATTTTTTATTTTCATGTTATGTTAAAATTGTAGATAACTTGGGGCAAGGAACACCATGTTTTGTTTGTAATATTGCAAGACATTTCTGATAGAATTTATGTATTAATGCAAATATTTAGTATTTGGGAAAAAGAATGGCTGTGTACTAGCAAATCTAAGCATTCAGCTGTCCAGGAGCTCATTAGTCCTCTGTGCTTCCCTGGAATCAGATTAAATGGTGAACACCAGTGAGCCCTTTGATCACACAACAATGTTTTCCACGGGGCATGGGATTGCATGCACCATATACAGCACAAGGCTCTGGTGTGCCATTATATTTCAGATCCTAAGCAAATAAAAACATGTATTTCCATAGACACTGTAATGTATGCCAAATGCTGCCCTGAAGTATGCAAATATATCTTCTAATATAGTCAAATTGAACTGTTACTATATTCTAAAGAATATATTCTATACTCTATTCTAAAGAAGAATTAGGTGCCATTTATGATGGATAAATACCAAGCACTTACAGGTATCCCAATACTTGCATTTAAACTACTGTTTTTACCTTTGACTGTTGCATGACCCTGTGAACACAGCATGATTTGGTGAGCACCCATGGCACGGGGCTGGCTGGAGCCCAGGATCCAGACTAAAGGACTTTCAGGGAAGAGGAACAGGTCTAGTACTGTCCTAGAGCCACAGGAACTCAGAGGAACCCGAGTTACTTAAAACTAGAGATTTAAAAACAAATGTCATTGCACAGGATTAAACAGCTAATGGGAAAATTGGAAGGACTGTAAGTGTCTGCTGCACTGTATTCTGTTGTCTCTGTTGTTCCCAGGCAAACCTCAAGTTTTAAATTATTGTCACCTCTTATCTTTTTCCTCATAAAGAAAGAGCAGTTGCCATGTGCCTTCTCTGAAACCCTGCAGGTGGAAATGTATTTTTCTTCCCAAGGGCAAAGTTATTCACATTTGAACAAAATGAGAACAATTACCATCGGATGAAACAATTAAAGCAAAAAGAAATTGGGGGTATCCCTGAAACTTCTGTTTGGCCTGGAATGAAAAGCTCTGATTCACTGTAAACAACTTCATTATTGTCTTTCATTAAAAATTCAAGTCAGTTTTTACAAAGAAAAAAAGCTAGCCTTTGAAATGAAGAGTCTGATATCAGTTTGAAAGTATTAAAGCAAAGTTCTCTAACTTTCCAAAAATATTTTCTTTTTGAAATTGCCAAAACGTCATATTTTCCCTTATTTTATTCTCCTGCAGTTCTCTTCAGTTGGACATTTCCTACTTTCCCCCCTTTGAAATACACCTTCTGCAGAGATTGTAATACTTGTTTCAGTAAGATCATGATCCAAAAGACAACTTTTGATGCAAGGAAAGGGCCAAAACATTAACAACTCCTACAAGGGCCCGTGTAAATGGTTTCGTTTCTCACTTACAACCCACAAGCTCTCCATAGGCAGAGAGAGTATCTCACTCAGTTTTGATTCCTGACCTTGGTTACACTGAAATAATCCAGTGAGATGGATGCAGCTCCTTATTAATCATACAGGTCTTTCCAAACATTTAATCATCAATTTCACTGGGAAAAAAAGGAGGATAATTTTTTTTTTTTTTTTTGGAGAACATGTATTTTTTGCGTTAAGAAGTCGTGTAAGATTTCAGCTAAATTTACTTACTAATTTCTAAAATGAATAATTCTTCTTTAAACAGATATTTGGGTTAAAAATCCTTGAAACTTTTCAGTTTTCAAACTGAAATGTTTCAGTTCCCAATCTCTGGTTTGAAGCCAAAGTTAATAATTAATGACAGTGAGCAAGCATGGCATGTGAAAGCACTGCCCCAAACTACAGCTTCAAAGTCACTGCTTTTTAAGGCACCTGTAGTCACACTGCTGCATCACTTTTGGGGGTTCAAAGGCAGGGAGTGACCTCTTGTCCTTCTCTGGGACCTTGAAATATTAAATGAATCCCTTACATGAATGCTTAGAAAACAGATCTTTAGCATAGCCTGACTACTGGCTGTTTGCATGCCATTTGCCACGTTGGTCTTGCTTTTACTAATTATTATAAAATTCAGTCTAACTAAGATAAAATTCAGTCTAACTAAGATAAAATTCAGCCTTTCAGGTCCAGCAGTTCAGAACATCCTCCAGGACACCTGGGCTTTGTCTCTGTTGTAAATAATCCTGCAAGCAGCTCTGCAGCACGCTATAACTGAAATAATCAATATGTATTCTAATAGACAGAAACAAAGTGGCCTTAAAGTGTAAACAGGGCTGTGTGAAGCACAATAAAGTAAATTTAACTACCAAACTGTGTTAGCTGTGGTGATTTTTCTGCAGCTGGGGAAAGATAATTTATGTAATGATCATCAGAGCTGCTGGACTTTCCACCATAGATCTTGAAGGTCATCGGCTGAGTTGGGATGTTAACCTTTCCAAAGGTAAAGATAATCTTTTCAATTAGATTGAACCTCGTTATTAATTTCCAAGCTGTTCTCTCCTTCACTGCAGAGCTGGAGCTGCATGGGATATCTCTGCAGTCGGGGTGCAGCCCCAGCATAAAACAGGACCTGCAGCTCCTGAGCACCAGCCACCATTCACCCACGTCCTCAGCTCAGGGTTGGTTTTCTCCACAGCAGATGCAGTAGAAGAAAGAGTTTAGGAATGTGCCTCCCTTCCTCTAGGCTGCATTTGCCTAATAAGGTTGTATTTTTAGGCTAATAAATAATTCCAAAGTAGATGGTTTCTGATTAGAAATGCTCTTTCAAGGGAGAGTGGCTTCAGATGAATTTTTGAAACTCGTAGGGAATAGTTTTGATTTATTTTTTTTTTATTATTGTTTCAAAATGCTTTATTTCATAATAGTTTGGAGCTGTTTCACTTAGACCTTGGTGTAGTAGATTAGCTGTAATAATAGGATAAGTACTAGACCAAAGCTTTTCTCATGTTATTGAAACAAAATGTAGTCCTGTATCACAACTACACAGTCCAGTATTAATGAAATGTTCCCATGTCCTCAAATCAAATAAAGTCAAAAAAATATGTTTACAGGAAAAACTTATGTTGTTTTCCATCTGGGTTTTTTTTTTCCATTTAGAATGAAAACAAACCTCAGAATATTCTTTAGAGCTGAGAACCCGACCAGTGTCCCCTGGGATTGTTCACCGGCTCAGCTGCTGAAGACACGCTAAATGAAAACACAAAATATCTTGCAAGACTCAGAGTCAGCCTCTACTCTTAAGGTGGCCTTTTGGGGCCTTTCCTCTGAATTGAATCTGGTCAGGGCTGCTCGTTAATTAATGGTGCTCTTTATCACAGCTCCCTGACTACGTGATTGACACACAACACAAGCAAATCATAGGCTGGTAGAGAGAAACCTTACTGCAACAGGGGAGAAAAGGTTCTGTCACCCGGATGGGCAGTATGGATAAACATCCCATTAATTTAAAAATAGTAAACAGCAGCAGAGGTAGAGGGAGAGAAATTGCCTTACAAAATAAACAAAGTGAGAAAATTAGACAAAGTCAATGACTCTGAAAAGGAAAAGGCAGAGCCACTCTCCCTACAAATAATGATCCCACGGGTTTACAAATTGATGTCCTCACTGCTGCAAGTGCAATATGGCCTAAAGAGCTTGTTGATCTTTAAAAATTATTTTAATTAGAGTAAATAATTGGTCAAATAATAATCCTGAAATTATCTCGCTGATTTGTGTAAAGACCTGAAGGGATTAGCTCTGTTGTACCAAATCCAGGGAGCCAGCAGCATCTAAGGCTTATCTCTTGGAAAAGTGTCATGGTCTCACATAGTTTCATATCCACTTTTTAAACCATGTCCCAGGTTTCTGCCCACAGGGATCTTACCTTGTGATAATGGAGCAAATGTACAGTTTTGCAGAGGAACAGGGATGCACTAAAGAACCCCTGCCAACAGCAGGATAGTTCACTGCCAGCTCCTGATGCTTTTTTTAATCAAGCAGTGCAATATTGATGGCCTCTGCCCAAGCTCTTTCACTAATTGCCTTCCACCATGAACTCTGCAAATGTATGATAAACCCAAATTTCCACCAAAGATAAGGCTGGGATAAAGATATATTTTGTGAGAACAGGCAAAAGACAGGAAACAGGAAATCATGACAGTTAAGGGTTCTTATAAAGATGTTTTCATTGATTTCTCTGGATCTTGAAATGCATAATTTAGCATCTTTTGCTTTAACTCACATAAAGAAGCTGCCAAGTGCTCACCTCCTTACCCACAGTTTTAAGGCAGTCTGTAACACTTCCAGAGGAGCTGTGTTAAGGATTCAATGTTCTCTGCTCCTTTCCATTATGCTTACTACCCAGTCATATTATTAGGTTTCTGCTATTTTTCATACTACAGTATGTGATATTAAAGTTCTCAGGTCTTCAGCACTCATCTACAAAAATATCTGATTTCAGCTTCTGAAATTTGTATTAAAATTGGTATTTAAGAGGGATTAATAGCATAAATTTGAACATAGCTGTAAGCTGGTGAGCTATAGTCTAACATTACAGAAAGCTTGGAACCTGATGGAAGACCTTTTCACAATTGCCTGCTGTTTCTTATAGGAAATAGGCATTAAACAACCTACAGATGAAAAGGACGAGATATTTGAGCTGACATTTTTTTACCATCTGAGTTAACTGCTCTGTTCTCTAACGGTGAAGAAGATGACACTGCTTTCAATTACACACTTTATTCCCTGTTCCTGAGGGTTATCACTAATACACTTTGTCCTTGGAGATGTTCAGAGCTTAGTCTGTCTGTGTTACAAATTATGATGAACAAAGCTAAATCTTTTTTTTTCACCCATTTGTTTCTCTTTATGGGCATTTCCACTCAAAGGCCTTTTTGTGCCCTCTCTGCAGTGGCTTCAACATTTCAGCCTTACAAGGAAAGAGTGAGGGGAGTCTTTGGGGGGATTTCAAAGCTGAAACTGCTGGAGGATGATGCAGACAGCTGCAGAGAGGGTCGGTGTGAGGTTTGGGTTAGATGGTGCCTGCTGCCCATGAGGAGAAGAAGGAGTATGAACCTGGCAAAGCACCAGTACAAAGTGCTCCCTTATGACAGCTCCTTGGGTTGGGAAAAGCTCTCCAGGGCCTTTTCCCTGGAGAGATGGCACAGGAAAAACACACTGGATGAACACCAGCTGAGGGCCCCAAAAGCGCCAACTGGAGCAAACATCTGGGAGGGGCAGAGAAGGTGAGGGTGGTCACTGCAGAGATGTTTGCAGAGGGGGACCCATCCTGAACTTGTGTCTGAAGCCTGTCCTCGGAGACAGCCCCAGCCACACCCAGGCCCGAGGGGCACTGCAGGGAGATGCCAGCAGTTTAGTACAGAGTGTCCCTCAGGGTCCCCTGGGGCTGTGCAGGGACTCTCACCTGCTGATGCTGAACATCAGCCCTCTCCCACCAGTCTGCAAACGGATAGAAGGAGGCTGCTCTGATGCTGTGGGGGTGTCTGCCACCTCCAAGCATTCAACAATCCACTCTCCAAACGTGCCTGCTCATGTTGCCCCCTCCAGTGCTTGGACTCATCCAGAGCATCCCTCTTTATAAATCTCACTGTGCTCTGGGTGATTTGCCCAGCTGCCCTAGGGTCTGGCTACTTAATTGCATTAAGGGACAGTAATTTCCTGGTGAGACAGCCAGCCATCTCCCTCCTTTCTAAATTTCTGTTTAATTTCATTTTCTGTTTAAATTAATGTTTTTTTCTCTATGCATGTCTAATAGCAATTTCTGTCTCAATAGAGGCTCTCTGGGTTTTCTGCTTTGAGCATCAGCTCTGCAGCTTTTGGTGGGACATCAGGTCCCGGGGTGATGCTGCCAGAAGATGCATGATGGGAATGTCCCTCCATCCCTCTCCTTGCTGCACCTGGACAGTCAGAGCATCAGGAGCTTGGCTTTCACTGTGCAAGATGAGGGAGGTTTTGACAGTGACCTCGGGCACACTCCTTCCCAGAATATCCATGTTGGGGTCTGAGAGGGTGGCAAATCTGCTTTGCCTTTTTGTTTCCATAAGCCCTGTGTTTGGAGGAGAAAGTCCTCATTGTCTCTCATGTAGAAGAAGTTATAGGTCCCTTCCTGCAAGGGTCAGAAGGTTTCTTGTCCTAAAACCAAAACTGTCATAGAATCACAGAAGCGAAAAATGGTTTGGGTTAGAGAAGAGATATGAAAGTTATCTAGTTCAAACCCCCCTGCTATGGGTAGGCACACCTTCCACTAGATCAGGTTGCTCCAAGCCCAGTCCAGTCTAGATTTCAACACTTCCAGAGATGGGCCAGCCACAGGTTCTCTGGACACCCTGTCACAGTGCCCCACCACACTCACAGGAAAGACTGTTCCTAATGACCAGTCTAAACCTCCTTTTTTTTTTTTTTTTTTTTTTCAGTTTAATGCCATTTCCCTTTGTGCTGTCACTACTTCACTCTGGTAAAAGGTCATCTTCAGGGAGTACATGGACCCCCTTGGTTACATTTCCCAGGGGTTCCCAGGTGCCACCCAGGGTGGTGGTGGGACAGACGGAGACCCTCTCATTTGTGTAGAAACTGTGGGTGAACCTTTCAAAGTGAGGGGCTGTCCCCTCCCTCTCCCTTTTTAAGCAAACTATTGCAACATTTTCTGATTAGGGAGGACACTCTGGCTTCACACATCTTGCCTTCACTCCATGACTTCTGAATTTCTCAGAAAACCTCAGTGTTAACACACCTTTGTAAACATTCTTTGAGATGTTTGGCTACAACAAAAGGATCTGTGTGTTTGTATTAAGCCATATGGGGGGCTGTAATTTTCATTTTGCAGCAAACACTCAAACCACTCAAGAATTAGAATGCAGAGCTAATAGGGCTTTCAAAGAGGGTCAATTCATTGATATTACTGGAAGTCTCAGAGGTCAGCCTTCCAATGCACTCAACACTCCATGGCACAATTAAAATTGCTGGATCTCCTGCAGATATTTTCCATTTTAATTTACCAGCAGAGCAAAGAGAAGAAAAACTTAATGCACAAAACAGTGGGTTATGCAGTGCTGTGACGTTTGCTCAGCTCTGTGAGAAGGGAAATAAACTTTCCAGCAAACAACTTTAAGCACGTCTTTGTGTTTAGGCCTAACAGGTTTATATGGAATGAGTCATGGTGCCATATTCTGTTTTTAAGCACCATGATGCAGTCAGCAGAAGCCTTTCTGAAGGTATAGCACAGGACCTGGCTGCAAAAACCAGCTTGTCAATGACAAGGAGGTCACCCTCTGGCAGGCACAGCCTTGCCTCCCTCCAGGCACTGAGAGTGTGAGGGGCTGTGCCATGCCAAGGGCTGGGATACATGAGGGGCAATGCCAGCTCCCATGGACTTGAGTGTGAATTTTGGGGTGAGGGATGTCTTCAAGCAAATTAGGTTCCCTACTTTTGGGTTAATTTTTCAAGTCACAGCAAATGTGATGGGGTGGAACAGTTGCTTTTGGAAGTGACGGGGGGCCAGGTCTCCAGAGGCCCTGGCAAGGTGCCCTCATGTGTCCCCTCCTGGTTTGTCCACTTGTTTTACCTCTTGTTAAACTCAGTGGGAACAAACACCAGCTAAATCATCTTGGGAATTTCTTCAAGTGATTCAGCAAAACTGGAGCCTGCAATAAAAAGCTTTTCTAACAAAAATAATGACCAGATGGGTCTGTAGACACTGCAGTACTGTGTATGAACAAAGTGCAACTTTGAATTCAATTTTGAAAAAAACGTTCATCCTTCAAGTCAATGTAATTTATCACCTTAGTCTTCTCCATGCAAAGGTCATTTCAAAAGCTTTTCTTTTTAGCAAAAATTTATTAACTCACTGGCCCTGAGCTGACTTCTGCTTTCAGCTTGACAAGCCAAGAATGTTTCCATTTGGATAAAAAACTTGGAAAATGCCAGGAGACAGAGAAAACTTCCTGTCTTTCATCAATGGGAATCACTTTGTCCACTCATTTCCCTGGCTATAAGCATGGGGTGAGTCACACTGAGGTCCAACTCCCACAGTGGCTGGTGGCAAAGCGCCAGGAGGCGATTAGAAAAATTAAAATGGATGAGAATTGATCAAGCAAAAGGTAGGAAAATCCCAACTGCTTCTGCATTTGCAGCAAATACAGTCAGCTCCTCTCTTGTGTCAGCTTTCCTGAGAAGTACTTAGAGATGCAATAAGGTTTGTTTCTTAGTAAGAGCAGATGGACAGACATAGGTGTGTGCTTCCCACTGCAGCTGGGCCAGGTCCTGCTAGCCCCCTGTAGCTGCTGGTGTAGTTACAGTTCTGTGGTGCTGTAGTGGTGCCAGGCCCTCTGCACTGGTGTTTTCTCCTCCACACACAAGAGCAATGAATCACAAAGCTTATTATTCCTTATCTAAGTTTTACCTCCAGGGAATTCAAATGAAATACTGGCACGGAGGAAAGCCGGCTCAGTGCTGTGGGAGGATGTCAATATCTTAATATCAATTTGGAAAGATAAGCTCCCCCAGATTTAAATCCCAAAAGAGGCTCTGACAGACTGAAGTGCAGAGAACAGTCTTCATGCCAGTACAGACTGAGCAGGTGCCAGGCCTAAGAATCAACAAATTTTTGTTGCATCGTCTCAATTTTTAACAGAATTGTCTCAAAATACTGCAGTCAGCACCCGCCTCAAACAACCACTGTGAAGATTACCTATTGCTGAAGCAATCCCTTGAAGTCAAGTCATATGTAGGAAGGCTACTTATCATTAAGGTGTTACTAATAGGGTTATTTAAAACTCAGACTGGGTTACTGAAGTAGTTTCGTAAAAAGCCCCTGCAAAACCCAGCGTTTAGAACAACGTTAGCTGAGAACAAAGGACTAACAGTCTGTAACGAAAGCTGTAGGCCAAGAATTAGGCAGGGCCTTTTAGTGGGCCCTGTGCAGCAGCTGCCACCAGCCAGTGAGGTCAGTGCCAGAGCCAGCCTGCGTGCTGAGCCCGGTCCTGCAGCCTTCAGAGCCCTTCCCGTCACATCTTCTCTCCCAGTCCCAACTGCCATTGCAAAACTCACCACATCTGAGAAAACCCCACTGGCCATGATGGATCCCATTGGCTTTTTGGCTCTGTGCCCTGCTGGGAAGGGGAGGAAAGTTGTGAAGGCCAAATTGAAGCACTCTGTGGTTTCTATACAAAATGGAGTGGGGCGAGGGGTTTAGTTGAATTTTAAAAATTTTATGTAAGATTGAGTCTTTAGTCATGATGCTGTCACAGAGCTGGGTTTGGCAGTGCCACCACCAGATTCAGACCAAGACTGGATTTCCTCCCTTCCCTTGTGCAAGGTGGTTCTGACAGCTGCTTAAAACTTGCCACAGATTGCTGTCACTGGTCACTGGAGAGAGGAGTGTAGGTGTCCCAAGCCCAGTGACACCATGGTTTTGCAGGCACCAGCTCCTGGCCTCAGAGACACACCTTGGGAACCCTCACCTGATCCAAAGATCATTACTTTCACACCCTAAAGATCTGGAATCCTGACAGACGGGGGTGAAGGTGAAGCCAGATTGTTTTTGTCTAAAATCCAGTGTAATCCAAAATTAAATGCACTGGGTACACAGCTAAGCTACCCAGTATGTTTTCTTTCTGTCTACCTGTCTTTCCTGAGTGTGGGAGACTTAGTTAGCAGTGGTGGGAGAGCAACAGTGAGGAACAGACCTCCTGAAGGGGGTCCAGCAACATCACAGCCATGAGGAATCACCTAAATTGCTCTTAATGACAAAGTAAGCCAGAAATGTGAACATGGGGATAAAAAACCAACCAAAGCAAAACAGGCCTCCTACACTTTAATAGCTAGTTCCACACTGCAGTTGCAGCTATGTTTATCCATGAGCTTATAGGGGATTTTACGTGAGATTCCAGGGTATGTGCTAATATAAAAATTATTTTGCATGTAAAAGGGCCACAATTACCTTTGCTGATGAAGATTCTCTCTCCACCCCACAGGCTCTGGATCCCTCAGGAGTCACCTGAGGGTTTGCATTCCCACAAGCCTCCTCTTATCCCAAGCAAGCAGCTGATCCTGGGATAATTGCTGGAGCTGTTAGCAAAGAGCATGGGTGAGGTACATTACTGACATAATGATAACAAATGGAGGCTTTCACTAATCCACACTGGGAAACAAGGCATTGCACTCCCAGAAAATGAGCCAGATGTTGATGTTGCTGTTCAAAACTTGGAAAAGTACGAGCATTTCAGCCCATCCTGGGTTTTCAAAAGAATACACTTGAAGAAGAAAGGGAACCTTCTCCCTAGTTCTCCATGCATGAAGCTACTCAATACCTCATGGGCAACCTGGGCTTACCTTGTAAGTAAGCTATTCTCATCCAGGGCATCTGGAGATGAAGGCTGAAGTTGGATGAGCTGATGGAGTAGCAAAAAATGTGGCTGCAGTGTGCAGACCTGGCTGATGAGGGGCTGGTTAGGGTGCTTGATTGTAAATATTTGCTGCAGAAGAGACTTGCAGCAATATTTGCCACAAGACTCTACTCCAGGAAGATGCATAATTAAATTGAAGTTAAAATCCACAAGGTCCTGTGCAGTATTCTGTCATCTGTTTTAATCAGACTGCAGCAGATAATAAACCCCTTTGTCTGGAGTGCAACCTGAGGGAAGAGCTGACTCACATCTGACAAAAGGACAAAGTGCAGGCTCATGCTAAGTGACTGATCCACAGCAGCCCCTTGGGCCATGGGGCCTACTGGCTTTTTTCTTTAGAAATGGTTATTGCTGCAACAAAAGTTGATTTCTGGGTCTTGGAAGGCTTCCTTAGCTAATTCACTTTGGCCTTCTAATACTCTAATATTTGTCCATGACTGTACTTACCTGTAAATAAATTAGGCTGAAATATTATCCTGCACCTGAATCAACTGACTTCTTTGCTGGCAGTAAGATACTCATTTTTCTGTGGCCCAGTGTTGCCTGGCCAGTGCAATAATCACTGAATTTTTTAAGTTCAGGTGAAGCAGAATTCTGGATCCCCTTGCTACCCAGTTTGTTTTATTCACTTCCATTCACTCTCCCTAAAGTCGTGTCTCAAAAACTCTCATCAGTTCTTCTTGTGAGCTTAATTTACAGTTATGCATCTATATAGAACCCAAGACTATTTCTGTAAATAATTATTTAAACCAATTTTTATTCCTATATCCATGTACTGTCTGAAAAGTAAAATATTGTGAAGGGCTGGGGGCTCTTTGGTTTATCATGGGTATTAAAGAATAAAGGCTGGGCCAGATAATCCAAGAAGGTGCCCTCCAACCTGTGTTGTTCTATGTTTCTATGCAAACAACTTACAAAACCCTTGTACAACCAGAAATGAGGAGGACAGGTTTCTCTTTCATCCATTCCTATTAGCCTGAAAAGTATGTTGCACATAAGTTTGTTTCTATGCAATATAATTTCAAATCGAATTTTCTTTTTAAGATGCAGTAATTAACAACAAAATCACCACTGATTGGTGTGGCAGCAGCCTGGGCTAGGTACCATGAGGACAAAGAGAACATCAGGGAACGCCACAAAAAATTGGCTCTAAATGACGTGAAGCTGCTAAAAATTTAAAGCTTTAATTGTTAGCTCATAACACCAAGTGAGAAAAGGAAATGCTGCCATAGTGACAAGGTGCAACACCAGCACTTCTGCACTTCTAATCACGTTTGTTAATTATGGTGACACATGCTGATGAGGAACAATGGGCTGGGAACTGCTGGTCCAGCATGCAGAAAGGCGTTCACAGGCAAAAGCTGCTGACAGGCAGAGGGGGGGCCCAGCAGGGACAGGGACAGGGACAGGGACAGGGACGCTTTTCCTCAGGGCTGCTGCACAGGCAGAGCACAGAAGTTCCCCACTTCAGTCAGCATGGGAGGGGCTGCCGTGTTCCCATCTGCCGTGTTCCCATCTGCCCGTTTTGGGGGTGACAAAGGTGTGTGCACATCACACAGGGGAGAGCCAGTTTTTGCCCAGTCCTTATTCCAGCTGTTCCATGCACCCACTGTGTGTGTGAGCAGTACAGGAGGTGAAGCTCCAGCACAGGAATGCACCCAACTCTGCCCCACTGCCCGTGGGGAGAGCCCTGCTGCCCAGCACACCCCAGGGACCTCACAGGGATGCCTTCTGCAAGCACTTGAGATGATTTTAGGAAGGATGCTGCGTAACAATATATACCTGGAATCTTCACATTTGCATTTCACACTCTTCCATACACTCATATGGACCTTTTACCAATTAGCTTCACTTCTGTCTTGACAGAACCAAGACAGCAGGAAATATCCTGAATGTCAGGGACTTAAAATATAACCTCTTCAGAGCACGGTTGGATTCTGACCACAGCTGAGGTATCTAAATGATACTTTAAAGGAGATAAATAATATAATAACAGATAATAACAAATGTAAAGCTTGTTATAATTAAAAATGCAATTTACTTTTCTAGCCAGAGGGAATATAAGCTTGTGATTTTTTTTCTTTGCCATTAGTGTTCTGCCAGTTAATGTACTGGGTTTCTATAATTACCAACCCTCCTATCATTATACTAGTGGTTGTTTGAATGTTTGGAGATACACACTGACCCCTTGGCCCACAGCTTGCCCTCCAATTTATCAAATGGTGACAGCCAAGGCTCTGCCTATTGAATAAAGATGGAGTCACTAAAGGGAGCTCTGCAGATGCTGCTGTTTTCAACAGAAAAAATAAATAGCTGCAGCTTTGATCTGAGCAGTTACCCCTGTGCACAGCACACTCATTAATTATATCTAATGGTGCGATGCTGCAGACAGATTTTAAGAAATTTTTAACAAAGTTTGGGAGCCGAGTGCTTGTAATTTTGTGATCTGTGCATGGGGCTGGACAGCTCCTGGAAACATGTAACATATTCCTGAGATCTACTGAAATATCCTCACAGTGCTGGCTCTGTGCTGGGACAGGGCTGAGCACGGCTCCTCACACACCTCAGACCATCAGCAACCCTGCAGGGCTGCCTGGCTCTGCCCCAGGCTGCTGCTGCTCCCTTCTGGGTCAGGAGGGTCCTCCCTTGTGAAGAGTCCTTAACAGCACTCCCTCCTGTTATATTGAATGTCCAGGTCAGTCAGGTGCCATCTGTGGAGAAAAAAGCACAAAGATCATTTATCTAAAGTCTCTCATATTCCCCATTTTTGTAATATGTGTCGTGCACAGGTTATAGAAAAGGAAATGTAAGGGTGAGTCATTTACAGAACTGTAGTGTCTAAATGCAAATATTTAAGAAAACACAAAGGGTTTTGCTGCATTGCATATCTTGCCATGTTTTCTGTACATTTTGCTGATGCACATGTTTCTTGGGATGGAAATGATGGCCCTTTCAAAAACTCATGGGCCCTCTTCCTCAAATATATTTTAAAGCTAAAGATCACTCAAAAACTCTCCAATTTTTGGACTAGGTGCAAATTTTCAGCCATGTTAATATCTTCTGCAATGTTGGCTTTTTCTTTCTCCTTATAGCCATATGAAGAGTTTTACATTTTCTACCTAAAGCAAATGATGTGGAGCATGTTTGGGTGTGGGGCATTTGATTCTACTTTGGGTAGATCACAGAATCATAGAATTGCTTGGGTTTGAAAGGACTTTAGAGACAGCTATTCCATTCCTCTGGCCTCAGGCAGCAGCAGCCACAGGTGACAGAGATGAAGGAGGATGAGCTTTACCTGCAGGGCAGCACTTGTGTCCTTACCCTCAGCAGAGGCAAAAAACACCATCATAATGGGGACTTCCATTATTATAAGGGCTCATAAGATAATTAACAACAAAACTAAAACCAGTGAACAAATTGATCCAAAGCAAAGAGAGGGGAGCTGTCATCTGTCAATTAGGAAAATATCCTGTTATATGCAGGCTTGCTGTTTTCAAAGCAAGGCAGAAAGAGCCAGGAAATGACCACAACAACATGAGGGTGGTCCAGAGGTTAACTGCAATGTTAATAGCTGTGTGAGTAGAACTTAAAATATGAGATGTTACTGTAACAAGGAGTCCATGAAGTAAATGGAAAGAGATTTCATAATTCCGAAAAAGAATAACCTAATAAAAAGCCCAAAGAGGTGGGTCACATCTTTGGAGTGAAGAGCTGTGCTTCACAGTTTTTACAAGTGGTTTGAAAATTGCAACAGAAGTAGTTCTTGCAAAAGAAAAAGATCTACTGATAAAATAGCTTGCAAACTGTACATTTACACAGAAAGAAGGGCCAAAAATTTCACAAAACTATCTGTGAGAATAAGGAGATTTCCATTTGAATCCAGGGTGCTGCCAAAGCACCCCTTGCCCACAAGTGCTGTGTAGAACATTAAAGAGAATGAAGTTTCCATGTTATGAGACAGATAACTTTACATTTCTACTGAAATTCAGCTGATGCAAGATCCCCCACCTGCTCAGCTTTGCCCTGTGAGACTCCCTGCATTGCCTTGAATTGACAAAGGCCTGTGGTCCATCAGATGGGAATCTCATCTGGGAGACAGGCTGCCTGCTAAGCTCAGGACAAGGATATGGAGCTGTGTCCCAGTGCCTAGCCCCTGTGACACACTCACACTCTCTCACACCCTCCTCCCTCACTGCTATTTCAGATAAAGAAACAAAATCTGAGTCAGGTCATAGAGAGTCTCAATCACATGCAAAATGTGCTTCTGGAACAAAAATCCCCGTTTTGTAGTAATTATTGTACTTAAAGCCCAACCCAAACGTTATTACCAGGAAGGGCAGGTCTTGCCTGGACTCCAGCACCTTACAGCCTGGGCATTTATTTACTCCTGGACAGTGTCTGCTGTGTCTTCTGGTTCTCTTGTGTCTCTGAGATAATGGCCAGTGCAGCCAGTTGGTCTGAGAAGGCAGCTCCGACGGGGAGCCAGGGGCGGCGGCTGGGAGCCATCTGGGAGCACGGAGATCAGTAATGCCACTCATGTCCCAGCCTGATTAAGGCAGAGATAATAAGCAGCCAGATTTGCTGCTTTTGGGGATGTGGCAGCTGCCAGCAGGGAGATGCAGACTGTGCAAACCTGAGAGCACCACCAGGGCATCACCAGAGCTCTCGTCTCACGCCCATCCCCTGCAGGGACCAAATTCTTCTTCCCAGGAAGATGCAAACTCAGACAGAGCTGGGCAGTGTACCAAAACCTCTGGGAGACATTTTGTCTTTTCCTGAAGATTACGAGGCATCTGCTGTGCTCTGGTTTTCCCAAATGCTGCTAATGCTGGCTATCTCAGCTTGTAAATGAGGGTGAGCATCCTGTCAGGCTTTAAGGTGAATTGGGCTCATTTTCACCTGCAGACCTGTGAAGAGGCTGTATATTCTTTTCAAAGATCTTGAAGACTGTCTCGGCTCTTTCACAGGTTGTGGGAAAAGAGAGCGCAGAGCAAGTTTGAGAAGAGCCCTGTACATTTTAATCACCTGATGTAACTGCAGAATTCTAAAAATATCATGGAACTCATGGTGAATTTCTAAACCTAAATCAACAGCACTTTCTGTTCATAAATAGCAGCTATCCCACAATTGTAAATTTTAAGAATATCAAGTGTAAAAAGTGCACTTTGAGGGGAAAAAGCAGAGAGGTATAAGAAAAAAATACCAAAATAAATTAGGAGTACTTTTTATAAAGCTCTGCCTCTTAATTCATCATGAACATCTGATAAAGGCTGCTCACCAACCTGACAGGAGTCACCAGCACCATCACCGCCTGTGGGTGCCTGTGTAGCCTGGGATGATGCAGAAGGTTCCCATTTCTGTGTCCTGTGCTGCTTGTGGGCACCCCCAGCAGCACAGTGTTCCAGCACCATCACATCAGGGTCTGGTTTCCAGGCTTTGGAAGCTGCTCATGCAAGGAAAAAAGCCCTTAGCCCAATTCTGCTTCATGGGGTGGGAGCCCCAGGACTCAGCTCCCCAAGCAGGGGAGGGGAGCACAGCACCTGGAGTCTGGGGCCATGCCCCAGTCGATGTCAGCGGTGGACAGAGCACCTCCATGGAACCTACATCTCTCCACACACAGACTTTTGACCCCAGAGAGTCCTGAGGTATTCCTGCTGCCTGATGTTGTCTGGAACAAACATCCTCCGGCCTAGGAAGCCGAGAAAGAAACATCTTTCCATAGGAAAAATGTGCTTGGAAACAAGAGCATCATGACCTCAGCTGATTGTCCCCCTGCTGCAGGGATGTCCCTGACACCTTTGGGACACTGAGGTTCCACTTCCCACCACTGCAGACATTCCTGCTCACCTCAGCACCCAGCACCCACCACACAAAGGGCAGCATCCTTAGATGATTAGATTCCAAAGAAGCCTTTGCTCTCCCAGACCATCTCCTGCCCACTCTTGCTTTGCTCCCACTTCTGCCTGTACGTTCGGTTTCCCGGATTTCAGCAGCGTCTGGCACCTCCCAGAAGCAGCACCAACTCTGCTGGTGGCTGTCTCCACAACTCCTGTCACCCAGGTCTGTCTGCTGGCCATAGGAAGCAGGAGAATTGCAGGCACCAAGTCTGCATCAGACCAGCTGCGTGCAGCCAGGAGAGGTGCAATTCATTACAGCTGTGTTTCTTTTTTCCCTCTCTTCTCTGCCTCTTCTATGAGAAACGCCCCCCAGTCCTGCTCTGATTCCCTGCTAATTTTGCAGAGCTGGGCTGTCTGCTGCAGAACACCCTGCAGGAGCAGGGAGGAGGAGCAGGAGGATGTGGCACGGCTGTGCTGGCAGCAGCTCCCAGTGTGTGACTCTCTCTGCAGGTACAGGGGAGGGCACAGCCTGGGTCCTGCCTAATGCCAGTCCGCTCACGGCTTCAGACACATCTCTCTGTAACTGCTCTCTGGTTAAACCCACGATTCTCATGAGCTAAATCCCTCTCCTGCACACCTTAACAAGTCTGAGTACCAAGAGGCTTACTACACTGCTAAGTAATGCTAGAAAAAGAGCTTTTCACCTGCTGGCATATTTAATCTCTGCTTCTCCTAAAAACATTTCCTGAAAATGTGTAAGAGCAGGAACCTTCTAAGACATTTGTTAAGTGTAAAATACTGAAGTGTCTTAATGACGCCTTTATGTTTTCTCCTCTTCTTCTCAGATACATTCCAAGCTGTGCCCATTGTATCAGCCTTTCAAAGACGCAGCCAAGCTGGTGCTGTTTCACACGTGAGGTTGTCACACCCTCATGGTGTCAAGTGCAATCATCCAGTTAGGGGGAATGTTTCTCCTAGATGCTGGTGACAGGTGCCAAAGTCCCCTTGGGTTTGAAAAGTCCCCTTGGGTGCTGTGTGATCCTGTGTTACATAAACTTCTGCCCTGATCTACACCCTTGGTCAACAGCTTGTGAAGGCACCGAGTGCCTGAGCATCACACGGGCTGGGGATGAGGCCTTGGTTGCCTTGCATGGCTCAGCAGTGCCAGCAGCAATGAGCAAACTGCTTCTCTCTTCCATCTTTCATTATAATACATTTCCTTTTTATTACCCTTCCAAGCAGCTCTCATCATCTCGGACATCCTCTTAATTTCTCAGAGTATTTTTAATGCTTCTTCCCAAGTCCCCTTCAGTTGTCTTTCACATGTCACAGCTCATATGGCTGGGGCTCGTTGTAGCACCATGTCTGTCTATTTGCTTCCTAAATCCCTGCTGATTTTTGGTGTGGTATTTCAGTATTTCTGACTTGTCTTCTGTTTGTACTGTAATGTTTTACATGAAAATATGCTGGTCTTGAGATCTGTCAAGAAAGAGACAGCAACAAGTTAAACAACTTCCCATACTTGGGAGAGCAACAACAATATATGAAGAACCAAGTATTCAGAGAGTTTTGGGACCTGAAAATCCAAAGAAGCAGAGAAATCACAGGTTACAAGTAGTGGTGGTTCTTCCCTTGACATGTGAGCTTCTGTAACATTACAGGTTGCTCTGTGGTGTTGAAGACCCCAAAAGTGCCTGAATGTGGGTTAGTGCATAACAGTTCTTTTCTTGTGAATCTCACCACTTAAGCTTGTTGAACACCTGCACACCTCAATAAATACATCAAAATTAAAACAAATTAAAATGCCACAAATGAATTGTGCTCCAAATGGATTAAATGTATTTCTTCAGTGAGGCACAATCTGGATTTTCTGAGCCTTCTTGTTGCATTTGTCTTCTGGTAAACAAACCAACAAAAAATTAGTTTTCAGATGTGAGAGAGAGACCCCCTCCTCAACTTCTGGTTCTTTCTACTTCTCACTAACAAATCATTGTTTAAAATCAATGCAGTCTCCTTATGGACAAAGATTTTCCCCTTTATTTCAATTATTACTGTGCTTCAAAGAAGGAAATCATGTCAACCCTTCAGAAGTTCCCTGCTCCTGATTTCTCTGTAAAAACTGGGCTTTCTTACAAAGTATTTTAGCCCGTGTTTTGTGCAAAGCAGGCACGAAAATCTCTTTGATAACAACACTTTCCACGAAGACAGCAACCTCCTACCAAAAAACCCAGAAGGGCAGACCTGGCTTTCCTGGAGACAAGTCCAGGACAAACCTCTGCAGTGCTCTGATGCAGAGCCATTCCCACATTCCTATCAAGGATCCTGCAGTTACCCAGCCAGGGCAAATCAAACACACTGCCTTGAAACCAAGCTGCCTTCTTTGAAATAAGGCATGAACCTCTCCTTGACAAGAGAATTTTCTTGGAAATTTTGCCAGGTTTCAAAGCAAAAAAGACTTTCTCTTTTCTCTCTGAGCACATGTAGACTTTCACTGCACCGTACTCTTAGAGGCCAAAAGGGGCCTACTCCAAAATGCTGACAAGGGTCAAGAAGTGATTCCTGACTGATGAGGGAGCAGAAGAAAACACAAACCAAAACAAAGAGTAGAGAAATGGGTCATGCTGGACCTATTTATGTAAGGATACTATTGATGAAGCAACAGACTCAAGTAATGCTTAGATAAGATACAAGCTTATGTTGTCTTGACTTTTTTAGTGATGGTTCATTAAAATAGTGAGAAATAAAACACATTTCTGTATGAAACTCTCAAAACCCTGAAAGCATTGCATGCCATAGGTTGAGGGAAGGAAAGTTTGTGTAAGCTGTCCATGCATTAGTGCATGAACCTCTCATCTTGTTAAACTCAGCATGTTACTGCAAATAGTTGGACAATGTGCAGATATTCGAATGGTGTTTGTAGAGAGAACTCTAAAACATTCCACTGTTACTTTTTGCTCAACTGCTTTTGAGCATAATCAAAATCAGTGGGACAGTACTGCACGTGACAGGGTACTTAACAAATATCCAACATGTATATGATGGTGAATGTGCCTGGAGGTACTGGACTTTGTATTCAGATAATTAGCACAGGCACATCAAAAGTAGAGCCCAATGTCAAGCTGACAGGAACCCCCCCTCACTGGCATCAGCCACACAAGGCTGCCCTGCAATGGTTGGCATTTTGCCTCCCAGAGGGCTGGGCCTTTTAGGAACATTTTGAAGAAGCAAAGTTGCAGTCAGCTAAAGCAAGCCACCAGCACTGGCAGAGTGGGTGACAGAGAGGCTCATAGAAGCTTCTATGAATGCTAAAAATTTTAGAGGTTTCTATACAATTAATAATTTCTACATTTTTAATGAAAGTAGGGATAGGGATAGGGATAGGGATAGGGATAGGGATAGGGATAGGGATAGGGATAGGGATAGGGATAATACAGCCTTTTTCATGAAACACTCCGAAAGAGCTCAAGTTCCACTTGATGGAATGTGCCTGAGATTTGCTCTCATAAAAATCTCCCCTCCACAGACCCCAACAGCCTTGGGTGTGCTGCCCCAGAGCATTATAAGCCAGTCAGAGACCTGGATTAACACAGGACCAGCTACTTTTCAAAACGTCTTCATTTCCACGTCAGCCTCAGGTATGCTACCAAGAAAATCGTGTAAAATATGTAAAATAATCCTTTGTTTCTGAGGCAAAGGCAGAAGAAATGGAAAAAGATTATTATTAAGACTTTCTTTCAAAGGGAGGTCCCCTGCTAGCTCTCTCAAACCCAGAGAAAATCAAAATGACTGGGGATGAAATGAATATGCATGGCTGGTTCTGTGTTGCACTGATAAGAGCCTCTCCAGCTCTGCTGGCAGCACCATCCGGCCTCAGTCCCTTCTCCCTGCATCCCTCCTCTTCCCGGAGGCAGCACACAGCCAATGGGAGCTGCCTGCACCGTGAAGAGGAGTGTGAGGAGGAAGGAGCAGAGCCAGCATCACTGTCGCGGGGGCTTTGGCTTTTGGAAGCCCCCAGGAACTGGTCTTGTAGCTGGATGTGAATGCACAGCCGTGCTTATCCCTCTGCAGAGACTTTCCCCTGTCAGCCCCACTGTCTGAAGGGAGGGAGGCACAGAGGGACCTGCAGAACAACGTGGTGGTCTCAGCTGCCAACACAATGGGCATCTGCAGGCTCAACAGTGTCCCTATACCTAGGGATGGAATTGAGGTGTCTGCAAGAGGCACTCGCTCTACCCTTCAGCTGCAGCAATCTCACTGTCCTAGAAAGTTAATCAACCAACTATTGCTCTTTTGTAGTTAATGCACAACTGCTTTTTTTTTTGCCAGTTATCTTAATTTCTCACTCACCCCTGCCCCTCAGGGCTGGCAAACTGTTGGACACACAGTCCCATGACCAGCAAAGCCTTCAGGTCTCAGCAAGGCTCAGAGCTGTGCTCAGTGGGGCCAAGGGAGGTGGCATGCCGTGCTGTGCCCCTCTGTGCCACACTGCTTCTCACCAGCCACATCACTCGCTGAGGCAGAGAGCTGTGCTCTGAGCTAAGCAGGTCCCACATGCACTGTGCCACTTACAGCTGGGGCTTCTGGGCAAGGGCCTTCCCTTAAACACTGTACACAGCCTTTGTTTTGTGTGGCAAAACAGCTGAGTTTTCATCGACCTTTCTCTTACACCCCCAGCATCACAATATCCCCACTCAGGACATCTTTGTTTGAGATCAGGGCTCACCAGTGTCCCATTAGATCAATGTTAGGATTACAACACACTCTCTGCTGCTACATCCTTGGTTCCCATTTCTATCATACATATATTATGTCCCTCAGCCTGTTAGCAACAGATAGATGGAGAGCAATCAGTTCCAAATAATACACCCTTCACTTACAGAGGAAGTGCTCCTTGGAAGCACTACCTGCTGTTTTGATTCTACTTATTTATGTCCCGTATTTATTCCCCAGTGGTCAGATTTTCTTAGTGGTGAAAATGCCTCAAGCTTTCTTTCTTTGCTAAACTTCATAACCTTACACTGTTTTCAAAGGCTGTGAATACATGGAACAGGCTCGAGCCTGCACTGCTCTTTGAGGAACAGCACATTTTCTGTCTCTTTAGCCTGCTGTTGTGCTAAAAAAATGCTGGTTTCTCACATTTAACTAGCTTTTAGAAATCATCATCCCGTTTTCACATGACCATGTCTTAACTATCATAACGAATAATATCTCCTGGGGACACCAAAACAACTTGTGGATGTAGAAATCTGTTAAACATGCCACTTGTGTTACAAATCAACTTTGTCTGAAAGAGATATAGAGTCAGAGAATCACATAATGGATGACGGAATCATCATTAATAATGAATCATGGAATTGTTTGGGTTAGAAGGAATCTTAGGAATCTTTTTGTTCCAACCCCTCTGCCGTGGGTAGGGACACCTTCCACTAGACCAAGTTGCTCCAAGCCCTGTCCAACCTGGCCTTGAACAATTCAGGGAATGGGGGACATCCTCAGCTTCTCTGGACAGCCTATGCCAAAGCCTCATCACATTCACTGTAAAGAATTTCCTTGTAACATCTAATCTTAAATCTCTCCTGATTTAGTTTAGAACTGTTTCCCTTTGTTCTATCACCATCTGCCCATCTAGTCACAATTCACTGTTGAGTAACTCAAAGTAATAAACTTTGGTGAAAGCAATTAGAAGCAATTGTGTGCAAGCAGCTGTGACCACATAGGGGAGGGAAAAGCCTTCGATTAACCCTTCCCTCACAAGCTGCTGTCCCTTGGCCCAGTGGTGCTGTTGCCATCCTGCCTTGTTCATCCTGTGGGCTGGTAATGAGCTGCAATCCCCGAGTTACCACGCGGAGATGCTTCTGGTGTTATAAAAAGAGCTCTGTGTTTAAACTCATACTCAGAGTTGATGCAATTTAGCACCACTGCTTTGCCTGCCAGCACACGGCATGTTTGTGCAATATCAGGGAGTTTCTTTACCAACAGCAGAGTATCCAGATAGCGACGCTGGCCCCGTCGGGCGCCGCGCTCCAAAAGCGATGCCAAGGCATGAATGGGAAGTTTGGAGACCTCACCCTCAGCCAGACCATGAATGCTGCACAGCCTGCTAACTCTGGAGCACGGAGCTGCTGCAATTGCCTGCCTACACGCCCCACCTGGGCACAGACATTGGTTTTTGCTTTCTTTTTTCCTTCACGTCCTCAGATGCTTATTCTTCATGAACACAAATAACCTTCCCAAATTTGCCCGTTCAGCCAAGGACATTCCAGGTTAGGGCACATGTATCAAAATACTGGCTTTTTTTTGAGCATGTCTGAGTCTCAGCTGAGCCACCAGCTCAGACAGAGGCAATTCCAAGGGCCATGGTGCCGTTTCTGCAGCCCCATTCCCTGAAGGTGTGGCTTTCCAGGTATAGCTGCACAAGGCTTCGGTTTGGATTCTCATATTTACCTTGACACACACCTTTCTTTTTGTTAGTTCTAGAACATGCAAGGCCTGTGGTCAGCCCAGCTGATATCCTGCAACTCCACAGCTGTTTGCTCCAGCAAGAAGGAAGCAGGAGACAACAGCTCCTTTTAGCAGCAACCCCAGCACAGACGCCTACAAGATACAATGTTCCTGTTCATTGCCCCTTAGTGTGTACCCCAGACCCTTAGCGTCTTATCAGCTCTCCAAGAGCCCCTCTACTATTTTTCCACATTCTCTTTCAACTGGAGCATCCCAAACTGGATGTTTTACATCAGGTGCATTGAGGAGAGGAGGAAGATTACTTCCCTTCTGCTGGGAAGGATTTCATGAAAGGTTTTGGACATACTCAGCAAGTAAAGTTAGGAAAACTATTTCCCCTGGCTTCTTCGGGGAAGTCAGATCCATGCATGTGCATTTTGTGAGGCCACTTGACCTGTCCAAAAAAACCAGATGCTCCACACCAGCCCTTTGCCGTTAGCTGCAGGACACGCACCCCTTTTTCCTTGGGCAAAGCTGAGGGGATTAGAGAGCAATTTTATATCCAATCATGAATTAGCACAGGAGGAGGCAAGGCAAGCACGGTGAGATTTGGGAAGGCGTGACAGACTCCGGTATGGTGATGGTTTCCGAAGGCAGAGGCTGAGGACCACCACCACCGTCCGTCGCTCCCTGCGCATCCCCGGCCGGCGGGGAAGCGACCGACTCCTGTCGCAAAAGGAGACGTTCGGCCCCATCAAGTGGCAGCTGAGCAAATTGCAGGAAAACGCAGCTCAATTGCGTCTACTTTAGCATTAAATATTTGTGTATTCTCGTACTGCCCTGTCAGAGCCAGAGTGATGCTCTTTGGCGAGCGAAAATGCTGCTGGCCACTATTAATAGCCCCGATTTAAATGCCTAATGTTACACTTGCTTAATGGCAAACATAAGAAATACTCACTTGCTTTGCAATTATAAGTTCAGTTAATACAAGTATTAGTTGGTTGTTTTCCAAGTACCGACTTTTCTAACAGCTGTTCTTCCCTGAAAGTTTTGCCAGGTTTGTGAGGCTGTAGTGTAACATAGATGCAATTATGTAGTGTAATTCTTGGAAATGTAGCTAGGATTGCAGTATGTGTCTTTTCTCAAACACATGAGTTTACAACTACCCTGTATCCTGCATAAGCGGGTTACAAATTAAACTGTTTTGGGAAAGGTTGGTTTTAGTGCCAATAAAGACTGCAAATCAACCCCATTCCCTGACCCTCACCCCAGCACAGCCCAAGCAGGGACACAAGTGCAACACAGCAAACACAGTTTCCCACCATTGGAAGCTCAGTACAAAATGAGTTTTGGATTGTTAGATATATTTCCCATCACATGAACTACAGGCTTAGGAACCTCCAGTGTGTATTTCAGCACTTGAACATTGTCACAGCAGTAAATGGGTATGAAATGATGCTGTTACTGGCATTGAAGGGTTGTCCAGGGTTACAAATCCTGGGGCTTGTCATCAATCAATATTTGAGATGCCTGACATCCTGGTTTCTAATGCTGCCTATACAGGTAGGGAAGAGCAGAGAACAAGCTCTGCTGTTAGCAAGTCTCTGCAGCACAGCTCAGCTCAGTTTCATAGGACAGAAATCTTCATAGGACAGAAAGTCATAAGAAAGCCTACGAGACTTGCCCAGGAGGAAGTTTCCAGCAGTTCTCGCTGGAAGGATTCACAAGCCACAACTCACAGTCCTCTTCCCTCATCTACATGCTGATCCATATAATGGCTTCTTGGCACGGTTAGAAGGGATCTGTCCTGCTGGGAAAGCAGCTCCCTCTCCAACTAGAGGTCCATGTCTCAAACTCAGCTAACCTGGGACCATTTGTTATTACCATCAGCACACTCAAAATCTTCCCATTAGTTAGGTATTCTCTTTCTCTTGTACCTCTGAAGAGCCTTGAAAGCAATTCTGCGATTGAATCTGTTAATTATTTTCTCTCCTCCTCACCTTCTGTTATGTTCATGTAAGGAAATAACAATCTAAACCCTCCTTCTTCTGTGCAAATGAATGCAGGCTCCCTCAAGAAAAGATCAGCTCCTTTGCATCTACCTCAGCATGAGGTATCCCACAAGAAAACCCTGCACCTCTGCTATTGAAAACCAAAACCTCACTTTTGATGAGTATTGATCATGACAGTCTTCTTGCTTTTGGATTCAGAGCACGACTTTCCTGATGGATCACACACATGGAAAGCCATCACAAGAGCCACCCAGCTCAAACCGTTCCCATTGCCTTGGACCCAGTAGCTTGTGCTGGCAGCTCAGAGATTTAATAGAGGGCAGAGAGCCGGCCTGAAAGCAAGGAGGCTCCAGCATCCTCCATTGAAATTCAAAATAATTCCAATAATCTGCTGAAAGGTCAGTGAATAGTGAGTAATTCAGCAGGCAGCCGATAGCGTTCCTGGCATGAGGCCTAGTCATTCTCACAGATAACTTGATAAGTGGGGCCATTTTCCCTGAAAGACAAAGCTTGGGCTAGAAACACAGCCCTCTCACTGGGAGCTGGGATTTTTGGTTTAATTTCCTGTTAGAGGAATTCTAACACCCCCAAGGCACCCAGATGGATCCCAGAAAGAGAAAATGAGCGGATGCTCCTAACTGCTGCACCAGTGAATTACCACGCATCTGAAACAGCGGCCAAAAAAACAAGAGCATTGCAGGGAAAAGCACTTGTCTGGAGGGAGGAAGCAGGGCTCCGTTTCTGGGTGCATTTGGGCAAAGAGGGAAGGTGCTCAGAGGGTGCTGGGGCTCAGAGATTCCCTCCTGCACTGCCCCAATGCCTGCCTGCAGCCAGCAGCTCTGCAAAGTGCCCACTGGCTACTCCTGTGCTGGGTTGTGGCTCCAGCAGGTGCCTGATGCTCATGGCACACCCAGCCAGCCAGGGGGTTCCCAGGTGATCCAGGCTGTTGGCTGTCACTGTCCTCACTATTGGAGAGGCTGGCACTGGCACCAGCACCACCTGAACACCAAATAATTCCTCTTGCAGCACCTGGGGTGATGCAGCCTGCCTCCAGCGCAGGGAAAGCAGCTGCTCTCCAGGCCAACCACAGCTGACTGGGCTTGTGTGGGGCATTTGGGGTCAGATTCCCAGCCAGAAACAAGGGCCTTCATTCCTGAGGTCAGTTTTTAGATGAGGACCAAGTTCAGGTTGAGAAAACAGCTGAGTTTTGTGTTGAGGCAGGAGAAATATGCAACTGCTGCTTTGGTCTAACAAACTCACTGTTCTTTACGTTCCCCAGGATCTCATACAAAACCTCTGATCTGCTGCAATAAATAGAGCATGAAAATCAGGTTTGGGCTGCAATTTTATCCATGACATTAGCTCTGCCTTCATTTTTTTCTCCTGCAGGGAGAAGTCCTAATGAAAAAGGCAAAAGTCAATGCTAATAATCTGGGTAGTATTTTTCCTTCCTCTCTTTCAAGCCTGAGTCAGGTGGATTTCAGCAAGTGGATTTACAGTTCAGAGCTCTCCCACAAGCACTCATTGCATGTTGGATAGGTACCACAACACTGACATCTCCTAGTGCAGCACCTTCCAGTTCCCAGTACCAGAAAGGATCCGCCTAACTCCCAATCTCACCTCTTCCTGCAGCAAAATGGCTGATAAATATTAAAATAAAATCCATTGATCAACTTCTTTCCTACAAAAAAGCTTCATTTCCTCAGAAAGGGTGCATGGGAGTTAACTACTTTTGATGGTTTTACAAGATTTCAGGGGTTTCATTTCCTCAGAAAGGGTGCATGGGAGTTATCTATTTTTGATGGTTTTACAAGATTTCAGGGGCCTGGGAGGTTGGTGTTACAGTCCCCAGGTTTGGGTCACACATCCAGGACTTATGTCTTGCCCCTTTCACATCCTCACCAGGCAAGGTTTTTTATAATCTTTTATAGACAGGCTGATAGCCACCCTGGGCATCCAGGGTGGGAGGCATTTTGCCAGGGAAATCCTGGTTTGGGGACACACTGGGAGCATCGCTGACCATACTCAGCTGCTCAGAAGCAAATTCAGGATAAAGTCATAGCCAGGCCTGTCCAAAGCTGTAGAAAGCCTGATGGACTCATCCCGCTGTGTGTTTTGCTGTACTCACTCATCAAAGCAGAGCATGGCAGCAGCGTCTCTCCCTTGAAAGGGACTGGCAGCGAGCGTGGGTGGAAGCACCGCCGTGGCTCCGATCAGATCATCAATCATCCCTCCGCAGCGTGGCCACTCTCGGAGCAAACAACCCGCAGCTGCCAGAAAACCACATGGCCCAAGCAGCTGCTGAGCACTCAGCCAAGCAAACGCTGGGGACTGAGAGGGGAGCAGCAAAGCCTTCAGCCACTATTCCCAATTAAGGTAAGAACTACGCTTAAGTTTGGTGACAGGCTTGGTTATCACCCCCAGTGTAACTGAGCAGCGGGTTTCATCCGGGATGATCGGCTGCCAAATTCAGCCCCAGTGGGATGCTGCCCCGAGCTCTGCTGAAGCAGAGGATGGTTTCCTGAAGTGCAAAGTGCTGTGGGAATGTCTGTGCAAATCCAGGCAGGTTCCTGGCGTTACAGAGATATTTGTTGTAGAGATCAAAGTAATTTTCTAATTCAGGGGAGAATTACTTAACTAATATTGCAGTGTGTTGAATGAATAGTGGCTGGATAGTAAAACACTCCCTGGCTTGGCAGAAGTTCCCCTGGGATGCTTATCTAGAGAAAGTCAGATTACTTTCCAGAAAATCATAAGCAGCAGTTCCTTTGCATCATAAAAGTCTCCTGTTGCTCCACTAATATCTTCCAGAGGATTATTTTGGAAGAACTTGCAGGATCAAGGCCTTTGTGTCACTGCACGGTCCATTTGCTAGCTACAGTCCTGTTAGTGCTCCTTTCAGCTCCACTTGCTGTGGGAAATCTTGCCTGTTGCTAATGCTACTGACCTCCCAAAAGACTTTGAGGTCCAGTAGTGGTAAACAGTTTATAAAAGTAAGGTGTTACTGCAATTAGCCAGAGTTGTCAAGTGCATCCTGACAGGTAGTGAGTACGTGATGTATGTCTGCACAAAAATTCAGCAGTGTTAGAGCGCTGAGAAAGAGCTTGTGTTTTCTAAATGCTGTGGGTTTTATAGAAGGGAATGAGGCCACAGCTGCTTTTCAGAGAGGAGCCACGTGAGAGTGGAGCTGAGAGCTGCTAAGGCTGTGGGAAAGGACAGTGCTCAGTCCCAGCTGAGCATCTCTCCCCATCTCTGTCATCCAAGTCAGGAAGTGGGGGCTGTCCTATTGTGAGCGTTTGCCCTGGAGGTGACCTTTAGGCGATAAATCCAGCCGCCCTGGGGAGGTTGGGGCATCACCGTGGGAGGGACGGTGGCAGGGGACCCACACCCTGAACACACTCGTGTCTGTGCACAGCCACCACAAAAAGCCAGGTCGTGACGTTGGCTTTTAAAAGTTGCAGGACCGAACCACGGTTGTGAAGTGTCATCAGCTTCTGCTGCCAGCACAGAAGTCCCTGCTGGCTCCTCCTGCACATCTCCTGTCAGCAGCAGGAAACCCTCCTCTCTCGAGCTGTTGTGTCCGGGTTAATCCAAACAGTAAACGTACAGCTTGAGTGTGAATCAACATCATGATTCATCCTTCCTGTAATGGATCCTTTCACTATGATTAAAGAGCTGTTCTGTAAGACATGATCTTCACTTAAGACTACATGGTTTATTTGGGTTTGGGAATACAGATGCAGTCCTGTTCAAACTGCTGTGCCCGGGAGCCAATGACAGAATATAAAAATAGCTTATGCTGTCAGCATGGCTTTTTCTTATTTGTATTCTGAGTATCATCACTTTGGCAGGCACAGGAAGCTCTTCTTGTTTGCATTTTATTTTGCCTGCAGAAAATTTACAGTTCAAATGACTTCTCTATGCTTCATCAGACTAATCGGATGACAAATTGGTTGAGCTACAGAGAAGAAACCTCAGACAACAGAAAATTGTAATGGAAGAAAAAATTAAATTTCTGCTTTTGGTAGGAGCAAAGATTTTGCTTTGTACCAATCTCAGTTTTCATTTTTTCCTTCTATGTTAGTGCAAAGCTTTGTGAAATGGAAATCAGATTATTTAAACTCATTACAAGGATCTACAGGCTTGACCTCATCATTTTCTTCAGTGACACAGAGCCTCAGAAATACTGTCCCTCCTTAACCAACAGAAACAGCTACAGCCTCTGTTTAATGCTGCACTTCCTCCTGCCACTGAAGCCTTGTGAAGCATTCAGAACAAGGCTTATTTTGTCCTCATCTTATTTATCATTTTTGATGTCTTGCTGCTACCCAGAACAAGCAGTTTAACAAATACCCAAAGATCTGTCCGTTTTTCAGAAGGGAATGGGGAGATGGGAAGGGCTTTCTCTTCCTTGCTGTGCTGGCTGACCTTGCCTGGAGTGACACAGAGCAAAAGCGATGAAGATACATTGCCCTAGTTTTCAATAAGAGCCTTAACACAGAGTCAGTATCAGGTTTGGAGCTCTGAACTGCCCCTGAAAGTAAGTTTGCTCTTAAATTTCTATGAAATATTATTTTCTGTGCAAGGGCTCTCTTCTGGGCTGGTGTTCATTTCACAGGCAGAACTGTGGCACCACCTTCTGGATGACTCTTTAGACAATAAATAATAACCCACCTAAAGAGAAGATGTTTCTTTATCATCCCTAACAATGAGAACAGCTTGAATATTCATTGACTGTGCACTCCTGATTACAGCAGGCTTTAAATCTTTTAAATATGCCATCCATTTTGGAAGCACTAAGAGCTAGTCAAACTCTTGATTGCTGAATTTTGTTGTGAGGGGATTCAGATTTTGCATCTGAGAGGATATTTCTACCCACAGAGCAATAATAAGAAGTGCCCCACTTACTAAACACAGGGGCATAACACTTCCTACTGTGAGGTTATGAGCTTAGGCTGTTCTGTGGTGAACCAGGAGTGAGATATTCCCCCTCAGATTGTTAGTCATGAAAACTTTTCATTTTTGTCACGGGCAAATGGAAGAAAGAGGTGCAAAAGGACCTTTGAAGAGCAGACTAGGAATACCTGTAAATGTAATGCACAGCCTCAGCCACGTGCTACTGCCTAACACAGGACTGAGGAATCAGAAAACTTTACAGACTTCTTAGAATCACAGCTTTGCTGAACACAGATTGTAGACCAGTAATTACAGTGAAACCCCTAAGGCATCCAACTACCTAAGGGTAGCCAGCGGCGCCTTGGCACTAGGGAGCTTTAGGAAAACCTGCTGATGCATGGCAGCTCTGCTGCCCCTCAGCTGCTAGATCTGTGCACCCTCCCAGTGCAACTGATTTTCAAAAAGCATTTTTTTACTCATGTACTTGTGTCATTTTATTTGGTGGTGACCACTGTAAATTCAGTCACAGGTGAGATTATCTGTTGGATGCCAATTATTGACTGTGGCTATCCATCACTTTTATTTTCCCTTTATATTGGGTTTGATTCTTTTTTACTGTAATAAAAATGTGTTTGGGTTGTGTTTTGATTGAAGATAAGGAACTGAAGGCTGCAGAAGTACCTCTGGCGGTTACACACTGAGAAATATGACACAAGTGGGCTGCAATTTTCCTTTCTGCCTCCCCTCCATATCTCAGAGCCCTCTCTGCACCCCCTTGGGAACTCATTGAACCAGTTATCACCTAACTTTTGCTTGAAAGGCAAATCCAAATACCCAAACCATAGCTGGGGCTCCACAGCTTCAGATACCTTGAGGTGGAAGTCAGATACTTCTGTCCCTCCTACCTCAGGTGAGCTGCTTTTCCTTGTGATGCTCCAGGGTATATTCACGTGTACTATCAGTCCTCATTCTTAAATCCAGAGTACTAAAGCATCAGCCTATCTAAAGGATTCTTTTTTCTCTGTGCTTGAAACAGTGCCCTGTAATGAGGAAGCACAAAGCACACTCCCATCCAAAGGAAGCCAGAGAGCCTGGACTGTGTGAGCTGTGTGGTGCTCTGCCTTTTGATACCTCTTGTATGTTATCTGTGGTCATTATAATGACACCATTTATCCTGAATGAGGGGTAATTGGGTTGTTGTTCATAGTTCCATATCGTGGCATGCACGTTCATTCCAAAGGAATGCCATGACTGGTGCAGCCTGACATTTACCTGGTGTGACCAAGCTGCTCAGTCACGGATGGAGACCTGCTGCAGCTCCCAGAACCAGCAGCATATTATCACATCAGATGAGATCTCATGCTGCTGTATCTATAAGCACAAGAGACAACATAGGTTGTCTCCTTCAGTGGCAGGTTGAAGATGAAATATCTGGCTTGAAATATGCAGGGAGTCAGAGACCAACCCTGCCCCCAGGAAATTCAAGGGACTCCTATTGCCACCAGCAATAGTTTCTGGGACTGCTCTCACACTCCTACAGCATCCAATGCTTCATCTCTGCTGCAAACAGCAGCCACAGCTGCCCAGCTCACTCTGGTATGATGAGTAGGCTCTGGTATGAGTGAGCAGCCCTCACTCACTGCACAGCCCTGCTCCTGTGCAGAAACCAGCTCCTGGAACTGCTCCAAGGTCCTCTCTGGTCACTGCGTGCCACTTACTTTGCACCACTGCTAATCCTATCAGTAGCAGTTTCCTCACTCAGGTGTCCAGCAATTGAAAGTACTGGGAATTTTGACTTGCATGCTGTGTTAGAGAAAAATATTATGGCAAGGCATTAAAGTCCTGCTGTGAAATACAACACATGACAGAGGAGAATGTCAGATATTTCTGCTCCTTTCCCTATGAGGTTATACACAATCAGGGTACAGCAAGGCTTGGAGAAACATGGGCAAAGTTGCCCCTCTCAGGTGGCAGAACAGGTATGAACTCTCAGGGAAAAACCTGTCCCTCCTCCTAGATGTAAACTCCAGCTATAGAGAAGAGCACACTCCTCTGCTCCATTTCTCTCTGTTCAAAATTAAACTCGAGCTCTGTAATGGAGCACAGATGTCTTCTCCATTTCTCTCTCCCCAAATTAGTCCACCTGCACAAAATAGCTCCAAAGAGAGCTTTTCATGTCATAGCTATAACACATATTTGAGAAAGCATATGCATAATGTCATTAAGGAATCTGTACAATGAAAAATTATGTGTATTTTAGCCACTTGCTATCCTTGGTGTAATTTTGATGTCTTTCTATGCCTGAATCCAAAGCAAAAGGAGTTCATTGGAATATACATGTGCTTTGCTCTTCTAAGCCTCCAAAAAACAGAGGTCCAGATGTCCTGCTGCAGATTAGAATGGGACCAACAGTGTGCGAATTATTTGCAATCTCCAAATCTAGTCAAGTTTGGTTCACCTCTCTTTCACTTTCTTCACAATAATGTGCATGACAGGGTCTGACTGCACAGACATTGAAGAAGCTTTTATCTGTTCAAATTCAGGGGCTCCTGCACGAGCAAATGTATTCTGGTCTGTACAGAAGTCCTCACAGAACCATTTCTTCTCCCTCAGCAACAACACAATAAGCTATGAAGAAAATCAAGTGTCAAATCTGCTAAACATCCAATATGGACCTGGTTTTCTTAGCAAAGCTTTGAAACAAAGCAATTTTTTCACCATTCCCACAGCTTCCAACACATGACCAAGAGGGTAAATTACTCTACAACACGAGTAATAAACTCTGTGTCTGCTTCACTCTGAGTTAAATGCAACCAGCTTTGGAAATTATATGCTCATCAAAACCAGGCAAGGTTTTTCTTCATTCAGGAAGAAAAGATGAATTGCCCAGGTAGCAGCTTTGGACAGTACAAAGCTTGTTTACTCACAGCCTCTGGCAGAGGCAGAGACATGCCTGGAAGGAACTTGGGACTTCAGGGTGGTTTGGTGCTGTTGAAAAGTCTGTTCAATAGGAGAAAACAGTTTATGTGTGGCCAGCATCAGAGCAAGGAATGGGAGATGAAAAACAATGAACATATTTGGCTGAGAGATTAAAAGGGGCTGCTCTGCACGCTCTGGTGCTGACAGATCTCATTACTTAATCATGAGCCTTGAAACTTATTTAGGGATATTTTAGAGTTGTGGTTGTTTGAGGAACAGTTCCAGGGTTTTTTGCTGAAATGAAAGATTTCACCCCTAAGACTGTATAAACTATTGATCCCTGTGTATCCTAAATTTGACTGTGACGAGTCTAAGCTTCATTTTAGCAAAACATTTTTTTTATGTGCAAGACCTGTGTTTAGGAACAGTGAAACCGAGTTCCTGAAAAAATAAGGTAGACAAACAATAAACGCTAGCTAGCTCTCCTGGACCCTCATGCTGAAACTGGGGTGAAGGCAAGAACCCAAGAGCAGACAGTCAAACCCACTCTGTGCCGGCGCCGCGGCGGCTGCAGAAAGTGACATCTGGTCTGGGATAATCTGCCTTTCGTACAGGGGCTTTATGCGAGGGAAGCACCACTGATCTCGGAGGACTTGTTCCAGATTTAGCTCCGTGTGGGATCAGAAGGAGACGGGCTGCAGCTGCTCCGGGCCGCCGGCCCCGAGGGACGGAGCAGCCCCGGGCCGGGGGGACGCGCCGGGTGCCGCAGGAGCGCGATGGATGAGCCAGGAGAGGAATTCCTGATCCCCGGGCAGAAATCGGGCTTGCCCCAACCCCTTGACACACAGCTCCAGCCCTCAGCAAAGCGGACTGGGAATGGGCTGGGAGAAGCGGGGCAGGTTACCTGCCGGGCGCTGGGGCTCCGTTTCAAAACTCTGGTTTCAAGAACCTTCTCTCCGGAGCTCACATCACCGATTTAAAGCCTTTGGGTGACAGCTTTCCCACCCCTGTTATCAGTATCTGGACACTGGGGTTTTTTTGTTTTGTCTTTTATTTGTTTGGCTTTTTTGTTTTGTTTTAGTGGTGTTTTGTTTTGTTTTGTTTTAAATTTTTATTTTATTTGCTCTTTGCTACCCCAAGCCCATTAAGAATTTCAAAACCAGAGGTGGAGGAAAGCCCCCTTGTGCCCTCTGGCTCTGGCACAAGGAATGGAGATGGTAACCGGTGTGTGTAGCCAGGCATGTCAAGGCATTATGATGGCAACATAGAGTTAGTTTGACTAAATAATATCCTCTGTGACAAATTGCCCAACAAAACGAACAAAAAATATTAATATTTTTTCAATATTTAGGCTTCCCAGGTTTCCACTTTGAACTTCTTTCTTGCAAACTTAGATTAACATGCAAATATGCATATAATTAAGCCACTACAGGCAAAAATTATCCTGACACCATGGAAAACAGGGGGTTTCCTTTTTGATATATTTTAGGTAAGGGGTCTGATTCTCACTCATACTGCATTCTTCATGTTGTGCCAGCAAAATAATCTTAGTTTTAGACCCTTTTTGCTTTACTGAAAAGATGCAAAAAGGCTTTTGTATGAGGAGGGTTGAGAATAACCTGCTGTTTTGTGAATTAGAATTATATTTCACCTGAAATATAAAAGATAGGAAAAAAAAGCTCAAATACCAGGGAAGTACCACATTAAAATACAAAATTCATGAATTTTAACATGTATTACTGAAATCTTTATTGCTTATCAATAGTCGTCAATTTATGCTTTCCTCCCATGACCTAAATGTTTTGCTTTTACAAGACAAACATGGATTTCCTCATAACAAAGTCAATTGGTGTAAAATAATAAGATGAATGGCAACTAAACCACCCCAAGCCCTGCAACTGTCACATTCACATGGAGCAGATTTTGCACTAGATGTCCTGCTTGGGACTTGTGAAAATCGTCCTAAGAATCTAGTTTTCTCCTTTGTTGTGTGCATGTAATTTTCATTATTGGTAAGAGTTGTAACAATAAGAAAATACCCTTTAAAAACAAAAGAATGTTGTTCTATTTTTGTTCATTCAGTGGTTTAATTGCATTCTTCATTCGGTGATATGGTTGTTTGTGGCAACAGAGATTTTACAGTAGGATAAAAAGAGCTTTCTCCCTGCTTTCCCATCAAAGGCAAAAAACTGTGTTATGAAATACTTTTTGAAAAGAACTAAAATCACCTGACCTTATAATTTCAAAGTAATCCAATTATTTGAATTGATAGAGTGTTTAGTATAACACTATAGATGTGGCCCTGGTTTTAAATCAATAAGTCACAATAAGACTTACCAACATATTTAATATCAACCTTTTCACAGTAAATACCATGATTTTTTCTTCTGAGATGTGGCTGGTCCTGGTCCTGAGGGCTCAAACCCTGCAACAGTGAGTAAAAATGTTGAGGGAGATCAGCCCTTCAGCTGGGAAAGTTCTGCCCTTTGCTCCTTCAATCTGTTATCTGCTCATGATCGATTTTTTAAAATCCTTTCCTCCAGCACAAGAGGACTGGATCAGGTACTTTTATGCATACATATGTTCACCCACTCTGCTTAAGACCTCATTAATATTTTAAGATAAAAAATTCCTTGTTTTAACAAATTCCTCAGAATTTATTCTTATTTTCCTTCGTTTCATGTGATGTCTCATCCCTCCATCATATGAGACAAAAAGAGCCTGGAGACATCAGTCACTGCCTCTCCCTAATCTGATCCCCCTCAGGGCAACAGCAGGATTGGGGAGTAGAACATGCTGGATGCCACACTCCAGTTTTCTCACGCACTTGTTTGCATTTTGAATTTCCAGTTTTCCTGTGTTAAAATCAGGAGGAGAGGAAAGAGGCTGTCCCACAGAGACTCACGAGGCTTTTGCTTTATTTATAGAGCATCCAAACCTAGAATATTGAATACTGCTGAGGAACAAGTCTGGGCACAACAAGACAGATTTTGGGATATGCTCCTCTCCATCACACCAGCAAAAGATGTCAAAACACATTGAGCTTTCAGTCTAAACACTAGCAGCACTATCAGATCCAGCCTCAGAGAGAAACCATAAGACAGCCTACACTTCAGTAGAGGATCTCAACACTCTCCCAAGAGCCCCTCTCTGTCAGGAACCCATTCAGCCAGGCTTGGTTTCAGGTTTGAACCAAAACCCCAGCACCAAACTCTCACTGCACAACTGCCATTTCACGAGGCTCCCTCTCACATCAGTGACAGCTGCTGGGGAGTCAGGAGAAAAAAGAGCAGAGAAGAACCACACAGCAGAACTACACAGAACCACACAGCAAGCTCCCTGTCTGAAAGTACCAACATTTGCCCATTGAAGCCTGGATTTGCCCAGTTGTTTTCTACACTGACAGCTCCCACACCACAGTACCCATCCAGGGAAGTGTAGGGATGCTTACAGGGCTTCTTGGACCAGGGACCAACAGCAAACACGTGGGAATTGCTGTTCCTGGCCAGAGAGACTGAGCTTGGGACTTGTGCCTTTTCATGGCCATATCTCACCATTGACTCAAAGCTGTTATCCAACACATGGACTGCCTGACCCTGCCATTCCAGTCACACTTGCTGAGCTCCCTGCTTAAGACCAGAACAGCTGGGTTTGGTCATTTGGTCACACAGGGCCCTTTTATGGCTTACAGGGCTATGGGGAAACACTGCCAGTGGAGACACTGTTCCTTATAAGTGCTAGGACTGTCACTCACTAAAGTATGGGGTACAAATATACATCTATATATACATATATATATACATATACATATTTATTTATATTTATATATACTTCCCCATCCCTGGAAGTGTCCAAGGCCACTTTGAGCAGCCTGGTCATGTGGAAGGTGTCCCTGCCCAGGACAGGGGTGTCAGAACCGGATGGTCACTTCCAACCCAAACTATTTTGTGATTCTCTGTGCACACATGGACATTCTCTACAGATCTCCAGCCTCTCCAGGAAGTTCTGGTATACAGAGGTCATTGAAATAAACTCTATGGCCTTTACAAAGATCAGACTGCTCTAGAAGTTGCTCCTGCCAGGGCAGATTTGACGAAAAGCAGTGCAGTATCACTACACTGCCTTTTGTTGACAACAGCCTGGGGGTAAAAGAATTTTTTTATTTCCTTCTCCAGGCTCTCATTCTTCTATAGGCCTAGCAAATGCCCTCAGACAGCCTGAGCTTGTCATTTCTCCCAGATAAGTTATTTCACAGGCTCAAGCCTTTGTTTTCCATTCCCCAGAATGACTCTGTGAGAGCTGCCATAGCCCCCAGCTCCTTCTGCACCTGAAGAGATGTCCTTGAAGGACTTCAAATGTTTATGAAAACTGAAGCAGGAAATGTCATCAAAAGCCAGAGTTTGAGGCAGAGAGACAAGAGGTGATAATGCACAAGCAGGAGAACAGAAAGAAAGATGCTGCTGCACAATACCCTTCTGTTACTACTTTTTTAAGGTCTCAATACTCAAGATTTTTGCCATTTTTAAGAAAAATGACAGTCAGCAAGAAAAGAAAAACTTACATCTCTTGGGAGACACGTGGCCATAAAGGTGACCAAACTAGGAAACACTCAGCAGTGCTACCCAGACTTAGGAACAGCTCTGTGCATAACCCATTGCTGCCTTACACAAAGCTTTATTCACCACTCTTCTCTCCCCTCCAAACAGGCAGTAGTCCTGCTGAGGGACTATCCAGAGCTTTCCCCACCCCTTGCTGATTGGCTTATGACTTTGGGAGGCACAAACTCAATATAATCCCTTTCTCCAGCTCAGCCTTCTTTACTTCTGCTCAAGTGCAGCTATTTGGGATTTTTGTGATGGGCTGTGTCTGCTTTCTTTTAAGTTACTGTTTTGCTTATATCTCTGAGTTTTACATTCCTTTTTGTTATTTTTCCACCCATATTTTTCACTTCATATTTCATGCTGCTTCTTCTGTTTGGTAACACCCTCTCACTGTGGTTTTGTGTTAGCAGTCCCTGCCTGCTCTCTGTCCTGCAGGGTCTCTTGATGTTTCTCTTTCCAACAAAGTAGTGGGGTCTGAGATCTTCAAAACAAAACCAACAGTCACCTTCTCTGCAGCATCAGGGACTGATGGGTGGTTGGACAACTCTAAAAGGGTATTTCCAGCCAGATGGGAGGGCTAATTTATCCTCATGAAAATGGGGTGTTGCTTGGTGAGTAGGAATAATACACTGACTGGCTCTTTGTGTTTTACAGCCCTTAAAAAATAATTTTAGGAGTATTAACCAAACTCCCTCAGAAACAAATTGAGAGCAGGATATTTCCCCTTTCACACTGTCCCTGGGGCAGAGCAGAGCCTGACCAGAGTTTGACCAATGGTGAGGATCCAGTCTCTGCTCCACTTTTGTGGGCACCTGTGAAGCTGTTGTGAAGTCCTTGGAGGGGAATTAGACTTCAGTGCAGCACACCTTGGTCTGGGAAGGGCTGGTTCTGTGCTGGCTGAGCTGCACCCCTCCCTGTGAGCGCCTTGCAAGGCAAACTGCACTCAAAAGGCTGTTGAAATGACCAGGAAAAAGTGTGAACTTTTTGTGAACTTTTTTTTAGTTTTTATTTTTATCTTTCCACCAAGCCTAAAAAAAACCCTGGATTTTTTAATTCATTTTTTTTATTAGTCCCATTTTGGTGAAACCCAATACACCATCCTGGGAACAGAGAATGGATTTCAGTGTTCTCAACACTGCTTTAAATAGTACGTCAGCAACCAGCATGACTTGTACAACAGCTTTAGCCAGATTGCATATCTGAAGGAAATTCAGATAATATTTAGCATGAGAAAGGGTTGATATTGTTATGGAAAGGAAGGTCCCCAGATATATTTTTTTAAATTGTCTATCATTATAAGAAGTTTATTTTATGACATTACTAATCTCCTGTTTTGAGGTGTTACCAGTAATGACTTCAGCACATGCTGACAAATGGTTAGCAAAATTTCCAATTAGATGCAGAGACCACCTTATTAAAACCTGAAAGCTTACAGCACTGCTTCTTGCTCAACCCCAGAGCCTGAGAAAGCACTTGGGAAAACTGTAGTCAGTGTGAGGAAAGCAAAGATAATGTGTGAATTGCCTGCAAGGAGGGCAAGAGTGGGGGCTGATGTTCAGGGATGTTATAGGCAGTTTTTTGAGGTCTGTAGATTCTTGCTTTCCCATAATTTACACTTGTGTAGTTCATTTTATGTTTCTGATCCCCAAAAGCAGGATGTAGAGAACTGCTCATTTCCTAAAAGTTTCTTGAAATTCTATTGCAGATGACAGGAACTGGTGCTGTGCTTGGAAGGCCTCTATCCACCCATCAAGTACTAATTAGGTGCCTTTTACAAGAACATCCAAGCAGATCACTGTCTTTAATGCCTTGCATGCCCAGGCTTTCACCAGTGGAACCTGCTGAGTGTTTTGATCTGATCTGGAGCATCCCCCTTTGCTGCTGGGACCTTGCCTAGGCTGCACACCAGATGATGCTTCGCCTCTCAGCCAGGCCTCATCTGCAGCCCTGTGCTTGGGGCACCCTCTGGAAAGGATGATGGGAACTTGAATTTTCCCTGGCTGGAGAAGAGGCTGAGTTTTCCTCTCATGGTCTGTGTGAGGGCTCAGACCACCAAGCAGCAGTTTTAAGGAGAAGGAGCTGTTGTTCTCTGAAGTGATGGGGCACCAGCCCCTGACTCCAGGCTGTGAGTGCACGGGGAGTTGGATGGGTATCCCCTGGAGACTGATGGTGTTTGGGATGTTTCCTGTCCTTTGCATTTTTATTAGCTGTCTTACACAGCCAGCTGTGAAAAACACCTTCCAAGTTGCAGGGCTGTGCTGGTGTGAATTTGGGGATTTGGGTGTGTTTGTATTTTCGACACTGTGTTATAGGAGATTTACACCTACCATGCTGTCAAAGCTTTAATCCAGACTGAAGGGGGTCATTAAATGCTCCCCTGGCAAGGAAAGGACAGGTATATCTCTTGGGGTACAGAGATGTGTGTGCAGTATGCCTACCTCATCCCTCCTTAAGGATGTAAGTGGTGTGAATGTGCTTCATACCGGTATTGAGGAGCAAAGTTTGGGTTTGTGGGATTTCTCTTTCAATCCCGGGGCTAGCAAGGTGAGTCCTCCCCACCACTTGGCTAGCCCTGACCCTCTAATTCCTTACCCTGAGGAGAGATTTTTCTCATGCAAACCAGCAGCAAGGTGAGTTAGGGTTTTGTTGTTGCTCTTGTGCACTAAACGAGCAGTGGGCCAGAGCACAGCTTGGGGACATCTCCCTCATGGAAGAGAGGGCATCATCTCCCTGCAGGATGTGGGACAAGCCCCTTCCTCTGTGGTTAACCCAAAGCACCTCTGGTTTCTGCAGCTCTTCCCTGGAGCCAGTGCACTGACATTTTCCCCTCTTCCTTTAAGGGAAAAAAAACAACCAAAACTCTAGTATTTAAACGTTTGCTTTGGTAAAGGATGAAATGGAAAAGTAGGTCAGATTTGAAGGATCCCAGCCCTGACAGTGTCCCTTCCAGAGCTCCAGGCCCAGGTTTTTGGGGAGAGACTGAATATGACTGCAGCAGTGCTTCTCATGCTGATTTGTGCTCTTCATGTTCCTGTGTATAATATCACCTTCAAAATCACCCTTAAAATGCCCAGGACAAATTATATCCCCATGACTTTAAGGGATGAATTTGGTTGAAAGTGATACATTTATGAAATGAAGTTGCTCCTGTTCAGCTCCTTTGGAACTTAGCTAGGTTTTACAATGAAGCAAGGTTATTTTTTTTGCTTTTAAATAGTCTAAGCTAAATTAGCTGGAACCTAATTACAGAATGCTTTTGATTAAAGCCAGACAATGTGCTCTGGAAGCTAGGATCAGAAATGACAAGACAGGATGGCAGTGAAAGATTAGTAAGGAAAAGAAAAATGACTAATTAGTTTTTAAAATCAAATCAGGATCACTTTTTGTACATAGAACAAAGGTTGCAGCCAAGCCAGGCAAACCTTTTGGACTAAGGAAAACTTGACTTTCAATAATAAAATTTTTAATTTTATTTCACAGGCATATAACTGAAATCCAAAAAGAAAAACTAAAGATCGTTTCTGCATCTATTCTTAGAGATCAGGAGAGAAATGGTTGCGAGCCTTGTGTGAGATCTAGAAATCTTACTAAGACAGTTTGACTTGTAGACATGATACTTTTGGTCAACATCAGCTGTGCAGCCACACAGCTGGCTGCTCTTGCCTTAATCACTGAACCTTTAGAAAGTACTCCGTAATTATTTTCATGCCATACTCTGAAAATAACCCTGTTTAAAGAAATTGTGCATTTTGCTAGAAAAACAAATGCTGATTCAACAAAGCTCCTTTCAAAAATACTTTTGTACCTTTAGCTTAATAATGAGCAATAGCTTCATGGCTCTGCTGATTTGAATCCTGAAGACTTTTTTTTTGTCTGGCAACACATTGAGATGTGCATTTTTTTTTCCCAAGCTATTTTGCTCTAAAACAAGCATGTGGCTTTCTGTATGCAGACTTTATTCAGCTTCTGAGGATGGAATATTCTGCAGTTTTGTGGCATTTCAAGTTATTTACCTTAGCATACAGTGAGGAGGGATTGATGTCCATGCTTGGCCCTATCATTTGCACTCAGGGAAAACTGAGAAATGAGATTCCCTGGGAAATTAGGTTTACTAAGGATTATTTCTAGCCAGGAATGTACACCTAGGATTTGAAAATGCAGTGGGGGAGGGAGCTTATGGGTGTTGGAAAATGTGGTGCAGGACCTGGCTGGGACCTAAGAGTCTGGTCTCTCCCATGGATCACCATATGTGATTCCTGGCCACACAGAAGGAGATTCTTGGCTATCCCAAGGCCTCATAATTTGTTGCTCTTCTGTTATTAAATTTTAGAACACACCAAAAAAGTGAAGCCAAGCCATGAAATGATTGGCACTTGGCTTTGGGATGGGTGAGTGAACTCTCCTGTGCCTGGAAAAGGTGAAAAGCCCCCTGGTGCAGAATACAGCCCCAGGGGAAAATATTGAAACCCAATCAAAATGACTGGGAGGTTTAAAAACAATGGAAAGATCCAAGAGATGGCACCAAGCTCTCCTTTCTAGGAGATAATGTATCACAAACAAATTTGATGGAGACCCCGAGAGGATGAAGTGACCCTCAACAGTGTGGATCTCGAGAAGAGTGACAGGTAGAGTGTGAGACTGAGGCCTGGCTGGAGCTGGGAAATCTGGTGTGCTAAGCGCCATATGGCCCTCCCAGCGCGTGTGCGAGACCTCATTTCCACACCCAACTGCTCACAAAAAAATTGCTCTGGTGCTATCACCAGTTGCCTTAAATTTGCTTCAGACTGGGTGACCCCACCATCTGGCCCTTGCTGCTGCAGCTTGGGTGACCCATGGGTCATGGGCTTTGTGCTCTGCTCTGCAAGGAAAGAGACTTTTTCTACTATTTACGCTTTGTGCCCACACCTGTGTGCAGATACACCCGGCTTACATTTAATGTCCAGCTTAGGGGAACAAGTGATTACCCTTTCCACATCAGCAGGTGGAAGTAAGATTTAAATCAGACACCCTAAGGAAAAACAAAGGCTCAGTGTCCTTTTCAGCCCCTCGAGGCTGGCATGGCTCTCACTGCTGCAGTCCTGGGCAGGGGCAGGAACACTACCATCCCTTAAGTTAGTGTCCCCATCTTGCAGTGGCTATTTCTCCATTCCCACAGGGAAAATTTGATCCAGAGCCATGTGCTGAGGAGTGGTGCTGGCACAGTCATGCTTCCATGGCTCTGCTGCTTTCCAGCCTCGTGTGGTGTGCAGCAAAAGCCTGAGTTCACCTGGTCTGCTGCTTAGACCACACTGTAGGAAATTATTTATGAGAACACAGGTTCAGGCAGCCTGGGAGAAGCCTAACACACATCTCTTAGCAAAGCCCTTTGAGAAAACCTTGCCAAGGTAGAAATGAGGGGTAGGCACATATTGATGCTTTTCCTACTGACACATAACATCTAACAGATGCAGTTCTCACATTTGCTATTAATCAGGGAAGCTTCCCACCTTCTACCCAAATGAAAAATCAAGGTATGTGCTTCCTAGAAACAGGAAAGAAATTACTGCCTGTAGCTGGACAAAATGCTAATCCTGAAATTAGTACTTTAACTTTTAAACTTGCTCTATTAAGACTTGGGCCAATTGAATTCATTTTTTTGGTGAGCACTAAAGATCCACTAGTGGCCTGTGGAAAACTTTGGCCCCCAGCAGTGATGCAGGACTGCTGTGGCTGCTTCCCCTTACAGCACTGCCAGACCCTTTCCAAGGAAAGGAAAGGGCAGGAGCCTCTGTGTGTGAGATTCTGTACCTATGAAATACTCTGAGTCTTTCCAGCCTGTTTTTCATTCAGCATGGAGATTTGTAACTGCACCTCTCTGGCTTTTATTGATTCATGCATGTCAAGCCCAGTCACTCAGGTGTGAGAAGAGTGAATATAATGTACTGTCCTGGGGGGCAGCTTCTTGCTGTATCACCACTAATTGCAGACTTATCATGTCTGCTAACCTGAACATGCATTTCGGACTGTGTATTACTATGTAGGATCAAAAAAGTGTGGACCTTTAATGTCATTTTCAGAGCAAGGTTTGTACTAGGATGCTCAAGAACTAGCATGGAGGTGCTCTTGTTTCTGAGCTGACTGGGATAGTATTTAGAGAGAGCAGCTGTGAAAGCCAGAAACACTCTGCCATATCTAAGAACAAATGGTAATAGCCATCTGGAAGAGTTAATAATGGCAAGAAGAGGCACTGAACACTGGCTATAAACCCAGGTTCCTGCCATGGTTCTGCAAGGATTTCCAGCCAGTGGGGGAGGTGGGGTGGGGATGGCCACGCATTGAGGAGCACCAAGATGAAGCACAGCTGGGATGGTGGAGAGGGAATGAAAAGCAAACAAACAAACCCAAACCAGCATGAGGGAGCTCCTGTATCTGCTGAAAACCCAAATGTGCTGATCTAGAGAACAGTGGGGGAAATCATCCCAGTTTGCAACCTGCCAGTGGTAAAGGTTATAGGAGCATTTGCTTTTGTTTTCCTTTCTTTGAAAATTTTTGAAGACTGAAGTTCAAGTGCTACTAAAATCTCAGGCTTATAATTGGAGGTAATTTATAAAGGGTTAGTGAAATAGGCTTCCAGTTCTCTCTGGCAGTCAATGGAGATGGGGTGGATGTTTTTTCCAGAATATACTACTGATAAAACTAAGGAAAAAATTATTCTCCACATTCTCTATTCTCCCAGTCTACTGCTAAGTTATGCCTTTACTAAATGTTTCAGCATTTTTTTGAATCTCTCAGGAGGTTTTTGAACTGCTTCAATACATCAACAGCTGTAAGTCTCTCCATGAAAGAAACCTATTAAAGGAAACAGCACATGAGAGTCACAGTAAAAGCAAGTGATGAAACTTCCCACAGCCAAGGGCTTTGTTGGTGGGAATACCAGACACCAGAGCTGGAAATCTCTGCAGGAGGGAGAATGGTTACCCTGCTGCTCTTGGGGACTAATTTGCACTCAATGATCCTTGTGTGTCACTTCCAACACGGGATATTCCATGGTAATTTCTTCTTCAGGCATGAGAACTGAAGGCAGGTGGCTTGCAGTGACCTGGCTCTGCATTTCTGTTCCAGTGGGAGAAGTTCTGGCTGAAAGTCAGGTGGATGACTGTGCATCCCTGCCTGCTTGTGCATCTTGGAGATTTATGGATGCCCTGTTCTTCTGCCTCTGTGAGGGGACTCTGCCTCCCACAGCACTGGGCCACCAGCAGGCCGTTCCTAGAATTGCTGAGAAGTGTTTTGTATTTCCTAGAGGATGTTATATAAATAAATAAAAGCACACTTGATGATATTTTGTAAGGAAAATTATCCATTTTCCTTTCCTGTTTTTTCTCCTAGGGTAGAAAGAAAGGAGCACAGAAAATACAAGAATTTTAATTGAAAAAATTAAATGTAATCCTGACCTGAAAGCTATTTCTTATATGGTTAAAAAAAATAATTTAAATTTTTAAAAATCTGGACCCAGTCCCACTGCTACCAGACTTCAGCTGAGTTTATTCCAGATCTGTGATTTTAACACAAAATCGTCTGCCTCAAGTTCCCGTGAAAACTTCATAAATTCATCTTCTTCCGACTCACCCCCTCCTTGTTTACTCCAAGAGTGCATTTAGATTACTCTTTGGGATTTTACAATGGAGATTTAGTTTGAGCAAAACTAATTGACTAATTTAACTTTTGCAGATGGCTGATTCCTTACAGGGAGTAAAAGCTTCAGGTATTTTTTAGGCACATCTCTGACCTACTTATGGCCGAAATCCTATTTGAGCACTGGTGTCCTTCTGGTGGCACAAGCGGTTATCAGGGTGGCAGTGAAATTGAAAATGCAAATGTTTGGAGACTCGGGGTCTCAATCTAGAGGCTGTTGTGCTCGTAAACGGGGTGATGGATTCGTGTCCTGAGCCTTTACTGGGGCAGGAATTTGCTCCATCGCAAAATCCTCACAGTGCCGATTTAATGTCACAAGGAGATGGAAATGCTGTCGGTGAGCGTGGATGAACACAGGGAACCTCCGCTCCTGCCGGGCTGAGCCACCCGGGATGCGTTAGAATTGTTAAGGCTCTGCTGGGAAACGAGGCCAGGACAACAGCGAGGCAGAAAACGCTGTTCTGCTGTCAAGGAAATGCTCGAAAAGCAGGAGGGAGCGAGGGCTGAGAGCACAGAGCTGCAGCCCTGCGGCCGCGGGGGAGACGACCGAGCTCGTCCCGGGAGAGGGAGAGGGGTCGGAAGAGCAGAGGGCAGCGGATGCCATCCCCTAAAATACTAATAGTTTCTTTCTGTGCGCGCGGTGAGGAGGCAGTTCGTTTTCTTTGTTTTTATTAATTTAATTTTATTTTTCCCGATGTCTTCCTTCTCCTTCCTGCCAGAAATAAAATTTAAAGAAAAAACCACCAAAACCAACACAAATTTCAAAAAGACGAAATAAAGCGCTACGAGGAGTGCCGGAGCGGGGCCGGGGCGGCTCCGCGGGGCGGCGCGGGGGGCGCGGGCCCCGCCCGGCTGCTCCGCCCGGCCTGCGCGGGGGCAGCGCCGCGCATCCCGGCTGGCGGGCGGGAGGCTCCGCTCGGCTCCGCGCCGCTCGGCTCCGCTCCGCGGGGCTGCGGCGCCATGGAGGCGGTGGACCAGGTACGCGGAGCCCCGCGGGCGGTGAGGGGGGTGGCCGTGCTGTGGGGTGCGCGGAGCGGGCGCGGTGCTGACCCCTCTCTCTGCCCGCAGCTCGCCTCCGCGGGCACTTTCCGCGTGGTGAAGGAGCCGCTGGCCTTCCTCAGGGTGCTCGAGTGGGTGAGTCCCGGGCTCTGAGGGGTTGCGGGGGGGCTGTCGCCAAAGTGCGCGCCCGGCGGAACAGGTGGGAGCTGGGCCGGGCTGAGGGGCAGGGACGCGGGGGCTGGGGACAGGGACACGGGGCGAGGGGCCGGGGACTCGCGTCCTACAGCGCTGTGGCCGGAGGGGCGGGCTGGGGGCTGGGTTTGTGGGTGACCCCCCCCCCATCCTTGTGCTGGCTGTAAACGAATTAAAAAAAAAAACAAAACCAAAAAACAAACAAGCAAACAAAAAACAACACCGAGGAAAACAAAATCCTCGTTATGCGTTTAGCAAACTTGTCTCTGGGCCGAGCGGGGAAGGAGGCAGATAATTGGTGTACGGAGCAATGTCACTGTGTGTTGCCCTGATGCTCATTCGTAGTGAAGTCTGCAGGTCAAATGACATCCATCGCCAGTAGGTCTGCGGGAGCAGAGAGCCTCTCTGAACGGAAAGTTCAGAACATGTCATGGAGGATTAATCACATTCCCCTAACGCCGACTGGCTGGGGAATTATGTAAGGCGTGTATTTCGGGGGACATATCCCTGTGCGGGTGCATTTATCCACACGTTGGCACCTGCAACATGCAGCCTGGACCAGGGTGCCTCTGAGGGGGTGTTTTGGTGTGCTGGGGGCAGCTGCTCGCCCCAGACTCTGTCCCTGCTTGCCAGAAGCAGCTCCTCTTCCCTGCTGGGCACCTTGAAGCATCAGGTCCCATGGAGCTGGGTGATGGTGATGTGGTGGTGCCATGGCCTGGGTCAGGGTGGCCCCACAGTGGGGTCACCTGCATGCGGCAGTGGATGGACAAGGTCCCTTGTGTTCTTTGCCCAGAGCTCTACAAACCCACCTGGCACTACTGCTCCTGCCTCAAGGAGAAGTCAGGACATCCAGGGGCTGAGCCCCAGGCGCTGGTCTGAGGGTGCTTCAGCCACTGCAGCACGCACTGTGGGGCAGAAGAACGGGGAGCAAACGTGTTCCTATGGCAAATAGTCACTGGGAGCGTGGTCTTTTGGCTGTCTGCCCGATGAGGCTATGTCTGATGGAGCTTGGGAAGCGAGCCCTTCTGGGAAGGACTCTGGGCTGATGGGCATGGGCTGTGCCGTCAAGAAAATTGTTCCCGCCTCAGTCAGTGTGTTGGCATCCTCGGGACAGCGAGTGGGAACTCTTGTCTTGGCACTTTCCTGGGTCTGTAACTTCTTCCAGCAGCCAAATATAAAAGCTGCCTTTGTCATGGTTGGAAGGCACAAGTAGAACCCTTCTGGCTGCTGCAAGTGCGCGTTGCCTGTGTGTGTACACATACATGCACACGCGGCTGTGTGTGAACAGAGCTCTTCTGACACGGCCAAAGTGGGCCAGTCCTTGGCAATACGGGAGTATAGGAGAAGGGTGCAGAGTGTGTTAACATTTAAGATGTTCTGAGAAACTACTTTCTCTCCATTTGGCATGTATGTGTAAGTAGAATTAAGCACAGTTTTGTTTGATATTTCAGAGTGTGGAAGACCTTATTATTTTTTTTTAATATACTTGAAAGGCCTTTTGGATTACTGAAATTCCATCTCTATTCAATTAATCTTATTACTCCCATCTTCCTTCTCTTCTCACCATGCCTCCAAACTGCTGTCCACCTCTCTCTACCATTTCCAGTCTCAACTAATTGTCCACTTCTCCCTCAGACTCCTTTTATCAGCCTAATCATAATTTTAAACTTTAAAAGAAGACCAAATGCTCCAGTCAATTCTGTGTCCACTTCCATATCCCTCGGCAGCCTCGCAGACCTTGTTGCACTTGATCAGAACAGTCAAATTACACCCCTTAACACCTCCCACTTGAGTCCTAGATTGCATCTGCAAGGAAATAAAGTTCATAGCCCAGCTGGTGACGCAGCGATTCTGGGCGTTGGGTGGCTCTCGTGCCTGGGGGAAGGCTCTGTGGTGTTGCAGCACAGATGGCAGAGCTGTGGGAGTTCCTCAGAAAGGCTGGTAGGGTGGAGGTGGTGCAGGCTGAAAACGTCCTCAGCTTGTCCATGCAGTCCAGCCTTGAATTTTCGCTCTTGTTGTTTGGGTGGCTCATAGTGGCTCTGGGGTGAGCATGTCTTTATTCGTGAACCTCTGCTGCTGAAATTCGTGTGTTTCTGTGTGCACACATTTGTGGGTCTGGAGGCAACTGAAGCGGCTGTGGGTTTCTCAGATGTGAAACTGTAACTGTTGCAGAATTAATCTTCAGGTGTGAAGATTCCAGTTTGCCTGTGGTCTGGCTCAGACATGGACCTCTGCCTTGAGGAGCAAGGACCTTATCTGACCCTCTCAATTTCCTACTTTGATGGTCATATAACACCCAGAGAGAAGCTGCTGAGATAAGGCTGATTCTTCTGAATATTCATAGCACTGTAATATGTTTTCATTTGTATTTCCCATGTACATTGCAATCTTATTTTCAGACAAGAAATTGCATTTAGAAGCCATTAAGAGACAACATTGGCTCAGGCCTGGGAAAGGTTAAGAGAAAGAAAAGAAACCAAGAAATTGACTTGTAGCAATTATGCAAGAGTTGCATTTTCTGAACTCTACCTTGGCAATAAACCATGTGGATCACAAATCTGAGCTTGGAAAAATGCACACAGCTGTACTGGGTGAGGCCTGGGTGTTTCCAGCTTTGAGTCAACTCATGGCATATGCTGGGGGGCAGGGAAGAACTGTTTAAAAGCTGTATTTGTTCTTGTTCCTCTTTAGTCCCTTGGCTGTTACTTCACAGATCTTTGCATGAGAAGAATGTTCTTCTGGAGCTTATTTCTCAGATAATCCACTGTGGCACTACAACCAGTAGCAATGTCACAAACACTCTTACAACTTCATTTGAAAAATAACTCTCTTATACGTGCACCTGACAATAATGAATAAGGAAAGATGAAAGAGAAGAAATATGTTAATTCGTCTCCCTGGATTAATTTCAGTCCTGTGACTCTCCGGATGTGTTTAGACTGCTTTTATTGGGGTCTCACAAAAAGTGAGCAAGACAAGCAAGTTTGTCACTTTTGGTCTATTTGCTTTGTGTTTGCTGCCTCTCTGGAGCCCTGGAAGAGGAAATGGAATGAAAAGCAAGGTTCTCCCCATGCGATGTGGTGTGTATAGAAACTACCTGCTGTACTCAGGCTGTCACTGGCAAAAATATTTTTGTAAAAATGGGAACTTTGTATCCCTAGGCTGCATGGGGGTGGGGGGCACGAGTGGTGGTGTGGGGGTGTGTGTTTAATTACATTGTGAATTGCCACAAACAACTTTCCTTCTGCAAACCCAAAGCAACCTGATACTTGTCCAGTATCCTGCAAAGTAACGGGAGCTGCAGTGCAGTCCATAATGTGTGTCCCTGTATTCCTCCATAAATAGCAGGCATGCAGAAACTCCACCGTTGTGGCAGTTGGGAGATGCTGTGATTGCCTGGATGGTTGTTATCTGTAGGTTGGTGTTTTAAAATACCTTGCAGTGAGCTCCCATCTCCACCAACTTCAGCTGTGTCTGGGCTGGTATGGGCAGGGGATATTTTTGGCACCAAGGGCACGCTGTAACTTTGTATAAGCCAATGCAGCTTTTATCAGGGCACCTGTGAATCATTCATGTTGCAGGGCAAATCTTGTGGACGCTTTGGCTCTTCTTCCTAGGACAACTTGGAATTGAATGTTGGGATGTTCAGTGAACTCAAATATGTCTGAGTTGTTTTATTTCTTGCCTTTATGCAAAAAAATACATTGCAGTCCTTGCACAACTGGCTTTCATCACTGCTCATGAGCATCTTCATGGGATGTACCAAAGAGTTCCAAAGCATTGCAGGGCATTTTGACAACAAATCTCTGGGGGAAACTGGATGAAGATGATTTGAAAAATCAGTGTATGGTGCCCATGGACCAAGCTAACCTTGCACTGCCTCTGTGCCTTCATGCTGTGATCACTTGACTGGTGAGCCAGGAAAAAGGCCAGGCTGTTGCCTGCCTGGCGAGAGTCAAGCTTGCTTTGATGGTATAGATTCTAAAAGGGTTAGCACCTCTTGTCTTGCACACAGATGTGTGTTCAGAAGGCAAAGGGAATCTGAATCTTGAAAGACTGATAATAAGTCTTGTCTTTTGTCCTAGTGCTGATTGCTCATCTGGCCGTGGAGTGCTTTTGTTGGATTATATTTGCATTCATATGAATGGACATAAGTAGCTGGGTGCTTTCAAGTGTGCTCTAGAAAAGCTTAGATATCTTGAGATGCTGAAAATAAATGGGAAAGAAATAAGAAGGTAATGCTCGCATGAAGCATGTGTGATTAGTAGTTTGCTCTGTCTGGTGTATTATGGGCCTGAGATGTTTTATAGTTGCTTGAGACTCTTCATCACATTTGCATATATTTGTTTGGTTTTTGCTTAACTAGAAGGCTGCTAGCTACTCTGGTTTGGGCAGAGACTTAGTTGATGGAGCACGGTTAGCTTGCTGAAGCTTAATGCTCCTCATGGATGCAGGGTGGAAGAGTTGAGTGTTTGATCTTTTCTACCCACATATTGAAAGAAAAGCCTTAAAAAAAAAGTAGTATTTCTTACTGCCTGGAGATTTTGCTTATACAATGCTGGGATCAGGTGTTGCATTTAGTGCTGGGCCCATCCATCTTGATGTGTAAGAAGCACATACACATGTTAAAAATGTATTGTGAAGTCTTTTGATGTCTGCCTGGGGATGTAGGTACTTAGCTGTTGTTGTAGACTGGGTCCCAGTTTCTACCTCAATGGTCTTCTGTGTGTAGTGTTAGGTCAGTAAAACATGTGCCACTAAATCAAAAAATGTAAATCCATTTCTATGGTATTTTAATATTAGAAAGGTAATTACCGTGTAACTAACCCTTCTCTGTAAGCTGTCATTAATTGGATGATTTCTTATAGGCAGCTTAGCATAATGCATGCAAAATACACTGCAGCTCTGGGCAGGCAAAAATTGCCACGATGAACCAACAAGATGTGAGCATCCAAGAGACCTGAGCCCTGGGAACAGGCTTCATTTGTCCTTGGCTTTGGACCTGCAGCTTCTGAGCACTTGTGGAGTAATCTGCAGGCAGGGAACTCTGTCAGACAAGTTATTTTTATTAGGAAGAACCCAGGAATTGGATTTTGCCATTAGACAACAGGCCTGTGGTGTGCAATAGGAAGGATCTGAAAAGTTTTTGTAGTCTCACTGAAGGCAGATGTGGAAGCCATATGTCAGTCTGCCAGTGGGACTGGCATAAAAGCAGCAGAGGCACTAGCAGTGCCTAGATGGAGTTTTGTCTTGTGGTCTTCAAGTCTCAGCTTCTGTGAGTCTCATGATTCTGAAACCTCTGGCTTTGGTAAAAGACACAGTTATAGATCGAGGTAGCAGAAGAAAGATGGGAAGTCTAAAGACTGAAAACCCAGAACACAATGAAAGAACAGGAAATCTGCACTGTGGTCCCATGTTTTATGCAGTCTGCAGAGAGCTGGCTGCTTTGCTGTTCACATCCATGATTATCTGCATGCATATCTGGTTGGAAACTGAGAACTGTGCTTATCAGCAAGTTGCTGTTAAAATGGTACAAATGCTGATACAGGGGAAGAGAAAAGGTCAGCAGTGCCTGACCACATTGCAAATAAATGACATCTTTCATCTGGAAAATGCCTACCATTTTCCATTTTAGGACCATGTTGTAATCATGGAAGAACTGATTTTAAAAGGTCACCTAATAATTCATTTACATCCTGATGTTTCTCAAGCAGCTCAGAGTGTGACCTGGTATAAAATAGTTGTGTAGGATTAGCACATATGGTTGACAGACAGGGCTCCAGGAACTGGACTTTTTGGAGGTACAGTTACTTTTTGCTGCTGTGGAAGTACCTGGGAGAAACTGGTAAAATCTCATGGTAAGCCATTTCCATGGCTGCTCTTATCTGACTGTGGCTGTTTGAAGCATTAGGAATAGAAGATGAGGAAAGAGACTCATTAATGCTAAATTTGATTATATATGCAAACCAGGTTTCTATGAAAAGAAGAACAAAAATGATCTGACTTTCAAACTAGCAATAAGATGTGTGGAGATAGAGGATTCTGCTATTAGACAAACAGTTAAAGTCTCCTTGACAATTTTTATGAGGATGATGTTTCAGTCATCACTCCTGTAAATCAGCATCTGCATAATTGGAGCTCTGGGTAAAAGCCCTGAATGTTGACATCTCTGGATTCAGATGTTGCAGTTGGGAGAGGACAGGCTTGGAAATGCTTCTGATAAAACCCTTTTTATCATTTGGATGCTCAGGTCCCTGGCTTAACCTGCATTCATAGCACTGTGTGTGATCCCAAGGGGCAGGAGATGTTGCTTGGTGAAGTTCCCCACTCTGCTCCAGGGGAGAGGACCTTGTCTTGAGCAAGGAAAGAGGAGAGGCAGAAAGCAGGTAACACTGGGCGCTGCACAGGGCTGGTGGAAGACAAAGCTGCACCTCTGCAAGCCCAGCTTTCCACCTGGGCACTGAATAGAAATGCTTAGTATGGGCCTGGGGTGCAGTGTGGAAAACAGCACTTGGCTGGCTGTCTGTCTGGCCAGCCCAGCAGCTGCCAGAGGGGTCCTCATGGATTTTACTCCTGGGAGGATGTACAGAATGCTGTTAAGAACATTATAGAAAGGAACATACAGTGTGGAGATGCTGTGTTTAAGGTGTTTGTTCAAAGTGGCATATGTGCTGCAAAGTGTGACATTGTTGCTAAGGTGACAGCTTGCTTGCTTTTTGGCAAAAGCAAAAGAATACTGAATATAGGCAAACTGTAAGCTTTTGCTTTAATTTGCACAGTTTTGTCTTCTGGTCATTGTAGAGACTTCTCAGGTTTGTGTTTGGAAGCAGTGTTTTCCCATTCTGAATACTTCAGAATACTCAGTTAAAAAGCCAATAGTGCCTCCTATTCTTAAGGAAAATCCTAAATCACATAAAACTATGGGGATTCCAGTTATTATAATTGTAGATACTATTTATGTCATTGAAAGGCTTTGATATTTAACGTTTATTTAAGTAAGGAAGTTTTCTCCAAGAATATTTTATATAAACAAAACTATTAGGTGTTGCATCATTAGCAGCCTATGGATGCAGGCACATCCATGTGTGCATGCTCCAGATTTTTGCATGGATTGTTTGCACACATTTGCAAGTGCTCAAACTTAAGCTGGAATGGATGGTGTGGGGGATCTCCTGTGGGTCAGGCTCAGAGACTGGTGGGAGGGAACAGAGTCTCCTGTTGGACAGCTTGGGTTCTGCCGTGGTGAAGTGTTTTCATAATGCTGCCGGGGGAGAAGGATCAGCAGAGGATTAGACTGGCGTGGCCCCTGAGGAGAGAGGGCTTTCCAGATGAGCAGCCATCTGTGGCATGAAGCAAATGCTGTGGACCTCCGTGTTGAGAGCAAAGCAGAAAGGTCTCACAAGATGAATGTCAGCTTTGGCCCTTAAAGCAGTGGAGTAGATGCATGACCCAGGAAAAAGGCTCAGGAAAGGCTAAAGTTATGTTTGCCCAAGCTCATTGCCCTTTATTGTTTTACCTTTCCTTTTTTCTGATGTTCTAATGGATAGATAAATGTGTTTCTCTGAGCAAGCTGTTCTGTCTGTGGCTTTTCCAGAATGCCTTAGCATCTGGGAGAAGGCTGTGTTAGAGGCAGAGCCTGTGGGAGCTGCTGAGCTAATACTGTGGGGAGCAGAAAGTGCTGCAGCCTGAGGCTTGGGATAAACACTGTGGGGAGCTCTGAGGGCTCCAGGTCCTGGAAAAGTGCTGGTACGGATGTTCCAGCCCAGTTTGGGAGGGCCTTTGCAAAGCAGAAGTTAGTGAGGATGTTTTCAGTGATCATACCATGACACAGGGGATTGGAGAAGCCTCTGATTACAAGGCCCCATCCTAGTCATTAAAATGTGCAGGAGGGAGGTAGTGCTAAGGAAGCAGGAGAAAAACTGAAGCAGGAAGATTTCAATGAAGTGTTATAAATTTTCAGAGGAGAGGTGTACAGTCCCAGACCTGCTGTCAGAAATAAATCTGATTTGACTCTCTTGCAAAAGTCTCAACCTGTCAACTTGATCTTTATTCTGTGAGAAACACCAGAGCCTGCTGCGAACAGCCTGACTGAATATTCACTAGAATACTCAAAAGTCTGAAGTATTGGGGGTGAAATTCTGCCCAGGAGATTTGAAAATGAAATGCTACCCAACATCGGCAAGATCATTGATACATCAGGAAGTAATTTATAGTAACAGCTCTACAGTAGCTCTTTGAATTTCAAAGAAAAGTTTATTGGGTTTGTCCTCAGTCTTCTCTTTTCCTGATGTTAATGCTCTGCCCTCCTGTGTAATTTCTCAGGTGATGCAAATCCAAAGTATCTTTGGCTTGAAGTGATAAGCCCTAGCTCAAATCCTTTGTCACATGCATGTTGGGTGCTTGTATTGGGGCCCCATGTTTGACAATCTTCGTATTAGGTGAAAAGCTTCTGTGACATCCCAAATTGTATTAAAGACGTAGCAAAATCTTCCTTTCTAGGTTTCCAAAAACCAAGGAGACATCTGGCTTCTTGGTTCAGCCTCCCTGAGGTGGGCTGTATGGTCTATCTCTGCCTTAAGCATTCAGCCCCAAATACCCCAGGAAGCCAGGAAATATCTTACAGTTATCAAACAAGCAAACTTGAGCATTGCTTGAACTGTGTCCAGAATAATCTTCTCCCTGGCTATGTGCTGGAGTTATGCTCAAAGCAAAACCAAACAAGACAAGGCCCCCATCTGCATCTAAAACCACAGGGTTGTGTACCCCTGCTCCTCCCCACACAGAGGCCATGTTGCACACAAAACACCACTTCTTTGCAGCAGTTTTTTACCCCATTTCAAACAGCCTTTGTATGGAGGGAAGGGTGTCTTGAGGTGGTTGAACATGGCAAGGTCACACCTCCCTGTTGGGACTGTAGGGGGGAATGATTCTCTTGGGTGTATCTCGTGCCCAGCCCAAGGGGCTTAAGTTTGGTACTGGAAATTGGTTTATTACTGCAGAATATGTATATAGCAAAAATTATCCTTTGAAGCTGAGCAGTTTCTCTTAGTGTTTTTTTAGGGACTGTGCTTGAAAGCCAAAGCAAGCGTGGGATTCCCCCACTGCCAAATCCAGCAGCTGATAAATCCGGCAGAGCTCTCCTGATTGCCATCTCCAAGGGCAGTCAGCGTGCTGGAATGGAGTTAGGACCCGGCTTGAAAGAAGATGCCTGCCAAAAAAATTAAACAATGGATGCCCTCCTGTTTAATTTTAACATTTTAATTAAATTCTTTGCTGCTGTGTGCCTTTGATCTTGGTGAGCTGATACACGTGGTGTGTGCTGTTGTGTCGTAGCAGCGTTTTGTTCTAATCTTTCATGCAGATGCAAGGATGCATTTGAGGATGGGTAAAAGTGCAGAAGCTGCTCGCTGCCAAGTACTGAGTGCATTGCAAGCTGTGTTTTCCAACTGGTGACCCATGGGCATGTGGACAGAGGGATTACTCACAAATACGGCTCAGTAGTTTCTCTCTAAACATATTCACTCCCGTTTTTTTTAATCTTCTGTGAACAGTGTTGCAAGAAGAGTTTCCTTGATGGAATTACTCATTGAGAGGGTTGAGGCCAAGAGTGGAGATTTTATTGCGAAAGGGATTTAATTTCAAGTGGAATAACTAATAAACTTTGATTCTTCAATCAGAGAGCAAAAGCAGTGCTGTATGTTGTTGGTTGGGCACATCCATCGATTAATTCCAGCCAAGTGCCCAGTTTGGGAGCTTTTGGCAGGCAGCTGGCTTTCCTTGCAGCCAGGCACAGAGCAGGAGGAAAGGTATTGGAAAGAGTTTCCTCGTGGATTATAGGCTGGGGCAGGGGATTGAGGATCATGTGGAGTATTTGTCCTTTGCGATTTGGGTTGTACCTAAGATGTCAGGGAAGAACCTGTCATTGCTACATCAAAAGGATTCATTGGCAGAGCTGCTTTGGGAAAAGAAATTTCATTTGCTTGAGGGAAAAATAATTCTTAATCTCAATTTCCTTTGAAAACTGGGACTTTGTAGAGATCATGAATGGAGGAATATTTGAGACAGATGCTACAATATTTCAACACAAAATATTTCTGTGAAGATATATTCTTTACAAAAATTGTTGTATTCTCCTCCTCTGCCTAGTCTGCTGAGATGCCCCAGGCTCACTCCTGGAGGAGTCAGTGATGGGACCTTTCTGCCCATTGGAATGGTGTAGTCTGGCTGTGGCACCTGATTTCCAGAGCAGGGGCAGTGTGAGGGGCCAAACCAAACTTGCTGAAGGCACAGCAGTGGTGTTCCTAGGCTAGATGTTGCAAGCCCTCACCACTGGCACTTAGGAAGAAAAGTTGAGGTTTTTTGGAGAGATAACTCTTTTGGAAAAAGACAAGTGAGTCCAAAATGCAGAAAATTGTTATGGTTGAAAACTGTCATCTGACATGTAAGTCCATGAGTGCATGCTGGTGTTGTAGTCTGTGCATATTTTGAGTGCCTAGCCCTTTTCCTGGCCGACTGTGCAGTTTTTCAGAGCTGTGCAGGGGCAGCACAGTCCACTCAGCAGAGAATCAGCATTCCTCAGCCTCTGTGTTTTGCTGCGTTGGCTCCGTGGGCTGCTGTGGCAGCCTGTCACTCGTGGCAGGCAGCTCTGCGGAGAGGGCGCCTGTTCCAGCACAAGATCTGTGCCTGTCCAGATTGCCAGGCCCTGGCAGGCAGCGGGAGCTGGCTCCACGGCGGGCTGACATATGCAGGGGACGCTGGCTGTGCCACGGGGTATGAGCCTCCTGCCACTGCTGCTTCCCAGGCAGGGATGATGCCATGAACATGAGCTCCTTGCCCGTGGTCCTCCGCGGCCCAGCGGTGGTCCCCACTGCAGGGACCAAGTGCTGTCACTGCTTTTTTTTCCCTTTCCCTTTTTTTTTAAATCCTCTCCACGTGGCTTTCACAGCAGAATGACAGCAACAGGAGAGGGAGATGGGTTTCAGGTCTCAGGGCAGAGCTGATCCAGCACAGCTTGCGTTGCTGAGAAATCAAATAGAAAAGCTCTTTCTGCCATATAGCTCACCATGGCATAGTTCACTCATTTCTAAAAATGGCTTTCCCTCTTCCAATGTATGTGCTCATTAGTGCTGGCCACCCATGGGTGCAGCGTTGTTTGTTCATGCAGCTGGAGGGGCTCTGACAGAGCTCATAAATGTTCATTGTGCAGCTTTAGTCCCCCAAAAGTAGTGACTCAGCAGTGATCAGACATCTCTCATGGGACAAAGTGTTCCCAGCTATTCCCAAATTGCACTGAAACCTGTGTGTCACTGGGCTGCCAAGAGGCAGGGCTTGAGTACCCCACATCTGTATTGCTTCTGCAGAGAGATTACTAAGCATGTCCTGGGTGTTAGGACAAGAGTACTCTTGCTTCGTTTAAAGAGAATTTATTTTTTTTCTGGAGATTTTTACACTCCACCCCATGATGCGCTTTGGGATGCATTCAGCTTTCTCTTCTGAATAGGGCTCCAGATGATGGAAATAAATTATCATAAATTAGAATAGATTGCACTCTTCAGCATCTCTACATCTGTCATTATGTTTCTTTAACAGTTCAGTTTAACATTTATACACACTCTGACAGCAGCTACTGGTGTGTATGCTATAAATATTGGCTTGCAGAAGACATTAATGGAGTTTAGGTAAACGTTTGATGCCGCTGAGATTCTGTTCCATATGGTGGTACGCAGAAAAATCAGATTCAACGCGCCACATATAGTGGTCACGTATCCCCTGTGGACTGGCCTCCTGGTATTGCAACAGCTCACTACCCCACCAAGAAAGTGCAGGTGCCTTCAAAGAGGAAGGTGAGATTCTTGCAGTCTATTCTGATTTTTACCACCTGTGTTTGTCTGTGATGTTTAAAGCCAACGTGTAGCATGTAGAGATGGGAAGTGCCTATGGAAAAGAGACATCTCACAGAAGAAGCAGTCAGGCAACAAGATGTGGGAATGCTCTGCTTTGAACGTCTAAAGAAAACCCTTGGGGTTTTCTGGCCCAGGTGCCATTTTGTTAGACAGCAACTGAGTGGCAGGGTGAAAACCATGAACATTGGTTGGTCCCAGTTGCTAAACCTGTAATTTTTGACTCTAGCCCTGATGCAACTACTACCAAAACTACATGGGGGGAGTGTGGCATGAGGGTTTGAGGAGTCTGGCTTGCATCCCTTTGACTTATAGGAGGACAAACAGCTGAGACCATCACGACAAGAGGCAGGAAGAAATATTGTCTGGTTCCTCTAGTGTCTAGTGTTCCTTCTGCAGTTCAACAGAATTTGGGTGTCTCCTGTAGGTTTGGGATTTTGGCTTTGTTGGCTTGCTGGGTTTTTTGTGTGGGGGGGTTTTTTTTTGGGGGGGGGGGGGGGTTTTTGGGTTTGTTTGTTTGTTTTTTTTTTTTCTAATTGCAACACTTTGATTAGTGTAGCCTGCCGATGTGGCAGTGTCCTCTGCAGTTTCTGTGATTTACCCCACTTTCAAACTAGAAGAAAGGTAAGAGGTCTGTGCCAGGCTCAGCACTGCAGAGGGGGAGTTGGGGTACAGCAGCCCAGCCCCTGCTCCTGATGTGGGGCCCTGGGAAACAGCTGGCTCATGCTGGCCCTGGGGCACATCTGCTGCAGAGAGCAGTGCCTGCTGCATTTGCCCCTGTGTAATGCAATGTAAGTAATGAAGTAACCATAACGTACAAACTGACTCAAAGCAGGGCAATCTGAGGAGAAAGTGCTCTTCACACTGTAAATTGCTAAAGGTCTTTATGATGCCAGTGAATTAAAAATCTGAGAAGAAAAAACCCTCCAGTGCTGTAAGTTCCAGATGAATCTTTTAAAAGCTGCTGGTGGGGAGGGGAAGAGATAACTTATCTGAATAGAAATGTATTTAAACTCTGTATCTTGTACAGTTCTGGGTTGCTGCAAAGCAAAGTGTGTTCCCTGTCACTTGGAGAGCAGGAGACATTTCTGTATAGACTGAACAGGTTTCTGTGTTGATGTTACCCCTTTTGATCTTAATCATTAGTCAGGTTTTCAGTCCTTTGCAGGTTATTTCTTTTAAAAGGAGTTGCTTCAGATGTTTTGGTGATTCACTCTTGTTTATTCACACTGGCAGTACAGAGGAGCCTGGTGTGCTCCTGCATCCTGTGAGTGTCTGCAGCCACCTGACCCCTGCCTGGGCAGAAACCCCTCTCTTACCTTTTGAGTTTCCAGATTTTATTGTTTTGACTGCTTGTGTGGTTCTTCTGCCTCAACTTTCCTCTGCTTCTTTGCTCCTGCAGAGGAAAAAAGAAAAAGTTGTGCGAAACCATTAGCAAAATCTTTCTGCCCAGAGCAAAACCTTGCCCATGCATTTCCTTTGAACGGTTACTTGTGTCTGAGCTTGAGGCTGGCATTTAGGTCTCTTGAAAGGTGCTTTAAAGGAACTAAACTGTACTTAAAGAAAGGCAGCATTTACATTGGCCTGATGCTAAATATGTTTTAGCCCTACCAGTGAGATTTTGTGCTGAGCATTGGTCCAGCAGGGAGCTCTTCAGCCTTCTCCAAGCTGAAAGAGAAGCTGGACTCTGGGGGGCAGTTTCAAAGCATTGAAACTCTTTTGTCATTGTTTGTTGTATTTGGTTTTTTGCATCTTCTAATTCTTTGAGGACTGGACAATTTAGATCTGCACAGTCTGGGTGCAGCTAGGACAGGCGTGGGTTTCCCCATCATGCACTAATGTAAGCATGCAGAATTTGGGAAGGAATGCGCAGTGAGAGGAAATTCATGTCAAAAAATCTGCATTGGATCACTTGTCATGAGGCTATCTCTTTGAATTGTGTGTTTAATTAACTGCATTTTTTAAAATTTACCTCTCATCTACACTGTGAAGATACTTTTGGCTGGAGAGGAGAGAAAGGAGCCCTTATTCTGGATGGGTTTTTCTGTTTGTTTTCAAATACACATAATGTTCTCATAGGAAAGAAGTCTGTACCTCTTCTTCAGCAAACCTTTTAGCTTTCACATATGGCTGACATTCATAAATTCTGAAGCTGTTTCTTTTAAGCTTTCTACCCCCATTTGTAAACCTGGAGATGACCCACACCCAGTTGCTACTGTCACCTGTCCCTGGCTGAAAGGCCCTTTGGGGTAGGACGGGAGAAAAGTCACACTTTTTGCATTCCAATCAGTGCTGGATCTCAGAGTTTAAAAATATCACAAGTGAAAAACATGGATGTGAGTCATACAGAAAGCACCCTTCATTTCTCAGGAAGTAAAAATATCAGAAAAACACATTCTTCAGATGTTTCCTCCTGTTGAGAGGTAGCCACATCTAAGATTTCCATCTGAAGTGTTGAGTCATAAACATTGGTTCCCTGCTGTCACAGTGACCACTGGGTACAGGAGACGCCTATTAAAATTAACAGCTCATACTGTGCCAGAGCTACATCAGTCACGAGGGTCTGGGTGAGCTTTACATGAAGAGCAAAACATGGAGAGGCCGCGATGTCATTTCTTGGGTCAGGATACTCCAGGGCTCAGTCCCAGCCTGCAGGAAATGCCCCACTTCTGCCCCACTTCTTTCTGCGCCTCTGAAAGTTCTGTGCTCACTTTGGACCTAAACACTCGTCCACATCTAGCACATGTGGTGTCATTCCAGTGCTTTTGGGGGAGTGACCTCTCTCTTTTCGGTCATTGCCTTTGCCCCTCAGGGGCTGCGAGGCCATGGTTTTGTATCAGCTTGCTTTAGTGGTATTTGTGAAGCAAGCATGTTTTAAAATGCGTATGCATTTCCCTCTGTTTTTACAAGATTAATATTTGAAAGGCTGTTTAATATAAAAATGCCTAAAATCGTTTAAATCTGAGACATGCTGGAGAGATCAGAGAACTCTTATCACCTGTTGAATTAGTAATGTTGAATTAGAAATGAGAAAATCCTTTTCAATTTAGTTGGCTTTTCTCAGAACTTTTTGCATGTTTAATATCTTCATTAATCCTTCTCATAATTATCCCAATTTCAGCACTCCCTGAGTATCCACACAGATGTGCATAATGCACACTGTTCAGGCCCTGTTCTATTCAGCCAAGCTTCAGATCCCTGAGGACCATCAGGAAGCCACCAAACCATTTGTCTAACGGTTTCCTCCTGTGGATGCAAAGATTGAGTCATACTTGTATTTGAAAAACCTTCTTGTACTGCTGTCTGAGAGATTGGAGAGATCATGAGTGCTCTTCAGTGTAGGCACTTTACCATTATCTTCCAAGAATCTTAAAAAAATTTGAACTGGAAATAACATTTGTGTGATATTTTATAAGAACGCTACCGTGAGGCTCCTCACGGGGAACTACAAGTATTGCTTTTTTTTTCTTCATGACTCTTGGAGGGGGTCAGCCTCTCTGCAGTCCCCCTTGATAACAAGCTGCTGTGAGAGCTTAGCAGAGCAATGTGTGTCCTGATCGCACCAGATGGATCTCATTTGTGTCGCCGTTCATAGTCATGATGGGCAGCAAATGGAGTGGAGCCTGAGGCAGCACTTTGCTGCCTGAAGTTGGTGCCTGATGAATTACGGAGATAAATAAGGCGAGAGTCTACCTTTGCTTTTCCCTTTGAGTGTGCACGCAAGTGTTAGGTGGCCCACGTTTGAGAATACAAAGTGAAATGAGCTTTCAAATATTTCCTTGAAGTTGTCTTAATTATTTCATTATAATGGTGAGGAACAAAGCAGAAGAATCAATACGCCTAATTATTACATCTAAATGCAAGAGAAATTAGTCAGTGAACTCTCCCTTCTCTGGGGAGGATTAATCTTCCTATGCTCTATTTCAAATGTCTTTCAGAAAAATGAAAGGCTTATCACCTAGGAAACACACGGTCCTAATCGCCCAGGTCTGGCTCTTGGATTTATAGACGGTTAGAGGACTCTTAGTTGATCTTCTGAAGCACAAAATTAGATTGTTTTGCTCGTATTTAAGCGTTGCAGTTGAGTTTTGTAGCTGGGTGATTTGAATGACAAGCGCAATTGGGGCATGTGTCTCTTGTCACCCCAGCAGGCCTTGGCCAGCTCCGGGTGAGCCGTAGGGACCGACTCAGCACCAGGCAGTGCCGTGTGGAGGGGATGGGTTGGATCCCAACGTGATGCTGTCAGTGGGAGAGTGCTAATTAGCTCAGGTTCTCAGTGATAAGTGCTGTACTGATGGATCTGTAATACTTGCAGAGCTGTCTCATAGCCTTTTTGATCACTGTGTGAGACTCCAAAACAACCAGCATTTGGCTGTGGCCTGGTGGCATGCAGCCACAGGATGATTTCAGGTGATCCTGGCAGGACCGGATTCTTCACCCTTGAATTAGTCACTTGATTGAAATGGCAGTAATGTTTCCTGCATGCTGCGTTTGGTGTGGCAATAAATTCTGGTCCTGTCGCCTTGCTGTTTTCTTGCACCAAGCCAATAGCATCTTGTGATACTTCCTACTAGGTTGATTATAAGAATATCAAGCTGTGACACAGATGTAAGATGATTTCAGATGAAGTGTTACATTAATAAATGAGTATTCAGCCTCTGCCCTCCGAAAGGTCTGACTTTCTTTAGATTTTGTCATTTGTAGTCATGTGTTGTGGTGGTGGAAATATAAGTCTGGAAGTACTAAGATGTGCTTCCCTAAAATAATTCCAGATTTTTGCATAGGCAGATGATGCCCAGGAATAGAAGGCTTGGGTTTATTCCTTGCCTGCAAATCCAACTTAGTGTAAAGAAGACTCAGTAGCTGAAATATGAGGTCTAAATAAAAGAAAAAAGGGCCATTTCTTTGCATAACACTGAGGAAATCAGCCTTACAGTTCACAAACTGAGATGACAACTTGCTGTAGGGAAAACTTCAGTCCATCATTATTTTGCATTTTTGGGTTGCTTTACTCATGGCAGTTTATTAATTAGTTTCTATTTTGCACTGTTTCTTAAAAGAAAAAGATTTCAACTCATTATGCATCCCCCTTGTACCTTTCTTTCTTCCCAAATTACTCTGCATCGTGGTCAGTTCCCATCTTCCCTGGCTGTTGAGTTGATTAACTGGGTGATGCTGACTGGAGGGCATGGGACAGGCCACTGATGCACCACCTGATTATGTGGTCGTGGAAACCCCTGGAGGTAAGACCTCTGTTATCAAAATAAATTGGGATTTTCTGCCAACTAATGGTTGGTGAAGCTTGTGCTAATGCAAGATTCTGATGGATGATGTGCTATGGAAGCCAATTAGCCTTTGCTGATAAGCTAGACTTTGATTAAGCTTTTCCAGGCTTTCTCATCACAAGAAACATGTACTACTCATTGAACATGCAAATGTATTTGCAGTGTGTAATTACAAAATTTTCTAAAGGAGCGACCTATTTTAAACAGGGCTTTTGTTTCACTCTTATTCCTTCATTGCACTCACCAACTCAGTCACACAGGCTAATTCAGCAAACATAATTGGCTGGTTTGAGGAGTTAAAATATCCTGCTGTTGAATGTTTTATGCTTCAAATATCGATTATAATGAAGACCTCTGTGGTGGGTACGTAGCTCTCTGCAGCCACTCTGAAAGAATTGCCCTTTGCAGTGAGCCTTTGGGATGCAGAGGGCTGGCAATGCTGGGACCTGCAGCCCCAGCCAATTTAAAAGTGATCTTGTCCCAATAATGCTGAGAACAAACTCTTTCTGTAGCCATAGGCAGGGATAACTTAGGCTGCTGAATGTGCAGCTTGTTGCACTTGATGGGAATTCAGTTATTGATCCAATTAGCTCCTGACCTGTTTACAGGGTGATTGTTATAATTAAAATTGATTATGGCTATGTATCATGACTTTAATCTTTGATGCTGGCGATTTGCATATTATGGCCTGCCTCCTGTAGCTGATAATGGATTGTGAAGAGCATCAAGGAGTTAATGTATTTTCACACTCCTCAGGGATACATTCTCTGTGTTAGATTCTCATTTGTGGTGCTGTTAAGTGAATGACAGTTTTAATACATACATGTTTTAATAGCTTTAGTCACGTTGTCTAAGGGACTGCGTGAGCGCCTGTACCTGCCTCATGGTGCTTTAGGAAAAAACCTAGGAAACGGACGTTTTGTTTCCAGGTGTAATTCATAGTTGTAGTCCTCAGCTGTACCAAAGGCATTCCTGTAGCTGTCTCCATGTACCTCCTAGTTGTGGTGCCTTTAGTTTATTGCATGGCTAAGAGCACGGAAATCAGAGTTGTATTCTGTTGTACACTGATGAGATCAAAGTTTGGCATAGTTACCATTTTCTGATAGAAATGCCTTCACAAGTTCTCCCATCAGAGCAGTAGAAACACAGAGAAATGGGCAGGGCAATGCCCCGTCTGCAGTTTCCCTGTTGAACATCTCATCTCCTGTGGTGTGGCTGTGGGGTCAGAGGGGAGGAGTGGAAGGAACTGAGCAGGTTCCAGATGCACCATCTCCTGTGGTTTCCCCTCCAAACTCCCAGTGCTGCACTGACACCTGAGGTAGGGATAATGGTCTGTCAGGGCATGTCCCTCCTGTCACAGAGCCTCTGAGATGTGTGTGTTTTAGGATGGAGAAAACCAAGGATTTTACTGCTCCAGGAATCTGTGACTGAGGGTCTGATCTTGTGGGAATAATCTGTGTGATGCAGGTCTTGGCTCTTTTGCAGATTGTGATTGATGACTTCACCTTTATGATGCCTTAGCACTGGGGCTGATGGGTTCAAAAAATGCTGGATACAAAGAGCATGGTTGTTCTTCCCTTGTGAGGCTTTGCTCCCCTAGTCTCTACCCTCTTGCTAAACCAGCTTCCTCTGCTCCTCACATGGATATTCCCAGGATTTCAGCTAATGACCACAGAGCACACTTCCCACTCTAAAATCATGTGTCTGTCTTCTTCCAAATTAACAGTTTTCAGATATCCCACTGGACATTTGGCCTAAAATAGTCTATTGTTTTATGGTCAGCAGCAGCTTTCATGACAGGCTCTGGTAAGGCCACAGTCTGAACACACACCATCGTAGCCTTTATTAAAATTAAATTCCACATATGGTAGGAGTGTTGCAAGGGAAGGTTTCAGGCCTGATGTTTGAGTGTAAATGTCTGAATTATAAATTAAATTCTGCAGCATTTTGGTTTAAGAAGAATTTTTATGAAATCTTGAGAATTGTCATTCTTTCCCCTTCTATCAATAGTAACTGCAAGCTTGAGCATATGCTGCAAAAGGCTTTGAGGTGAAGTATTCACTTAGAGAGAGAACACAAGTGCCTTTTTCATCTGAGGCAAATTAGCAGAAAAGGAGACAACTTCCAGCAAACTGTGGCTTCCGATCTACAAGCTGATAAAATCTGCATATTAGTCACAAGTTATTTTTCCAGATTTCTAGTTCATTCTGTTTTCTGAATTAAAGATGCTGAAATTCCGTTTCAGTCCTTTCAGTCTCTGTTTCATAACTAGTATACTTGGTGGGAAGGGGAGAAAACAAAATCATCACCACCACCATTATTATAGCTCACAGCCGGCAGGTTGTGAGTTGGCTGGGGTTTTTTGGGTGTAAATCTAAGGAAGAATGCAATCTTTATTGTGACCACGTTCTGTAAAAATTGGATTTTTCTCAAAGAGAAGGTGTTACTTTATGACAACCCCCCCCATCTGTTGGATTATTAAATCCAAACCCTTCCAGTTATTAAAACTAAACCCTTCATTGCATGGGTTTGGGGCTCAGCATCCCAGCAAATCCTGTGTTAGCACACTGGACTTTTTAAAATCTGAGGTAGGTGTACACATTGTGTGCAAGTGTGAAAGCACAGAACCATTCTGAATCTTGGCAGTGGTGGATGTGTGTCTGTCCAGGGCTTGCTCCATGCTGAATTAATTGCTGTGAGGATTAATGGTACTTCACTGATTTCACTTGCCTATCAAGGGATTTAGGTGCTGTGAGCTTTTCCCAGTTGCAGGAGACATCCCTGACTGGGAGACGGGGTAGTAGCATCCCTTGCCTCATTTTGTAGCAGTGAAATCAAGGGCTTGGGGGAGGAAATGGTTCTGTATCAGAAAAGATGTCCTTTTTTTGTGTAGCACTCATCAGAGACTCAGTTTTTCTGCCAGAAGTAGCAACCGCTGGCTACAGCATGGGCGTTGCTGCCCAGGATAATTCATGAGAGTATTTTGGCTGCAAGGCTTGCCTTTTTACAACTTTGTAGCATTACAGTGGCTGAGGACATCTCTTCAGCTTCACTTCAGTCACAGAAGGTGCTTTCTGCACTGTTTTGGCATGTGCTAGTTTGTGTAAGAGTTGCTGAGCCTGAGTTTCTGCCACATCATGACCTCTGGAAACGTATTGCTGTTCTCAGTGTTGCCCCGCAGAGCAGCTGGCACAATCAGAGCAAGTGCCGTAAAATGAGTTGTCTCTCATGGGTTTTAATACTCCTCTAGTTTGGTGCCGCCTTTGGTTGGTGTATGTAAATTTGTGATTGGCTTTTACTGTGTTTTGCATCCCAAATTTAAATTGCGTTCACTTCCGTAGCGTGAAGGGATGCACGAGGGGGAGGGTGCATCAGAGGTTATCAGAGAAGATACACAGGATTTACAGAGTGGGAATATTGGCCTACAAGCAGAGGACAGCAAAGGCCAGTTGGATATATACAGCCCATGGTTCCACTTTAATTGGGTTGGTTTGTGGCAGAATACTGTTCCACTCTTTTATGCGTTATTTTTCCAGTCAAGAAATCATCTGCACTTGTGCTTTTCACTGTCTGTCTTTTTCACACGTCTCCTGTCCCATTTTCACTGCCCTCAGCCTGATCATTGCCTAGATATGTACATGCATTGGTCCATCACTCATGAGGAGAATTTTTTTGGTTGAAATAAGTCTTTCCAGAAGGGCTAACACAGCATTCATATTTTATTCTTTCAATTCACTCTGATTGATGTAAGAGTTGAAGTGAATCTGCACATTTAGATACAGCAAAAGACTGCTTTTATCTCTGATGAAAACCTAAAACACCATTAAAGCTGAATGTTTGCAGTAATTTTCTGTGTATGTGTGCATAAAGGCCATAAGAAGTGGACCTTAACGATTTGATGACACTCATTATCCTAGAGCTATTTTTTCACAGGGTCCTTCTACCACAGTTTTAGACTATTTTTCTCTTAAAATTTTCTCTGACATGTTTGTGTTTTGGAGGAATTTTCCCTCCACAAGATGAAACACCATCCTGTCATCTAACTTATTTCTTTATTTTTTTTCCACTTGTGGCAAGTTCATGGAAGTTAAATGCTGAATTCATGGTGGGCTCAGAGGAATGCATGATTGTATTAACCTTTATGCACTGTTGTATACTGAAAATGTCAAATGTCCTGTTTATTTTCTGTTCAGGCAAGCTAATTGATTAAGCCATGTAAGATTTTTACATCCTCAGTGACATGTCATTAATAAAGACAATGTTTTCTAACATCTGTATCATTGTGGGTTTTTAAAATTATTATTTTCAGTATTACCTTCATGTTGGTTTTGTCTGTTGGTAGGTGGAGCAAGTAATGATGTTCTACAGGGTTAAAACATTCTCTAGCACTGTTGGGATATAGATTGTGACTGTTGTTGCACGAGTATAGAGGCAATGGGTGGTTTCCATGCTCCCAAGATTCTGCTCTTCTGAAAGACCGGTATGTATAAAATATCTCGTGGCTGAAGGAAGATTTCAGGAAAAAACAGATGTAAAAACATGTTCTGCAGAAGCACCTATGCTGGTGGAGTTGGCCTAAACAAACAGGCTCAGCCAACACCTCAGTGTCTGCACCCACAAAATCCAGGTGGAAATCTTGCTGGGCCAGGTACCAGTTCTCTCTCAGTCATTCCTACCAGGTGGCATCACCATGGGTTGTCATGACCCATCTCCCTGATTTTGCAGCAAATCTGCCATTGGCAGTGGATGGAAGTTGATTTTTTTTCATGTTACTGTGCTAAGAGATTTACAGTCATGGCTCTGGATGCCTCCAAGGCAGAGAATGAGGGATGAGTGTGTGTGCCCAGCATGGGGCCAGGCTGGTACCCATCACCTGGGCAGGATACCTGCTGCTTTTTGGAGCTGTTGCAGCTGAGATACTGCTGTGCTGTGCTGGAGGATTTTGATCTCTTGGAAAGATTTGGTTGCCATTCAGTTGGATTTCCTACAAAAATAACCCCAAAGCATTTTGGATGATGGGAGAAGCTTAGGGCATGGTTCACAGGGAAGCATCTCCTCTGGAACTGAGCAAAGGAGGTGGGACAGCCTGATTTGGTGGTGATTTTGGCATGTACCCTTCCTGTGCATCTCTTGGAGGCAGGGAGGCTTCTTCATGGGTGCTGGGACATAAGAAACCTTCCCTGGAAGCTAGGGAATTACTATGCCCATTTTAAAAATTAATCCATCTATTCTTCATTTAAATTTATCTTACCTCTCACATGCTGAAATGTGCAATGGAGAACCATTCTGCAGGGATCTGTAGGTTCAAAAAAACCCAAACAAGGTATTTCCATGAACACAATAATTTTTATTTTCTAACATCAGAACATGTGATTGGACTCTGTGTCCCGCAGGAACTTGTTTAGAGCAGTTATACTCTCTAAAGATTTAATGACCAGAAGCGTTTTTTTCCTCTTGTTTCACAATTACTTTTTTTTTTAAGTGAATACTCATAAAACATGGGCAAAATGTAAAGCTGAAAGGAAGAGAAGCCAGGAATACTAAAGAGAGAGAGAGAGAGAGAGCGCTTGCTTGAAAGTGTTGGCCAAGCAGCTGTTCATGCCTCCTATTTAGCATGAATGGAAGACATAGCCCTGATTAAAAATGGTAGGTAGCAGCTGCACAGCCTGGGCTAAGGATTACCAGATGGTTAACTCTGATTGACTTGTCTCCATGGAGCTCCGTGGGGAGGGAGGAATGGAATATCTGAAATGTGATGAACATGCTAGGTACACAGTTTTTTTATAATGAATGTGCCAGATTTGTTTACATGCTTCTTGAATAAAATATGGCTGCTAGTTTGACTTAAGACAGACATCTTTAGTACATGCTATGTTGCAAAACCTTGCTCTTTTGATTGTAGGTGTGATGATTCCCCTTCATCTCTTCCCCCCCCACACCCCGGTGCTGTGATACAGCATAAAATAATTGGTTGACAGAATGTTGATTCTGCAGCACGGGGAGGATTTGCACAGATGGGAGTCAAAATATGTCTCCTTGCCTTATGCTAATGCCACCACAAAGGTTAGGGAGAAGTTCAGAACTGAATGTGGGATCCTTGTGCTGCTTTAGCTGTTGCAAAGTGTTTAAAGTCAGTACCTGGAGGAAGAAGATCTGGATCCAAATGCTCTGTGTCTGTTCCCTCTGTTTTACAGCAAAAGGGTAGCAGCACTTGCTACATATTCATCATATTATGGTGCCTGTGTGGCTGCTTTTCCTTGACATATGCCCATGGTGGCCAAAATGGGATATTTTTTCTACCCTGGAAAGGGCTTGAAATCACAGATATCTCTAAAAATACTGTGGCAAGAGGATGATGCATCAACATGCTTCCAAACAGCATTTTCTTAAGGGGCTTGGCCACATTTCTTAGGAATGCCAAACAATTGTCCGTTGTTTAAACATGTTCTGCAGAGGCTCTAGCTATGTGCAAGGCGGTGAATTCCTCATAAAATCTGCTCTTGGGGTGATGGGAGAAAGTGGGAATTGGTCAGTCAAGGGCCAGAATGGCTCACCCACCTCTTCTGGACAGTCCCTAGGAAGTAGCAGCCCCATGACTTGGTTTCCCTTCCCCTCCCTTTGATCTCCACTCCTGTTTTTGGGCAGCAGCTCTCCCAGTGTGTTTCTGGAGAAGTCCTGGAGCTGTGGCACTCTCAAGGCCATGGGTTTCATGGGCAAACACTCCCTCACGCTTGAGCCTTTAGTTTTATGTGACTGCCCTGGCTTGCACGGGAGGTGAAAAATTGCAGGTAACTAACAATAGAGGCCAGTAGTTTGGAAAGTAATACTTTGGCATGTATTTAGGAAAAAAAATAGTAATAACAGTGAATAATTTAGAAATGCCAAGATAAATACCATGTTTGAGGGAATGTGTCGCCTCCAGCTGTGGGGAGTGGGAGACATTGATCGTGTGTTTCTTTATCCTCTGTGTTGAACATTTTTACTTTGTGTTTGCATTACTTTTTAAAAGCAAAGTACAAATATGTCAAGAAGATGGAGCTGTCGGTTGTGCCAGCTCATTTCCTCACATTTGAGTATGAATGGAATTGTGATGCCGATTTTTCTTCATAAATGCTTTTTAGCTAGAAAACATTACTTCTGAACCTGTGACACTTAATACTTTATTACTGGTCTCACCTGAATGTTGTCACTGTATACAAACACAAATAAAATAATAGTTCAAGCTACTGATACTAATAAGCAAATGTGGGTTTTTTTAATGTGGTTGATTTTTTTATTTTATTTTGGCAACATCAGAGCCTCCCTCCTTCTTCCCAAAATACAAAACCAAACCAAGATGCCGTCTGATTTTCTGAAAGTGGAAGAATCTTAAAAGCAATGATGTAAAGTCTCATTATACTCAAACAATAATGCCAAAGAGGGGGGGTTGGGCTGGGGATGGTGGCCACAACCTCTGCCTCTTTGTGGGATAAAATGTTTGGCTGTGGCTTTCATGATCCTTGTGTAAGGAGCATCCTAGCTCCAGAGGCACCACAGTATTTCCTACATGTTTCAAGTGCAGAAGGAAAAGCTTATAAGGAAAACAAATCCATTTTTCCCAGGCTGAGCATGAACACTGTGAAGTTTGTGGTGGGTTTTGTAGGGGGTTTTGGTCTCCCCTTAGGAACTGAGCCATTTGGGTGCTGGAAGGTGGTGAACACCCATGCCTGGCTCTCTTGAAATAGCAGGGTGGTTGTCAGGTGTCCTTGTATTTCCTTTCTCCTGCATGCTGCTAGAAGTCTGATTTCTGGGAAAGGCTCATCTTCAGTATGGTCTGCTTCTCAATGTACAACAAATTAGATTAATCTTAAGTGTCATGGGCCAGGTAATAGATGAAGGTGATAAATCTGTTAGGAACCACAGTGAAAAGGCTGAAATATTCTGCAGTTGTGGAGGTTAAGCACTACTTGTGAAAATACAGGTTTTTTGTTGGGCCACACCTTGCAAAAACAGCAAAAGAGGTGGCCAAGGAGAACTGTCCTGCCTGGTGTTGGATTTTAAATTTTCCGATAGCAGGGAAAGGTACGGGAAAGTGTTGATGTGACGAGAAACTGCTGTACAAGAGGGAGACAAAAGAGGTTTTTCAGGTGTAATGGGCACACTTAAAAATAAACCTGCTGTTTAGATGCATGAAGGAGAGAACAGCTGTTTGAACTAATGAGCCAACTTGGTGTGGCTGCAGGCACCCTGCAGAGAATTGCAGCCTTTGGGAGCACAGAGCTCCTCTGCTGACATGGAGGGAAGAAGAGAAGCAAAGGCAGTTTTGTGAGAAAAGGAAGGGATTGATGAGAGGTGCTAGTGCTGTGCTTCCTCAGCAGCAGGAGTCTTTGGTGACCCTTGTGTTGCTTCCAGCCCTCTGAGAGCCAGGAGGACACAGGGGGTGGGGTGGGGTGGGATGGGATGGGATGGGGTGGGATGAGGCCCTGGTTGCCACAGCTGGGCATTTCCTCATATGGCCACCAACACGTTCTCAGGGGGCTGTCTCAGAGTGTGGGGCATGGGAGGAGAAAAATCTGCCCTCTCCTCACACATGAGGGTAATTTCTGCCTCAGTGATGCTTGGCAAAGCCACGTGTGAAACAGCCTTCACGTCTCACTGAAAAAAGGCAAGACTGCCAAAATTTTGTCTGTTTTGAGTCAGGAAGGAATGTTTAAATCTTGAAAGTCTGTTTGCCTTAAAAAAGATACCAACACCCCAAAACTCAGATCTGGTCAACTGAAGTACTTTGATTTTGATGTGTTACGTTGTCTTTTTCATGTGTGTATAAATTTTGTAACACAGTATTTTTTCAAGCAAAACTGTTCATTTTGAAAACTCATAGCAAAGATTTTGACAATGTAATAAATTTCTGTAGAGAACATGTCATCCTTCCTGTCTACAGTTATGTGGGACAAATCAAAGCTTTAAGGGAAAAACACATGTGTGCAATAATAGGTCTTTGGGACTTTTCTTTCCAGCTGCATAATTTAACACGTTATTTCAATTTTAATAGAAAAGGAAAAGGCTAGTATAGACCCATGTATTTTGAGAATCAATGGCAATTCCTCTTGGGGCTCAGTCAGCTGGTCTCTTGTTGGTGGGAAGGGAAGATGGACCTTCTGCTTTCCCAACAGCATTTGGGGTAATTCTCAGGAACATCTCCCACCACTAACCCCACTGACGGGAGCCTTCAGCATGATGTGGCTGATGGCACCACTGTCACAATCCCAGTGGGATATGTGGCTTTATCTACTGAAGAGTGAAGAAATGTAGAGGCCTTTGAATGCAAAGACAGAACTGAGGAGCCAGCAGCTCTGCAGCCTTGGCTCTGTGCAGGTTCCTCAATGCAGTTGGAAGGTTAGGGAAGGGGCAGAGGTCAGACTAGCAGCTCTTGGAATGCAATAGGATTCACAAGGTGATCTTTGAAGAAATGCCAGGTCTTGGAGAGTGCAGGTTTGCACAGAGCCTCCTGATGGGTGCTGCTGTTTTCCTCCAGAAGCAACAGGCAGCTGTGTATCAGGGCAGAGGGGACAGGAGTGAGTGCACCCTACCAAAGGTGTGTTCCCAAGTGGAGAGGAGCCTCTTGTCCCCTGGGGGGGACATGCCCATGTGCAGTGCTGTGTTCAGTACTGGTGTTGTAGCTACTATTAATGAGAGAATGTGCCTGGCCATCAGAAGGTGGGCAAAGTGTGTGGGGAGGAGGGGCAGAGCTGCAAATGTTTCTGAAGCTGCCCTTGAAGATAAGTGTTGGTGGCCATGGGTTTTTGTGTCATTTACTGCTGTATGTTGTAAATACCAATAAATGTGAAGAGAAGTGTTAAACCACATTGCTCTGGCACAGTGTTGTGTTCTGGTTGTACAAGGATGCTTGGTGAAGTCTCTGCGATAAAATGTTTTCATTTTATTGAGCTACACATTAATAACTGCTTGATGACAAAAAGTATCTGACTGCTGCTTATGACTCTGTGGTAAATGGAACAGATGCAAGTGGGTTTTCATTTTAGTGTTGTGTGCTGAGCTTCAGACTTCAGAAGAAACAGTGCCATCCAAACCTTTTTGCATTCTGTATTCTGCCATTTTACTCTCAGCAAAAACCTGTCGGCTCCATGCCATTCTATCACAGATAACTCATTGCTTGACGTTTTCCCAGCAATATTTCTCAGGGAACATTTTGTCCCCAGTAGCATAAACACTGTGAACTAGGATTTATGTGTTGTAAATCAAGGCCTGGTACTCTCTACTGAGAATAACATTTTGCCTTGAATAAAAGCTCGGCGTCCATATGTCAGGTGACTACAGCATCCTACCCTCTGCACCACAGGATTCGTCTTGGAATGAGGGTGATGGATTAACTGTTTGGAACTCAGCCTCTATGTGTGTAGTTGTTTTATGAGTGCTTGGGTGACTCCCTGCTACTCCTGCAACATATATCAAATCTCTCTTGCTGGCTGAGTGGTACTTTGAGTGTAGACAGTAACAGAATTTATCTTCTTAGAAACTGCTTTGTTTATTAGCATAAATTGACTGTTACAATGAATCGTTTGCATGGATGTAGAAAAATGTGACAATTGATCGGTTTAAGACAAGTAGACATTGATTTGGTGTAAATCTAGTCCATATTTTGCGATTATAAAGCAATACAGAGTTGGCTGAAAAGAAATTTCATCTTTAATGTGTGTGTTTGCCATATTAAGAAGTAAAATCTTGCCATTGCCCTGCTGCAGTAAAGGATACATCTATATATAGATCCAGTGGCTGACATCCCTGCCCATGGAAGGGGGGTTGAAGCTAGATCTTTAAAGTGCCTTTCAACCCAAGTAATTCTGTGATAGATTATATATTTTTTATGTATATGTAGGGAGAAAATTTATGTATTTACTCCTACAGGTGCATGTACACTACAGAAATTAGGTAGAGAGCACATGTGTAGGAATGACTTTGAAGTGTTATCTCTGAGTTTGACATCTGAACCAAATGTCACAAGATTTCACTCTGCTGCTGGTGTGTGGATGTGCCAATAGGAGCTGCATTAGATGAGGCTGGATTAAGTCTCATCAGTGCTGTACAGGTCACGAGCAATATGGGTTGGCCTTGGTCACCCTCCATGCCCCACTATTCACGTTTCTTTTTGCCTGGATGCTTCCTTGCATCCTTAAGAGTAAGCAATGAATGGGAATCATCAAGACCCTTTCTGACCTGGCTGTAGAGTGAGCCCTATATTTGGGATCATGCATCATGGACGTGTGCTGACATCCCAGGATTGCTGTCATGATGAGTGTGATCCCTGAAGTTCTGTATTTAAAGCTTGGGTAGTCCGGGGAAGCTGGGCAGCAGGTTTTACATGCATCTGTGCCTTGCATCCCTGCATTTTGTGTACAAAAGCAGCATTCCCTCTGTGGACTGTTTCTGCAACATGAAGTGGTGTTGGACTCTAACACTGGTTCTGGGGGTGTGTGGGGCCACACAGTACTCAGGGCCATTTGCAAATGTGGAAAGGTGCCTCAGCATCTTGCTCAGGGCCCAGATACGTTGTTTCTTTCTGTGGTACAAAATCTCATCAGAGGGAATTAGTGTTTAGTTCTTCATGGTGTGGTTGAACCAGTTAAGCTGCACTTGGTTTATCCACGTGCCCAGATATCTTGATGAATTCATCCCTCCCTACAGCATGTGCACGTTCTGCTGAGAATTAGATTTATGTTTTTAAATTTCTGGGGAAAAAAAATCCAAGTAAACAGAATTGAGCAATTGATCTGGATTAATGGGGACCAACTCTATTAGCCTAATACAACACTAATCTGATTCCAAACTGTTAACATATTAAAGCTCCTTAATTATATGTTTGTTTGACACAATGTAGTAATCCTGTATGATTTAGGGTATATTGTCACAGCTCTTGACTTGCAGTGCCTCACCATTGATAAAAACACAATTAAAACCCTTTAGTGTGAGTTAGGCACTGATTTCACTTCACCCTTTGCACTCATTGAAATGTGGCTTGTTGTAAGGGCTGCCAGGCATCCTCCCTGCTTTACAGAACAGTCACCACCTCTTTTTCATGCATGAAAGCAAGGAGAAGGAAAGGGTGGTGTTTGCTTTTGCAAGGAATGGGTGTCTGAGCTGGAAATTTAATCCAGGGTTCCTAAGGAGGAGGTCTGGAATTACTTCTAGATCAAACCAGTAGGTTAAGGGATAAGAGCATAGAGCACTTTGAGGTATTTGGGCAGTTTTCTGGTGTTGTGCAGTATTTTCTATCTGGTCTGGATGCAGCAATGTTCCAAAAAGTGAAAAGCTTCCTCACATCTGCTCTCTTTGAAGAGTGGGATAATGAAATGCAAAATCAAGGCAGAGTACAAGCCCTCTTTGCTTGTTTGATCCAGGCACTGTCAGAGGAGGAGATTCCTTCCTGGGAAAAGTGGCTCAGCCCTTTCTGGGGCTCCCTGTGCAAAGGGCCTGATCCTGGCCTTGTGCAGAAGCTGGTGCCCTGCTCCATGGTGGGAGCAGGACCAAACCTGGGACATTTCTACCTCACACACTGTGTTTCTGTGGTGTTTTATGTTTTTCACAGCAGAATCCTTGTGCAGAATACAGCATCTGTGTGACTCTGCAGAGATTTGTGACTCCTGGTGATAAATGAACTGAATACACCAAGGTCACTTGCTATCAAAGATCTCACTAGAACAGTTCAGCTCATATGCCTGTCCTAAAACCACAGGTAGCACCTCTTCTTTTCAGGCTGTGAAAATCTCTGCTGTCCCAGATTACAAGGGTCTTTTTGACATTTTGTACAATAATCTTGAGATTTTTCATTCCTATTAGGCAAGGTTGGTCTGCAAATTTTACATAACATCAAAGAAATCAATACAGATTGGAGGCATTTTTTCTTACAGCTTTCCTTTGAATTTTTCAGATTTTTAAATGCAATTGAAAATCTTGAAGCATTTCTTGCAGTCTTGGTATGAAGATTTTAACTTAAACTTGATATGAGGCTTTGGTGGCTATCCAAAGTGAAAATATTCCTGATATGGATGCCATGTAAAGTGATGCCTTGAAAGCAGAGCAAAACATTTCTGGATTTGTGTCTGTCTCTTGAGTTCACCATCTGCAAGGCCTAATCTGAAAAAAAAAAAAAAAAAAAAATTGAGATTCCAGGGATTAATTTATATGAAGATAAGGACAACATCCTCTTTGACCCTAATGCCTAATGGATAGTGTGTGCTGTGATGGTGCCTTCAGTTGACATTATAGTGACAATCTGAAAGAATATGACGACATGAGGACCTGCCAGATGGATGCTGAGTTCTGAGGTGTTTGACAAGGCTCTGACATTGGGATGGATAATCAGAGGGATAGAGAAGAGGAACAGAAAGTCCTGATTTTCATATGATTCTGAAGGTTTCAAGGCCACTAAATTTTTTCACTCAGCAAGGCTTTGCTTGCTTCAACTGAAGGACCTGGGGCTTATCGACCAGTAAGGGAGTTAGAGACATTTGCAAGCATGGCAGCTCAAATCAGAATAAATAGAGAGTTTTGAGTCCCTCCGGGAGTGTCTTTCATATGCTGAGGCAGTGTCCAGATGCTGCAAGAGTATTTCCTCGTTGATCATCTTCAAAGTGTGGCAATGTCTGTAGGCACCAAGTATAATGGCAGCATTCCCAGCGCTGGTGCTGGGTGCTGGTTTTGTGTATCCCTGCTCCATGCATGACATTTCACTGTGAGCCTGGCATGGATTATCTCCTGTGATAACCTTTTTTTATCAAAACTGCTGTAACTGATGCAGAAGTATTAGTAACTCATGCTTTCTCTCTAGTTCTTACATTGATTGTTAAATGCCATACATATATAAAAAGATAGGAGACTGGACAGATGATATTCCCCATCTGAGTAGGTTTTCTTTATGTTGCTCTCACTTCTTGGGCAGCAGCATTTGCTCGGACATCAGGATAAGTAACAGTGGTTTTTACAGTTGTCACATACCTTTTTCCAACATACTCTTTAACTTTCAGTCTTATACCTTGTTTTAAACATCTGGGAGCTAACTGCTCTTCAGCTGGATTTGTGGGATTGACCTGAACCATTTTCTCTCTGGAAATGTAGACAATAACTGCTCAGTGGGTGGTTTTTTGATAGTAAAGCAAATGTTGGAATAGTAGGTTTCCCTATGAGCTGGGGCAAGCTTGGATCTCCTTGTTCAGGGACAGCACATGGCACCCTCAAGCCCTCACATCCTTTGTGGGAAACAGGACTTAAATTTCACAGTTGTGTTGGGTTCTCTTTTACTGTAAGGTGCCAGGCTGTTGGAGTGACTGTAAACACAGAGGAGTTAACCAGAGACACCTGAACGGGAGCAGAGATAAACAGAATGCAGTTTTGGAGGGGGAAGTGCCGGTGTTTTCTGGTTATATGGGTGGTACGTGTGACAGTCGTCCCCGTGAGTGATAAACAGGCTGATAGAGCCGCATTTTGGGATCAGATCTGCATTGATCAAGAAGTTGGTGACACCTGGTGGCGGGCGCTGGCCAAACCCGGGCTCCGCCGCCTGACCCAGATTCAGTCATTGCCCTTCGAATAGGCTGCTGCAGAATTAATCCTGTTTTCTGACAACGGCAAAAGGCTCCACGTCAGAGTTACTGTTTTCCGAGGTTTTGCAGGGATAAAACCCATTTGGGGTGGTTTTGTGCAGCGGCAGGAACATCACAACTCTGCCGTGGCTCCGTGTCTGCACAGGCAGGATCATGTTCCAGACACCATCTATGCCTTTGCCTTGCTGCTTGAATTTGGCAGATCCCCTCGTCTCACATCACCTGGAGTGTGTTATCTGTAAAGGATTGGAAATTTTAGGGAAGAACAGACTGTAACAGAGGTCAAGTACAACTGGCTTCTTATCTGGTATACTTTGGAGAAAATAAATGCCATTTCTACTTATCAGAATTCTTAAGTTTTGTATCACTGGTGAGTATGTGGATCATCTTACACAGGGAAACAATTAAAAGTAATACAATGACATGCTTTAATCCATACCTGCCATACTTGTCAGAGTCGAACTTGGAAAAAAACCTTCACCTGGTTAGGGCATTTTTGGAGTCAGTGACCCTTTTTGTTGTAAGGGCCCTTCCTGCACCTGAAAGGAGCACATATGGATGGATGGTGCACATCTGGAGCAGTGGTTTGGGATGTGCAGCTGCCACTGTTCAGGGTGGTGTTCACCCCTGCAGAGCCAAGAGACTCAGCCAGGCTGCAGTCAGGATCCTTGTGCATCTCAAAGAGTAAAATGTACAGTCCCAAAACTCTGTAAAATGAAAACCAATTAAAAGAGCCTTGAAGATTTCTTTAAAGTGACTTTTCATCCCTTACAGTCACGTCTCTGGATGTGTAGCGGCATTATATCAGAGAAACAACATGAAAGGGTTCTCGGGAAGGTAATATTGCTGCTATCCTTCCCAAGTAATGGCTTTATTGCAAGAGATGAACTATAAAACATATTTCTTGGACAGCCTAAGATCCCAGTGCTTTAAAATCAGAGAAATGGAGACTTTTCCAAAATCCTGTCAGTTCAGTTGTACTAAGGTGTCTTTTCAGACATAGTTTAATATTTTGGAAGATTTTCATGCTCAGTTTAATTAGTTTCCTCCAACTGAATTTGGATTTTGCTTGTTGACTAAGTGATTCTTCCCCAAATTGCCTGAGGCATCAAGCTGATCTTGACAGAAATGCTGAAGTAAACATTATTATTTGGTAACTGTGACAGTTCAGAGCTGCACCACTGGTGCCAAACTGTTACTCGCTATGACAGCTCATTATCTCCCTGTTTCCCAGTTCTTTGCATATCTTTTTGTTTATTCTGGTGGGCTGAAAATAGATGTGTGTCCATTTTTGTGTACAGCAGTGAAACCATGTTACACTTATTAAGTGTACAACATCTTGTTTAGTTTTAGTGATGCTGAGGCCAATGGGGAAACATGTCCTGGTATAAGCTTGTTTTGTGAAGTCCAGNCTTTAACATATATACACATTTATAGTAGTGTGTGAGCAGCTCAGCCTATGAATGGATGAAGATGACCACTGGTTCCAGTCAAGGTCAAGTCTGTGTATACCTGCCAGAAAGCATCAATAAAGAGCATTCCTGGTCTAAACACTTAGAGATGTCTTTTTGAGCTCAACTGGCATCTGGACAGTAAGATTTTCCACTCTAGGTGACTTTTTAAATAACACACTGGTCAAGTGTATCTGCTGTAATCCATGAGTCATTGTTGGAATTGCTGTAATTTTTTTGGAACTGTTCTGAATCGGTATTAGAGATTTCTTTTTAATGCTTCATCTCAATAAAGGTGAAAATACTAAGCACTGAAACTTGTTAGCACTGCAGCTTGTTTCCATACTGTATTATTCAGATGGAATATGAAGATCTAAAAGCCCATGTTTAATTGGTAGTTTGTCCCAGTTTTAGTTTGGAAGATGGCCTTTCAGATGTCAGGAAAATGGAGCAGAGGGAGAACTGTTATTTCCTTCTGTGGCTTGTGTTTCACTGTGCATTGCTGCAGCTGGGCCACCTTGGCAATTGGGAGTTTCCTGATTTTGCCCAGGTAGCTGTGTTCATGTTGGATCCCATAAAATCTTGACTAAAGCGAACTAAAAAGTGTCAGTTCTTTTTTCTTACATATTAGGGGGAACAGTGATGGGATCATAATTGCAGAGACTTTTCCAGGTCATGTGATTATGCCACGTGGATGGAGGACTCCAAATACAGGATGTATTTTTCGTAAAACATCTCTCAGCTTGAACAGCTCATGCAGCATCACCAGGTTGATGAAAGTCAGTATTTTAATTAGTTTTAAAATACTTTTGAGGAAAGATGTTGCATTCTTGTCTGTGACCTGGGACAACCTTGATTCTGATCTTTTAACCAAGAAGATATTTTTATGTGTAATCAGAGTCTGTAATCTGCATTACACAGATCCACAGATTATGGCATATTTGGAAAAGAACCAAAGCAAACAAATTGAAAACCAGATATCTGAGCTTATCTAGGCAACAAAGCACCTTGCCACCCTCATGAGAAATAGAGACAGCCCTGGAGGGCTGCAGGTCTCCCTGCAGGTGTGGTTTAGAAACCACTTCAGAAAGCCATCGGTTGTGTCAGGTGCTGCAAAATGGCACTGAAGGGGAAGGATGTCCTGCTCTCAGGGCATCCAAATATCTCTGCCCTGAGCAGGCTCCAGATGCAACAGGTTGCACTTGTCTACCAAGCCTTGATCAAAGGGATTCTGCCCTTGCAAGGCACTGGACTGAGAAGCTCCACTAACATGATCTGCCTGGGTCTTGAGCCCTTATGGTGATGCCTTTTGAAGTATTAATGGGATTTTCTTTAGTCAGATAGGAAACATTATTTATCTCAAAGCTGCAAGACAACTAATGCACAGCTTAATGTGCTACAGATGTGTGTGATGGTGAATCAGGGCCTTGGAAAGATTCCAAACAATTTTGGTGCTGGTGGTCATGCACTACACAAGATTGTGACAACTCTGTTTTCCCTGCATACCTTGGTGGAGTGAGAATGGCAGGGAAAGTTCAAGGGGATGTCTGCAGACTGTTAAGAAACTTATCTGCTTCTCCCTAATTCTGTTTTGTTTATGTTTATTTGCAATAAATTTCACCAGTGAAGGAAACAATGAATATTTTTATGAAAATACTGACAGTTATTCCTGACCAGAATATTTTTTCTAAATCTAATTTTCTCAGAAGTGCTGGCTTTTTTCTTCAGTGATGGAGTTGGAGTTTTCTTCAGTTGGAGTAATTATATTCTGTATTTATCCATTGTCATAAAAATGCTGACAAAAGAATTTGCCAAAATAGCATTTGCTTGCATAAATTTAGCATATAAAAACCTACTTGTGATGGAGTTGAATACATGGAAAAGCTATTTGCTGTGAGGAGCACTGGCCCCCATTTGCTGTGCCATCAGTTATAGCTCTGGTATCAGAGACAACTAAAGGTATTCCTGTGCATGGATTAGTGCATATTTATGTGTACTGTATGGCAAGAGTGATATTTGCTGATATTTTAAATAGTGTGGAAGGGGCCTGTGTTGCTGCAGTGAGACACTGAGATGCTGAGGAGGAAGGTCTGACTGCCAATCACCTCTCCTCTGGTGTATTCCTCCCTGCTGGGATCAAGCTCCTGTGCTTGGCAGCAGCTGTGGAGTCATAAGGATTTTAGAAACCCAAGATTTTGCATGGTTTTGTCCTGTAGTATCCAAAATGAGGCAAATGGCTCAGTCCCTGTTCCTTTGCCTGTTCACCTACTGCCGCAGTTTATTTGCCCATCCCCAGTGTACATGCTGTCCATGGTGTAAGAATATGGAAAAGGGAAAAAAAGACGAGCAAAAAACCCCAAAACCCAAACTAAACTGACCAAACAAAACAAAAAAACAGAAAAGAAATACAGAGAAGTTTAAAGGCTCAGCCTTATATTGAATGCACAGCTCTCAGGCTCATTTCAGTCCTCTTGCTCCAGTCACAAGGGTGCATGGGGAATAATTCCATATGAAGAGAATTTATGTTTATCTGGATAACTTCAACCACCCTGACAATTAAAGGCAGGTACAAGGGGATCAATGCAGATGTTCAGAGGTGAGTGAGGAGGCAGCCAGATCTTCTTTAGCAGTGAGGACTGGTGGAAAATGAGCAACTGTGGGTAAAAAGCAGGATTGTGTTCAGCCGTTCCTCAACATGTGTGTATATTTGGAGTGATTGTGCTCGAAGCCTGGCCCAGAGGGGACTGTCTTCATGGATGGAGAGTACAAAAAGAAAAAACATGTCTTTCCCTGTTGCAGCCCAGATCCAGTGCTGTTTTCTTGGCAAAATGCTGTAACAGATTGAGCTCAGCTGCTGGAATGGCTACTGCTGCTTGGAGGTAGGAATAGTTTAGGGAAAGTCAAACTCTTCTAAATTGGCTCTGCCCCAGCATGATTCACAGCTTTGAGGCTGCTGATGTCCTGGGCAGAGCACACAGGCAATGCCTTTTTCTCAGAGCTGCTCATCTTGAAAATACCTGAGAAGAACCAGGTGTACAGGCAGCACAGATGGAAGCAGGAGGATAACTCCAGGGTGGAATTGACACAAGGAATGTTTGCTGAGAGCTCTTTAATGAACTTCACTGTCTGTCCTTCGTGGGCTTTGCAGTGACTGCAGCTTTGTAACTCACTTAGGAGACTTCCCTTGCTTTTAATAGACTTTCTTTCTGTGCTTCTTGGTGTTCCAAGCTATTCTGTTAACCAGTTGTCTTCAGTGCCAGGGGAACGATGCAAAATCAGCTCCTGTCAAGAGGCGAACAGTGACATTTCTGGGCATAGCAAATTATCCCACACCAAGCTATCTGTGTGTGCCGAAAGCACCTCATGCTGTGCACATTGTGAGAGTCAGAAAAGTCAGAAGTGGGTTCAAGAAGGTATTTCAGAAGCCTCATCTGGAGTCCATCACAAGGAAAGCATCATTCTGGTGATCCTTGTTTGGTGTTCCTTTTCCCAGCAGGTAAAATGGGGGTGCGGGCAAGGATGGTGTAGAGCATGCTCATGGTCTGGCAGGTAGCATGACACCATCTGCATCCCAGCTGCCACAAGTTTGCTCTGCAAAACTCTCTGCCACTGTTTTGTCTTCCTGGGCTTTTCATGGTAAGTGCCTCTCTGCATTGCCAGCTTTTCAATGGTTCTACTGGCAAAGCAGTATCTGAGGAGATGCTCCCTGAAGTCAGGCTAGTGCTGCAGAAATCCTGTGTGTGCTCACACCTTGGGAAACTTGCCCCTGGATATTCTAGATCAATTCAGGTTAAGGGAATTATAATTGAAAATCTTTTTCCTTGTTACCTATGTTTTGACATTGTTCTGTATAGTTTCATTTCAGTCTTCATAGTTATTAAAAGCATTTTAGTCTGTTTTCTCATTGAGAGCACAAATGGTGGTCCCTTACAGTAGAATTTAAAGCAAAGCATATGTTTTCTGTTCCATGTTTGTTTAAGCAACTGTGACAAACTCCCTGGCTTTACAGGTGCACTCTCTTCTTTCCTGGAGTGCATCAAATGAGTTTCCTTCTCACTGCTGATGATCAGAAAACCCCTATTCCTCTCCCAGGTGCTACACTCCTTACCCTGCCCGTGAATCCTGCTGTTGCTGTCTGGCACCTGTGGGCTGATGTGGGCTGAGGAGGTGTTAAACTGAGCAGCCAGCACAGAGGTGATGTGGCTTTGTGACAGACTTCAGTCTTCAATTCATATGCCATCCAAATAGATACACAAAATAATGTGCTTGATAACAAATTCTGATTTATGCAAGTAGAACAAAACTGCAGACTGATAAATGGGCAAAGCAGTACAGTGATTGTAAAGGATTTTTTGGCTCGGCATCACAAGTAACCTTCAGTCCTTCCCTTTGGGTCGAGCTAGAATCTCCTTCCCTTAGTTTAAGATGAAGTTTCTTGCTTGTATTTTTTAGGATTTGCAGCACCTACCTTCTTTTTTCCATATGGAGAAGGAAATTACAAAAAAGCCCAGTCCTGCACCGTCTCAGACAAGGATGCAGCATTTGTACCTATTTCAGAGTTTTTCCTGCATTTGTATATTAAACAGTCTTGGCTTCTCACTCTCTCCTCCCTTTTTCTTAAGTGTCACCTGGCATAGGTCTCTTCTGACAGGGAAGAGAGGGCACTGAGGTGGAACCTTGGGCAGACCCCATTTGCCCTGTGGAAGATGCCCTCGGGTGGGTGCTTAGTGCTGTGCCATGATTGTCAAATTTCTCTCCAGGTTCCAGCACATTGCTGAGGTAGTGCAGAGCAGCGTGAGGCATGTGTGTGACATTTATGAGATGAGACAATTCCTCTTGACCTGGAGTGATACATTTGACAGACATGGAGGAGTGTTTTCTTGATGAGGTAGATTTAATTTTCTTGTATGGATTTGCACTGTCAGGACACTTCTTCCAGCCTTCCTTTGATAGGGAGGATGTGTTCATGATGCTGGACTGCCACTGAGAAATCTGGGCTCAGTTCTTGGCTGGGTCACAGACTTTATGTGATGCTGGCAAGCAGTTCCTTTGTGTGCCTTAGCTGTGAATGAGGAGATCTTTTGTTCTTCTATCAGGAGCTGAGGTCTGTTCCTTTAAATAATGCACCAGCCTCAATGCTGTGATGTAAATAAGGCTTTCTTTTGCATATTTCTGTGCAGTAGGTTGATGCCTTAAGGAACCTATAAATGAAACAACACACACTTTCAAGATAATATTAGTACAGGAGGTAATATAAAGGTTGATCTTTATTGGAGGGCTCCAGGGGCAGATATGGAAAATGTCCACAGAAGCCCTCCCACACAGGGTGAGTACAGTTTCTATAAATTCAGCAAATTAGCATAATTGACAAGAATTCCCCATTCTGGTTCAGCCCTTTTCTGGAGCCCCCACCTTGGTAATGGCTGTACTTTGTTCATGAAAAAGTGCCTCGAAGAGCTGTTCTCAACCTTGGTAGCCGGGGAGAACCAAGATGGGACAGGAGCCCTTGGAACTTATTTTGTCTTTCTGTCTGGGGAAGGAGCATGAAAACCTACTGGGAAAATTAGCCAGTAATACAATAATAGGCCACAAATATATATGCAAAGAATACAGAGAATATAAAAGAAAAAAGGCAAATTAAATTCCCGCATGAGTTTGATCCATGACTTCCAATTATCTCCAGATTTTTCATTCTTTTTTTTTTATGAACAGCATTATCCTGTCTCACATTTTCATTCTCCTTTGCCTAACAGTGATGAAGAAGAGATACATGTGGTGATAAAGTACTTTCAGGGTGAGCTGGGGTGAGGAGTTTATTATGTGTTGCAAGTTTCCTCTCTTGTAATCCTGAAAGGTTAGTTGGAGCACTAAAAGGACTCTTTCTGAATGATACTGGAGGCAGTCTTCAGCTCATAAATATTTGTGTTTCATCACCATATCAATGAAAATCTGGAAGGCTGTTATACCGTGTTGGTTCTGTCCTCACTGACTGTAAAATTTTAATTGGTTTTACTTCTGGTGCTTGTTAACCCAAACGTAATGTTGAGTTCCAGGGGAGATGAAATCCCTTCCAAAATTTTGGAAATAATTGTTTAGAAAGAGGCATATATTTTGTGATTAATTTTTTAAGACAAACTGTTTTCTGCTCTTTGCAGGGGGAAAGCCTCCCACTGCCTTTATCCATATCCTTAATTCAGCCAATGTGTTTACAAGGATTGAGCTTTAAAATCAAAGCACCATCAGGACTCGGCTGTTAACTTTGTCTGCAATGACAAGATTGCTAAATAACTGTTGTGTTATTTGTGCTGTGAGCTCTAGGGAAGTGACAGCCTTTGCTCTTTTTTTTTTTTTTTTAAATTCCACCTGCTCCAAAACATGTGCCCCAGCTGACACATCCACCCTGACCTTCCTGTGGGAAGCTCAGGCTGGCCCTATCTCCACAAGCCCCAAACTGGGACCAGAGTTAATGAGAAACCTGGGTAAAACAAGGTGGATCTGCAGAAGAGGCAACTGATGACCAGAAAAGGCTCTGGAGGAGACTGTTGCTCACCACAGGGTCAGCATCATCTAATTTTGCAGTGCTGTGGTTATTTCAGAAATCATGTGCCTTATGCATAATAGTCCATTTTCCCCATCACCTCCCAGCACTTAATGTGCATGTAAAATTGTGGGCAGAGTCTGACTTCCATTTGATTTCAGTGCAATTGGTTTTAGTCATAAATCAGTGTTGATTCCCTGAAAGCTGAGTGAAAGCAATCATTTTGGCACTCCTCAGTATCACTGTCTACAGAGCCTTCTTTCAGCCTGTGTATGTTTGAAATCACATGCTGCAGAAGATTGCTGAATTTTGTCACTCACCGTCCCTGTATGGAGAAGTCATAAAACTCTAGTTAGAAACAATGGAAAAAAATTTTAATAAAATAGTATACAAATACTATGTGATTGGCTGAATTAAACATATAAACATGCAGGTTTTTTCCCTTATTTCTCACCCTTTCCTTCTCTGGGCACTGTTAGTTATTTGCAGTTTGAGTTGCCCCAGAACATGAGCCTTGTTTTCACGTGTTGTGTGTTGATTTGGCACAGCCTGATTTTTGGTAGCAGGAGAGGGCCAGAGGGGTAACTTCTGTGAGAAGCTGCTGGAAGCTTCCACCATGTCTGACAGAGCCAGCCCCTGATGGCTCTGAAGATGGACGTGCTGCTGGCCCAGTTACAGAGGTTGGTAACACCTCTCTGATGACCTTTAAGAAGAAAATCAAACCATCGCACGTGCAGTTTTTTCCAGGAGTGGCGAAGCGCCGCTGCCGGGGCCATCTCAGTGTGGCCACAGCCAGCCTTGCCCGCCTGGCCACAGCGAGCCTTGCCCGCCTGGCCACCCCTCCCAGCCAGGCCACGGGCAGAAGGGCAGGGCCGGCGGCGGCTTCCCCTTCCCAGCGCCCTGCACCAAGAGAGGCCTTAAACAGCGCCAGCGCCGCGGCCGCCGCTGCCCACAGCGGGAGCGGGACCGGCGACTCCCCGACGCAGAACCTGGGTGAGATCAACTTCTCGGCGCTGTGGGATCTTGCAAGAGTCTTTGAACTGGTGGAACTTGTTGACAATGGTACCTACAAGCAGCAGTTTTCCTCTAGTCAGAGAAGAGGAGGGAGTGAGGGCGTGAGGGGAAACAACATGGCGGCACCAAGGTCAGTGGCAAGAAAGGAAGGGGAGGAGGTGCTTCAAGTGTCGGAGCCGAGATTCCTATGCAGGCTGTGGGGAGGACTATGGTGAAACCAACTGTCCCTTTGGAATGCGTGAAGTCCTCAGGGGATGCAGAGATCCGCTCACAGCCCATGTGGGAAAAGTGCTCACGATGGGGCTGGTGGATGCCAGAGAAAGCTGTGATCCAGTGGGAGCCCCCATGGAGAGAGAGGGGCCCTGCTTCCGGACACAGAGAGAGAGGGGCCCTGCTTCCAAACTAGAGCAGCCTATCCTTCAAGGACTGCACCCTGTGGACGAGTGACCCAGGCCAGAGCAGTTTTGGGAAGTTTTGCTGTTTGCCCGTGGGAGGGACCCCATGGCATAGCAGAAAAAAAGGCTCCTCTCCCTGAGTGAACAGAAGATCTTGAGTGATGAACTGACCAGAACTCGCACGCCATCTCCATGTGCTGTCAGTGGGAAGGAGGGAGGGGCTCAGAGGAAAAAGGTGTTTTAAGGAATTATTTTACTTCTCATTACCTTTCTCTGACTCTGTTAATAATAAATTTACGTTATGTCTTTAAATTTGAATCTGTTTTGCCCTTAGAGTGTTTTCTCCCAGTCCTCATCTCAACTCATGAGCACTTTGTTCATTTTTTTTCCCCTCTCCTCAACTGAGGGCAATGGTGAGCAAACAGCTTTCATGGGTGCCTGGCGTTTGGCCAGTGTCAAACCATGACATACTAGAAGTGAGCTGGCTCATAGAAACATCTCTAACCCTAGCCCAGAATTGTCCAGTGTGAGCAGCAAGATGTGACCTCCAAACTGGGTATTAAAATCACAGTTCAGGTAAGAGCTAGCAGTCCGTTTACAAGTGTAATTAATAGTCTTAACTGAAACTGGCAGGCTGGAAATGTAAAGGTCTTTGCTGAATTAAAACCTCTTCAGGCAATGGTAGAGCTTTACAGAACTCTGTAAAACCTATTGTCTTTGGCAAAATCAGTCTCTTTGATCTCAGTCTCAATTTTAGGTTTTTACAAAATTAAACAAAACTATGCAAATATTTTTTAAAAGAATCAATTGGTTAGATTACAAATGAAGCAACTTCTTTTTCTTTTGTATAGAATGCGCTGTTTATTAAAGCTTGTGTTCTTGAAATGAAAAATACTTTCATGATAGAAGAAAACAGGTTTGTTAACTATCTGGATTTGCAGATAAAAGGTGATTGTCAGCTAAAATGTCAGCTGATGAGATAATTCTTTAAAAATACTTGGAAGGCATATGAGAAGAAGTGAGTTGCAGATACAAGGCAGAGTGATGATCAAGGGAGTGACCCAGGGGCACAGGGAGAACAATCCATCATCTGCCCAAAGGCCCAGATCCTCTGCATCAGAGACCCTGAGCTGGGTCCCTTTCCTCCCTGCCGTGGGAGGCAACACTGGCTGCATTCACAGGTTCTGGGAGAGACAGCTTTTATGGGCATGGGAAACATGAAGTGAAATGGCACCTGCACATCTCCTCCACAGGATCCTCCTGCATGGCCAGCTGTGCTGAAATATCACATCCACGTGTATTAGTGGGTGGCTGCCCTGCCCATGGCAGAGGGCTTGGAACTGGATGATCCTTAAGGTCCCTGCCAACCCAAAGCAGTGTGTGATTCATTCTGTGATTCTATAAATGTCTTGTTTAATATGGTAATATGTATAGTCAAATGCACACAGAGAGATTTGCCCTTTAAATTGTTTTGCGACTCTTATTTACCACTATTGATTCATGCCAGCCTTGCTCTTATTTTAAATCCATCCAGGCCTTGGTGTTCTTTGGCTTTGATGGTTCATACTCCTCAGATAGTAATTTATGTGTTTCATTTATAACCTCATGACAGGCCTTGTGTTTCGCAGTAACAAAAAGGCTGTTTTACACTTAAAATGATTAAATTGTCAGCTTCGGAGCACACACTGAAAAATTGTCTGTATGAATTGTCTGTTTATGATCTTCATGAGAATTTGCATGTGTAAATCAGATATTTTGTTGCACAACCACATCTAAGTTGTTGTAAATGCATCCAGGCAGGTTTGGCAGGTATGTTTGGGCTAAAGAATTACTAAAATATGCTAAAAACCTGGAGGGTGGCTGAAACCAAGTTCAGATTTGGCCATTGACATTAAAAGGATGTTGATTTTGTAATGCTGCTTAAACCTTCTTTCACTTAATTTCATTCTATGCAGAGGTGTTAGTATTTTGTGTTTTTCTTGGTAGGGAACTAGTCCTCTTATGTGCTTTATATTGTTTCTGAATTATTACTCATATATGTACTGTTTATTGCTTTCAATTTTCATATGGTTTGTTTTGTTGGGGTTTTTTTTTGAGTGATCTACTGTACTTCAGAGTTAGCATCTATGAAAGAATTAAGTATTGTTTTTTTCAAGCTGGTCGTGAGACTTTGCAGCAGAGACCTCAGAGATGAAGTGTAAATTCAATGAGCCCAGCACAGTGCTCCAACACCAGTGTACATGACAGCCACAGTCACAGTTAGAGGATGATCATGTAGCTAGAGAAAAATATCTCTAATACTAATATACTACTATAATTTGTTAGTAACTATTTGAAGAATAGGAATAGTATCCATCTTAGTTCTGTGCCCAACTGTATTTAAAGATGATAACTGCATGCTAAATTGTTAAGTAGACTGAGTGAAGATACTTTATCTGCAAATCTAAATGTTGCTCAGGTTTTACACAACCCAAGAGTTGCTCTGCACAGCCTCTTGGTGAGTCTAGCCAGTATTCAGGGAAGGAGCAAGGAGCAGTGATTGATGAGCTGAGGAATAACACAGCCACACCTGCAGTGCACTTGGGATTTGTGAGCATGAACATAATCACCAAGCCCAGCATGCCTGGGGTCGGTGCAGGTGGGCTCAGGTCAACCCAAGTGAAATTTTAAGAGGCCATCATTAATTACCACTGCAGAATCACATACAGCCAATGCTTTTAAGGGAGGGAGATGGAAGGAGCAGCAGTTTTGACCAAGTGGCTGGTGCAGGTGTGAGATGAGCAGGTGATGTGCTCAGGTAAGCCAGACCTGCCTGGTCCTTGCTGTTGCTTTCTCTACAACTCCTGTGCAGAGATCTGTGGTGCAGGACTGAAAACCTGCACAAGGTAAGTCAGTGAGAAAGGGGATCAAGAGATTTTAGGCTTGCTAGATTGTACTGTGTAGTCTGATTTTTCTGTGTAGCCATTGGAAAGAGCTAGGCTGCTCCTTAAGGTAAGCTAAGGGATAAGGTTGGTGCTGAGAAGATATCTGGAGCCATCTGATTTCATGCAGACATCCTTTGGGAAGGTGCAGAACAGCTTCACAAGTTTCCTGGAATGGGACTCTGCAGGAAGGAGAGTTTTGAGGAAGGGTGTTGGTGAGGACAGGGTGCTTCACAGACGGGAATTAAGAAGTCTTCTGCAAAGTGGCCAGATTGTGTGTGGGGCTGCAGCAAACTGGGATTGCTGAGTGATGGGCAGGTGAGGCAGTCCTTCCTGCCTTGTTCTGTACTGGTTAGACCCTGGGAAACTATCACATTTTAGGCTTCATCCTAAAAGAAAGAGATAGTTGGGAAAACAGAGTCAAGAAAGGGACACTAAAAATAAACTGAGAGGAGGCTGTGGGGAGAAAAGTTGTGGGGTTCAGGCTATTTACTGTGAGGGGGAAAAAAGGTAACTGGAAGGAGGCAAGATCATGTTTGAGTTCTCCTGGGCTGCTGCAGAGAGGAGAGGAAGGGAATGGGCAGTTCTCTTGTGTGTGCTGGTTGGGAGGAGAAGACATGCTATTAAGGGATATACGATGTTAAGAAGCAGATGGAGAAGCACTGGGGTAGATTTGCCCCCAGGAAGTCGTGGAGTTGCAGTCACCAGGAGTCAGAAGTTAGATAAACATCTGCCAGAAAAGATAGAGCTGTCTGGCCTCTGCTCTGAGGGTCCTTTCAGCCCTCTTTGCAATGATGACTTTGAAATCAAATTCTGCACAAAAATAAGACAACCATTGCCTTTCCTCTGCAAAGAGGAAGATGCAGGGTGTGCCCAGGAGGAAAAGATGTGGAATAAAGTGGTTGTGGCAAGGGGCAAAATGTGACTGAGACTTGAAACCAGTATTATTTCCTTCCTTCTCTTTAAATATTAATAGACTTTTTTCATGCTATTAAGATAGCCAACATTATTCTAAGCTGTTGCCTAAGCCATTAATGCACTTTGCTCTGAGTTATATTTTGCAGGTATTTTCCTTCCCCTCTTGAGAGATTTTGTTATGAAGTACTCTCACTGGCAGCAGAGCTGGGATATGATGCAGTGTGGTACTTCATGGACGAATTCCTTAGACTCTGGAAGGAACAGTGACTTTCTGGGGCAAGACTCCTTTGCTTCCTTACTCAGCCGTAAACAGGCCTGCAGGATGACTGATCTTGATAATAATAAAGAAAAGCACACTGTGTGCACTGGGGAAATAATAAGAGAAGGATTTATGAGTGATTTGGAGTGGGATTCTTGGGGCCATGATCCTCATCTAAGAGAGCTCTCAGTACCAGGGACACTGTGGGAAAGTCTGTTCAAGTTAGCAGGTGTATACCATCCAAAAATCTTCACATGTGACAGCACAGAAGTGTCAATTTTGGGAATTACCCTCCCTCCGACCCCTCCTGAGCCAAGTGCAGTGAGCTGAGGTCCAGGACATGTAGTGGTGGCTGTTGGAGGTGCTCTCTGGAATGTAAATCCTGTGGTTCATGGGGTAGATGTGCATTCAAACAGTTCTGTTTGCCCACCTGCCAGGGTTCTCTCGGCCTCTGGTCATCTGCTCAGAACAAAAGCTAAAACCTTGAAAGTTTCCCCTGCTTGGTAGCACTTTCCATCTGTTGAGATGCTTAGCAGCAAGCCTGAGCAGCAGAGTGTCAGTGTGGTCCATAATTTCTGGTCTCTGTGATCAAAGCTTCCTGATGAGTAAAGCCTTTTCATCCACAGCAGCGATGGGAAGAGAACAGGCTTTGTTACTTCCCCCTGCTGTCGAAGGACCTGTGTTATTTGTATTGCCCTGTGCACCCTGGAATGCAGAGAGCCAGAGCAGGCCCAGGCAGAGCTGCTGCTGCCTTGGCAAGAGGCTGTCACTCACCTCCAGGTCTTCAGTCTTAGTAAAGGCAGAGCAGGGAACTGCAGCCTCTGGGTTGGCTCATTAATGCCTGTGCTTGTCACTCTGAGGGGAAATATATTTGGTGGCTTTTGCCTATTAACCAGCTTTTAGTGTTGGACAGGACTGTGGAGAATTCAGAAGCTGCCCGAAAGCTGTGGGTGTTTTCCCTTGACTCAGATGTGCTGAGGGTAAACAGCTCTGCCCTCTAGTGCCGTTTGCCAGATCTGGTAAAGCTGAACATGTCAGTGATCCAGGGAACGCTGAGCATCCCTTGGAGCACACTGACCTGTGCTGGTCCAGGTCACTCTGGACATCCTCGCAAGCAGCTGGAACCAGGACAGGAGGGTTTTAGCTCCACGCCAGGCAGGAAAGCATGGCATGTATTGGCATGCCTGCTGCACAGCATTCCCCACACTCATTTCTGTGTTCTCCCTCAAACAACCTCACTTAGCCTGATATTTGCCTTCCCATTATGTTTGTTATGCCTTTGGGAGACATGCAGAAGAGCTAAATGATTTCAGCAGTTTTGCTCTTTCAGCCCCATAAATAATGAATTCATCAGGGTGAGAAAACACGTGCCTGGACACAAACGCATGCAGAGCCCTGCAGAGGAAAGGGAATAAAGACAGAAGCTTGAGATCCAAGTGCAAAGCCCTGTGGCAGTAAACTGGGAACCCCTTTCTGGAGTGAGTGAGTGTCAGGGGGTGGGTATGGAGTAATTGCCTCAAGAAGAGGCTAAAAGCAATTAGGAGTGCAAGTGAGTGCTGGCTGAGGTTGGAAGTGATAAGTTGCTACCTGCTTGGCTTTTGGAGAGGGCCATTAGTTTGAAGGAGATGTTTTATCATCTGTAAGTCCTGTATTCAAGCATCAGATGAAATAACTTGGTTGTGGCTAGCACCCCACAACATGACAAGGGGTACAAATACATTGTGAACCTGCTGGACAACTTCAGCTTGATGGGGCAGGGTAGTGGGGTTTCAAAGAATCTGCTTTTCTGGAACTTTCGTAAAAGTAAATAAAAAAAATAAGTGGAACCTCCCTTTACCCACACTGCTCCTGCTGAGAATACTTGCAGAGATGGTGTATGTGTAACTAGACACCAGAGAATCTACCCATCCCTCCTCCTCTGCTTGGCCAGTTGTGAACTTCTGGGATTTGCAAGGGCTCTTGCCTGGTTGATGCTTTGAGTGCCCGTTCCAGGAGAGATAATGTGCAGTGGGAGGTGTGAGCCTGGCTGGTGTGGGGAGCCCAGCAGCCCAAAAACCAGGTGTCTGCAAACCTGGGGTTCACTAAGAAGATAAATGAGATGCAAGGGGTTCGTCTGGGGAGCCTTAGCAATGTTCTGCTGGCTGGAGATCTTTGTGTTAACTTGGTTAAATTATTTTCTGGAAAAATTGCGCAGAAAAACACACTGGTTTGCAGTCAGTCCTTCAAACATGAGTGCTCCTGGACAGTCAGGGGAGCACATGGGCAGCTCTTGAGTTTAGCAAATGCTCGGTCTTCAATTCTCTGATCATCTTAGCTTGCTTTGTACTGATTTAGTGCTTACTAAAGCACTTTCATAAAATTTCGTCCTCTGCCTATGCCATATCTGAAAGGTCAGCTGCCAAGATTAGATTATCTTTTGTGGAAGTGAAAATTTGTTTGGGGAAGTCTGGACAATTCCATTTGGAGGCACTTTATGGATCAGCAGGTGATGAGGGGGCGAAAAATTTGTGCGCACAGCCTGAAGACACTGAATTTCTGATCTTAACTGATGCTTGGAGTTCTTACCTTGGTATCAAAACCGTAACTACTTGACTGTTGCATAAATAACCTTCCAATATGCATGCACTGATTTATTTTTTTCCCCTTGACACTCAGGCCATCTCTGACAACTCTTATGACCTCTCTTGACCTGCTGTATTTTTCTCCTTGATCTCTGAAGCAAGTGACATCTACAAGATGGTGCTGTCTTGAGCTCCTTCCTTCTCCCCACAGATTTGGAACATCGTTAACTTGTCTTACCCGCTGTGGCTGGGGTAAACACTGTGTCACTGTGGGTTTCATGAACTCAGTGTCTGGGCTTAGCAGAGGCCTCTTGGTGCCTTCAGAGGTTCACCCTAGAGCTGACAAATTAAAGTGGGGGCGAAAGCAAAGAAAGAGGCATTAGTAATTCCTGAGTTCAGGAGAAGTTCAGCCAGAGCTTCCTCCAGTAACTGTCAGTTTCCTTCTCATACCCCTTTATATATTCAGTTGTGATGATGAAAGTTCAAATATGAATGCAATTACAAGATAATTTTGCAGATCATCATTCCTAGGAGTGCTACAGTCATTACAGGCTGAAATAATACAAGTAGAAATATAATAGCAAAGAGAGAGGGGAGTGAGCAAAAAAGAAAATAAATTTTTAGCTGAGTTTTGGAAGGAAACAGAGCTAATGAGTTGGAGCTCATCCAGATGGCAACAGCAGGCATTACTTTTCCAAGAGGTGATGCATGTCTGGAAAATAAAAGTGAATTAAAAAGTCACCTGATTAGTGATATGGAGGTAAAAAGGGCTAGGAGTAGACTGCAACAACTAAGATATCATGGATTTGCATGTACTTCATTTTATTCACAGTGGCTGATACAGGGCAATTCATAAAAGCAGGCTGCTATATCTGTGTAATCCCTAGCTGTCTTTATTTTTAAAATAGTATTTGGGTTGAGCAGTTTTGTTCCTGTTGCTGCAACAATGTGGTCAGGGAAGGAGAACAAAGGTGGCAGAAGAGGGTTTGCCCCAGCTTGGAGACCAGCACCAGGATGTGCTAGGCTTTTGGACCAGTGGTGTGCCCACCCAGACCCCATGCCCTTCTGGAAGATAGTCCACAGCATCAAACCAGAGGCATGTGCATTTTATGGGCTCATTTATCCTTTGCTCTGTCCTATCAAACCCAGAGCACAAAGTCCCTTGGGGTGGCTGCAGCCTTTTGCAGCTCCTTTGCCTTTTTCTTTGGTGAATCCTGGTTAAGCAGGCTGAGAGAGCCAGGAGCTGTACAATTAGTGGGAGCAGGTCCCCGTGTTTGCATCGGGCAGTTGTCAGCAAGGCTGCTCCAGGCTGAGCTCACCAGGCTCTGCCCTCGCGCTGTGCCAGACGGAGCCGTCGGTGAAAATGGGCACAGGTGGGCTGCTTAGTGAGACGGAAAATAATTAGGAGAGCGTTAGTTTTAGGTTGAAATAAATGGATTGTCCAGCTGTAGCTGCTGTAGAGAGGAAGCTGAATGTTAATTAGATGCCACCAGTAATTATGGTGATTATGTATTTTTTGAGTGGCTGTTGGGAATAGCTCAATTCACTTCCACGGGGTAATGTGAATGACGTTTCTAATCGATTTAAGAAGGGGGAAGGTACTTTTTTTGATTTTGGTTGTTTATTTTTTTTAAACAATGACAATTGCAGTAAAACAAAGCTACTTGGAGGATGCAAAAAAATGTAAGTTGTTTGATATAACTGCTCAGAAAAAATTATTGTTGAAGAAAGAGAAAATGCTTTGTGTTTGCTGCAAGAAATACATTCTACTTTTCTACACAGGAAAATTAGACCCTGGCAGAGATGGGACTTAAACCTTTTTTTCCATCTCATGGTGCATTTTCTTAACTGTGAGACAAGCAGACCTCTTGAAAATAACTCTGAATTTATTTTGCTGGCTCTCAGGGCTGTTTGGTGCTTCTCTCTCCTTCTTGCACATATAAAGGTGATGCCAGTAAAATTAATTGAAACAGTGATTTTTTAAGAGACTATTACTTATATTACTTGCCAAGGGCAAATTTTAATATTTAGATCAGAAAACTAATTTTACAGGCTTGTCCATGCATGGGGCCTCTCTGAAACAGTTGCTCCATACATATTTATGTAGGCATTGTGATAAATCAAGTGCCCACATGCGAATCTGTTCAGCAATATCTGTTGTGCTCTATATTCAATTTTTCTTTCAGTTTTTTCTTGCAGTTGTAGATCAAGCCTCTTGCTTATACCCACTAGTTAAGATGTGAACACATTAACATGCCACCCACTGTGTCTGATAACCTAACTAACACCTGCGATCTCAGACAGCCTCAGCTCAAATTCACTCTTAGCATTATTTGTCAAGATTATTTGTGGACTAGATTTGCATAAATTGCCAACAAGCATGTACTGAACACCCAGACTTTTGTGGAATACTTTACTGGAAATGACTGGTTTGGGAGAATGTTGTCTTCCATGTAAACCAAGTGCTGCTTCTGGGGGGTTCTCATTTCAAGAAATAATAACAAATACTTGAATCTTACACACACAAAATATGCAAAAGCCCAAGGACAGTGAGCTGCTTTGCACAGAAAGCCTCTGCTGGCTGGACAAGGACAGTCTTCTGCGATCCACAGAGAAGGTCAACCTAAAGCACTTGTGTGGCTGCCTAACGTGAAACTTAAAAAATGCACCATTCGCCTTCATTCACAGGGGAGATACAGTACCTCAGCCCCTGACCTTCCTGAAGCCGAAGTTTGGAAGAGCCTTGCTGATGGTGATGCAGGTAAGACATTGCCTGGTGTTTCCATTGGTCGTGTTACTTTCTGTTAGGGGCATGAGTGATTTTTCTGAGCATCAGGATAGTACAAGCTACCCCGATGACATGCAGCAGACAGCATGTCTCAGACAGAACTGAAGATGTCCCCAGCACAGCATCCTACACTTGTACTTTTGGGGACATCAGTTGGAGAGATGTAACCTTTCACCACATGGCCCAACCCTTGCTTTCCTTCAGCTTTGTTCTCCACGTGGAGTTTCTGCAGTGGTCCCTGATTGTGTTACAAGGGACCACCTACTTCTTTGGGTGTGACTAGAAGTCTGTCCATTACAGAGCTGAGTGCAAGTGTCCTGCAGCATGAGATGGGCACAAACAGACTTCTCCTCTCCCGTGTACCCTGGCACAGGGGCACATCTGTGGTGTGGTGTGCCCTTCTCAGAAGCAGCTGTGTTTTGTTCCCATAATGGATGTAGGGGAGAAGGATTTGCACATCCCATGGAGCTGGAGCAGTGGGTGGGTTGATTGCTGGAGCAGCAGGGTGCCCTGCGTCTGGGAACAAGCCCTGGGCTAACAGCTGGCTGAAAGCTTTTGGTGGGTTGGATGCATCTGGGAGCCTGTGATTTGCCGAGGGGAAGGCTCCTGTCTCCTCTGCACACACAGCAGCCTGTGCTTTCCTTAATTCTTTCCATCTAGGAAACTTGATGGCTTCTTTGATTGAACTATGTTTAATGAAAAATAGGTAGCTAGATGGATGTTTTGCTCTTGCATCTAAAATCCACTGATAATTAGAACTCATGGAAGCAGTAATGTACTTCCTTTTCATTTTTCCCTGACCAATGAGTCAATTGAAATACCTTTTCATCCTTTTATCCATAGTACTTTAATTTGGGGAATACAGAGACCCTGTACATGTTTTCTTGCATGCTTGGGCCATTGTGCAAATGGGAAAGTTGGGCTGGCCTTGATTTACCTGCTACTTACACAGCCTGTCCTCTCCTCTTCCAGATTCATCCTGAAGGATCTACTGCTGTTTGATGGGAATTCATCAAAACACAGTGTCACTTCACGAGGAGCATAGGGACTCTTGTTCCTCTTCTTTGAGGACGAAGAGTTGACAATTTTAAATGGACACACCACAAGCAGTATAGTCAAGAGGCGATGGAGGAAGATTGGGAGCTCTGGCAGGTTTTGAATCTTTGAAGAATCAGAGCCCAAGGATGTTGATCTTGATATTAAGGCCTGTGTTTATAAAAGTGATTGCTTTGCCATTTTCTCCTTGAGGACATGGCTGAGTATCCAAAGAGGGGACATATGTTGTCACCTCCACTGAGGCAGGCTGGCTCATGCCACCAGATCTGTTTTGTCACCGTAAGCTCATCCATGTGCTGTGCCATCACCAACACTTGTAGGAACAATAGGAGATTTTGCTGCTTCTGTGCCTGGCAGCCTGTTTTCCTTGTTTGTCCTTTACTCTCCTCCTGTACTTGGACACAGGAATAGTTCTCAGTCATGCTGGTGGGTTTTGGTTCAGCCCTGATGTGTTGGTGCTTCTCTCCTCTGTCCTTGCTCTGCCTGGCACAGCTGAGGCTGTGGGCTCTGCTTGCTGGCAGGGAGGTGGCAGCTCATTGACAGTGCCACCACTAGGGTGACTTAGGCCATAACACAGTTTCTCCGTGTCTTTGCAGCTTTTTGAGTAAGTAAGTCTGTCAGCCTGGGGGTTCATTTGCACAAACACCATGGGTGAGAAATCTAACACTGTGTTGGGCCATGTTTATTTTAAATCTCAGGGCTGCTGAGAGCTCTGTCAGCCAAAGCAGTCCCCCAACCCTTGGGAACACCAGGGGTCTCCAGGCTGGATATGGTGAGATCTCTCCTGGTTTGCTTGGGAGCACTGTGGTGCTGCTTGGCAGCCCAAGCAATGGCAAAAAATGATTTTTCTATCTTCTTGTCTTAAGCAGTGAAGCAAGTTTAGTGATGGGAGTAGGACAGAGTAACGCAGCTCAGGGGAGAGCTGTCTTCCCAGAGGGCTCTCACAGTGCACACAAGGGATTTTTAACCCTAGGGTCCCTCTGGACTTCTGGTCAGGGTGTCTCAGACTGGCAAGGGAAGCAGTAGTTTCCTGTGTGGCTACAGAGCACTGTGTTGGGGCTGGCCCATCCTTGTTGTGGGGTGCGGGAAAAGGTGAGCAATTTTTTTTTTTTTACACATTTTTAAACCAGTGCTCTGTTTCTCTCACTCCTGTGTTGATGGACACTGCTGTTGTCCAACCCAAGGATGGCTCCAGGAGCAGGCTGACTGAAGGTTGGGATGCTGTACCCCTTGTCTCTGGCTGTAGTAGGCAGAGTGGTGGTTCTCCCAGGAGGAAAAACACCTCAGATGAACCAGTCTCCTACAATTCCCACATGGACCTGGTGGTGCAATGAGTGTGCTGATGTGCTCTGTGCTCTTGTCTGTGTGTGTCAGTCGCAGCACAGGGAGAGACTCCTCCAGGCAAGAGAGATGACTCTGAAGCTGGTCCAGGTGCATGCAGAGCCCTGGCACTGGGTCCCTCCTGGCATGAGCGCCTTCCTCTGGGACACCACTTTGGGAAATGTGTTGTTTCCCATCTTTTCCTTCCCAGCTCTCAGCAGTTTCTGTGCGTGCCCACCAGAGAGCAATCCCAGCACAGGGTTGTCTCCAGAGAGACAGATTGTAGGGCTGAGTGTGAGGTCACATCCATCTTCGCTCACCCCTTCCAGCCCTGTCACCTCCTCCCAAACCTGAGCTGAGCAGTAAGTTTAGGCCCTCTGTGTCCTGGGCAAGAGGAGTATCCCACAGGGAAGCAAGGACATGCTGAAGGAGAGAGGTAGGAGACCCTGCCTGTGTCCTCTACAGCAAATCCAGTGCCACCTCTAGGAAAGGACCATGCCATGAATTAGCAAGGGACACCAATCCAGGATGTACAGGAAACAAGTAAGGGTTCAGACAGAGCTGAACTATTTGGATGGCTGAAAATCTGGTGCTTTTTGCAGTTTCCTGTATGTGCATAGACAAATTGTACTCATCTTGGAGAAGCACAGAATCATTTAGTCTGGAAAAGATCTTTAAGAACTTGGAGCCCGACAGACATCTCAGTGGGTGTCTCTGATGCTTGCACAGGTAGCTGGGTGTCTTGGTGGGGCTTTGTATGTGAGACTCTGTCCCAGTGTTTGGGGAAGGAGCAAACTCATATTTTTCATGTATCCTCAGGCTTTGTGAGCGTCATCTCAGCCTCAGGGCTGGCAAGAAGTCCCAGGGTAGGCAGTCATAGCTGGGCTTGGAGGTGGGGTTCAACTATGCAACAACAAATACCTTAATTGAGCTGCTGGGGTCAGGAGGGAGAGATGGGCAGGATTGGCCTCTCCTGGGACAGACACAGCACGAGGGACTGAATCTCCTGCTGGAAGGAGCTGTCCCTCCCCTCTGTGCTTCCTTTGAGCCGTAGGAGCAGCATTAAAAGGCCAGTGGTGGCTGCCAAGGTCTGTGGCAGTGCTGAGCTGCAGCCCCAGTGCCTGCAGAAATGGGCTTTGAAAGAAAGCTGAAGGAAGAAACAACTCCTTGCTATTTTTATCCTTGCACCAGGCCCTGGGGATTTCAATTGACAGGGTTAGTTATGAAGCCAATATTATGAGTTTAACTATGAGTGAAATAACACAACTTCTGTGGGAAGCAGAGTAAAAGAGGCAATTATACAGTAGTTTAATAACAGCACGCTGCTGGCTGGGTAGCTGAAAACTTACAGTTGACAGTAATTAGATTTTTCCATTCTTCCTGTTAAATAGCTATAAAAATTATAACAGAAAGTAATCCAGTTCTCTTTTATTTCGTGCTGTTTTCATCATCCAGTCGGTATCCATTTGGCCTTCTGATTGTTCCTTATATGGTTTTAGTACCTAGTATTTAAGAGATGCAGAAATGGGACAATGTTAAAAAAATGCAGAAAGCACTAGGAATGGGGGAATGGCAGTAACACTCTTCTGAGCATGAGGAATCCAGGGGATGCTTGAATGGACAGTGAGGGCTTTCCAAATTGACTAACTCTGAGTAACAGGTGGACTTCTAACCACAGGAGTTATTCCAAATCATTTAAAATTACAGTAAAAAATGGGATGTTAGGAATTAAATCCCCATTTACCTGTCTGTTACTGTAATATGCCAGGTGTAGATAAGCAGGAGGGATGGAGGGAGGTGCTATGGCACATCAGTCTGCACTGGTTGCCTGCTGCCCTCATCCCCCTGCTGGGATGGGAGTCCATGCTGTGATGTGATTCTGGGCTTCGCTCCCACCTCGGGCTCTGTGCTGGGATGGCAGTGGGAATATTGGGGGGGTTTCTTGGCTGGCAAAAAGCTGGACTTGGACAAAAGTTTGTGAAGTCTCTCAGATCTGAAGGGCATCTTCTCTTCCCAGTCTTTGCTGCTCTTCCACAGTGCTGCAGTGCTGGGATTTGTGCCCTACAATGCTGGGGCTGTACAGGCATCTCACGTCCCTGTTATTCACATCCCAAGTGATGCTTCCCTGTCTGCTGCCCTCCTTTCAAGCACTGTCCTTTTTTTTTCTTTTTACTCTGTGTCTAGACAGCAGTAAGTTTTCTCTTACGGCATAAAAATGTGAATTACTTTAGAAATACACAGTTGTTAAACTTGCAGGGTGAAACTTAATGAGCCAACAAATGTGTGGCATTTGGCTGCTTATGATCATAGCTTGAAAGTGCAGCACAGCACAATGGGAAGAACTCTCAGGTTTGCTTTCACCATTGAAAGCTCAGGATGGGATATTTGCTCGGAAATTCGAAGTATTCTTCCTTTTGCTGTCCTTTACCTTGTAATGTAAAAGATCCACGTGTGATAGATGATATCCTGGTTGTGATGTTGTGCAGGTAATTTAATGTGAGGTGGTTTTTTGCAGCTCTGGTGCCTGTTGGGATCTCTGACACGCAATAAATATGTTCCGTGGCAGCACACCTGACCTCACAGCACAGCATGTCTCTGATTTCATTGCTTTTACTCTGTCATGGCAGGAGCATCACAGTTCAACTTCACACACGTGTTTCAGTTTTAAAGCACTGTGGAGGTGCCCAGAGCTGATGGCAGGGCAAAGGCCACCTCCAGGTTTGCCTCTGCCTCATTTGGTTCCACTACTCGAAGAAATGTGCCTGGCTTTTGGCAGATGCAAATGCTCCAGATGGTACTGGGAAAAGTGCAAATGAAAGATTTGATTTCGGCCCTTCCTCACTTTAATAAAATTCTGTTCATCTCTCTGGTAGAGCCTTTTTTTATTAGGGGCTTTTAAAAACATATCCCCTCTCTTTTTTTTTTCCTACCCCTACCTCTGAGCCTGTGACTTTCAGCTCATCCCTGTGTCACCGGGAGTTGTTCTGCTGATTGTTGCAATCTGCCATCCCAAGTGGGTACCTTTCAGCATGTTTTTCTGGTGCTAGTCTTCAAACAATGGATATAATCCATTAATCACACTGTCTGACTTTCTGTGTTGGGGCCCGTTGCCAGGTTTGGGCCAGGGGGACAAGGTAGTGAGTAGTGTGTGGGGTCTCGTGCTGGTGAAATGCAAACTTGTAGTGTGTGCTGGAACAAAAATTTAGTGTGTTCTGGGTTCCTACTGGCCCTTGTGTGAGGGATGGGGCAGCTCAAAACTGCTGGTGCTGCTCTTGGGCTGTGTCTGCTGCCCCCGTAGGCAGCATCATCCTTCTGCAAAGCTCTGGTGGAACCGCAAGAGGCTGGAAGGAGTTACCTTCGGGGGCTGGTCCAACCCATGGGCCACTACCTGGACCTAATTTTGGCTTATGAGGGAGAGGAGAGCTGTCATCTCCCCCTTCAGTTCCATCTGGAATGTCACGTGTGCTCCCGGGCGTGTGCTGTGCTGATGCTCACACAGTGCCCGAGTCACCACCCTGTATTAGCTTATTCCAGCACATTTCCTTGTTACAAAATTAGATCCATTTTGCAGAGTGCTGCTGCACTAGTAATTGAATTGAAGGGTTATTTTTGTTAGTTTTCTTTCTCTTCTCCCCCGCCCTTTTTTTTTCACTGGAGTAAATCAGGAATAAGTCAACAGAATCAAGCCCTTAGTGCTTTCAGCAACATGCTCATTTAAATTGGATGCAAGAGGGTGTCTGTGTTTACATTTGGCCTGCCAAGAATCTCTGTTTCAGAAACTGGCTTACATAATATGTCAAAATTGGTTTACTCATTAGCATTGCAAACTGCGTGAAACAAGCTGCAGATTGATAAACTCGCAGCAATATTTGCATCCGGATCTGAGCGGCACAGGGGGAGGGGAAGTTCATTAGGAAATGTTCCATTTCCACAAGAAAAACAAATGGTTTCCAGTTAGAGATCTCAGATTTCGTTAATTTTCTGTCTTCCCAAATTTAAATAAAGATTGAGAGGGAAATGTGAAAATCTCTTGTTGGCAAACAGGCAGCCTGTCTTAATATTCCCTGTACTGGTGGGTTGTTTACAGCAGCAGCTCCAGGTAGGCTGATTATCCTCTCCCAGCTGGGGCTCCAGTCATTCTGCCAGGCTCTAGCCTTCTTGGACACCACTGCTGCCTTGATTGATGCTTTCTCTGCAGCACAGGTGGGGTGGGCACTTTAATAGTACTAATTGACTTTTCCAAATGTTGAGTGGGCACCGATGCAGTAGCATGGTCCAAAGGGCCTTTGGTGGTGCTGCCTGTTCCTGGCTTTACCTGGGCAGGGCAAAGGTGCAATCCAGCCTTGGGCAGAGCTGAGGACCCTGATGTAGAAAAGCTCCAGCTCAGGTGCTCCATGACTAGACTGATGAAACCCCATCTCCAGAGTGTGATTTTAGAGGTGTCTGTAAATCTGCACACACACACAGGAGCAGGCATGAACAAGGGTTCTGGGGATAATGTGAACAAGCACATTAAGAGTAAAGCAATGGAGCAATAAGAGGGTCTAAGGGCAGTTAGTGCCTTTGGGCTTCTGCTATGTGGATGTTGGATATCCCATGATGGGTTTGGGGATGGTGGGAAGAGACAGCAAAGAGTGGTGGGCAGCCAGATATTAGGAGAAGTTTCTTCACTGAAAGGGTAGCCAAACATTGGAATAGGCTGCCCAGAGAAGTGGTGGAACCTCTGTCCCTGGAAGTGTTCAAACAATTTGTGTGGACTGCTTAGGGATGTGGTTTAGTGGTGGACTTGGCAGTGCTGTATTAAGTTGGACTCAGTGATCTCAGGGTCTTTTCCAACTTGTGTGATTCTGAGCTGTCCTCATGCAGATGCCTCCCCTGAGTCCTGCTGGTTTTGGGGATAAGTCTCTCCCCAGGCTGCTGCCTGTCCTGTTGCTGGTGCCACTGCATCCCTTTCAGCAACACTGGCCATGAACCTTGCACAAAGTTGATGCAAAAGATGTGTACTGTAATACCTAAAGTAGTTTGAGGCTTAAATCCCAGGAAGTTTTTTAGTTTGTTTTGAAACTCCCAACTCAAAAATCAGAAGTATAAAGCTCTGATACAGCACAGAGACATGGCATAGCAGTGCTGGTGTTGGCAGCAGCTCTTCTTGTGCTTGGTGATGCTGAGTGCCCCATCCAGTATTTCAGATGAATTTTTGAAAAGAAATCTAATAAAGCTGGAGAAAGGACCAGGCTGCAGTGCTGCAGGGTCTGCTCCAGCCTGACAAGTGTTTTGCCTTGTCAGCAAACGCTCACTTTCAGCACTGTTAGAACTGATCCACAGCATTCACAGTGTTGTACCAGTTTGGGAAAAAAAGCAGCCCGTGGTTTCTCTATCCTGTGGAGTCTTTGTTACAGTGTGGTTTGGAGGAGGTATGTGACAGGACAGGTCCTCATCTGCTGCAACCCATTGTACTCTGGCTAAAGCTGCATCCCTACATCCCACACAGGTGCCCACATATTTTAGAGGGCTGAGACATGGCAGCTCTCAGCTCAGCAAAACTCTTTTAATGTATGTTTTTCAAAGTTTTCAGAAGACTTTAGTGAGTTTAAGTAAGCAGTTGTTAGCTGTGGGAAGGGAAAATAAATTTTCTCACTGGAAAATGAAATGAGAGGTGTTCGCATTTCACTTACTCTCACACCTTGCAGCAAGAGGCTGGTCACCATGAGATACAGCGCATTTGAGTGCCAGCTGGAGAGCTGAATGCAGTGAAGAGGGCCAGGAGCAGTGAGATGCATCAGCTGGGGAGCTGAGGCAAGCTGAGTATCCTCCTGCCATCCTCCACCAATGTGCATCAGCAGGCTGGAGAAGAGCTCCCAAGGCTGTGGGAGAGCCAGCATCACTCTTTGTGCTGATGCAGTGGGTGGTAAGTTCTGTGTAGTCTTTGGTCACCTTTGACCACATGGAGCATGAATGTGACTGCAGAGTGCAGCTCCTGCCTGCATTTATAAGGCATCAAAGGGCTGCTCACAGTGCAGGGGGAAGCAAATGCTGCCCAGCTCTGCAGACCAGAGTCGCTGTGGTGTTTAATCTTCATGGCTGGGGCTCAGGCAGCGTGCAGGTAGCTGGTGAATGTTTTTGTGTATGTTAAAATGCGCCACGCAGCAGAGCAGTGCTTCAGCCTGAGGAACTGATCATCACAGCATCTCCTCATTACAGCATCCACCAGCATCAGGCTGTATCTGCTGGAAACGCAGGGCCACATCGACAGCAGTGACATCTGTCAGCCTGGCTGTGCAGCTCCTGCTTGTGGGAAAGGGGCCTGGAGTACTATGCTCATAAAGGGCTATCAGAGCCTCCTGTGTGCCTGGATTGTGCTAGAAGTGCCAGCCCCAACAGATAAACTGTATTATCAGAATTCAGCCTCCTTGCTTGTGTCTTCAGGATTTTTTCCTGTGAATTCCAGCACTTACTGTAAATCCCAAGCCACTAGGGAAAAGCAATTGTGCTCCAATTTTGCAGTGCAGAGAACTGTCGTCACCCCACAGGTGTATCTGTATACCAGCATGTAACTTCTGTCTCCTAATAAAAAGGAAATTTGCCTTGTGTCACATGTATTTGTAAGTGTTTGATGCTGTGGGTAGAAAAGAGGGTAAAACAGCGATCAGCTCAGCACTGATCAATAAACAGCACAGTATGGTTTAGTGTTGGTTACACCGAGGGGTGTTGGGGCACAGGTAAGTAAGTGCAGAGCAGACACCTTTCCAAGAGGGATCCATGGATCTCTTCCTGCTCTTAATGTGCTGATGTCCTGAACACCGAGCAGAGATGTGGGACTGGCCTGAAACCCCTCTTGTGAGGAAGTTTGCTGTGACAAGGTGTGGGGTTTGTGTCATGTGTAGCTGCTGGGGGGAGCAAATGTGGCACCTTCCCAAAGAAGTGGTGTTTGCCTGCCACCGGTGTGTCCGGCTCACAAACAGGTGCCTGAGCTCATCCCCTGATAATTCTCCTCCTCCTCCCAACACACATGTGGCACACCAGAGGTTTTGTTTGGGTGGATTAATAGCACAAAAATTTTCCCTCTTGGTGCAAGGCAACCCATGGGTTTCCCACTGGTTTTCTCTGATACACAAAAAGGGACAAATGCTCAAATTCCAGGAGACGCTTTGGAGGTCTGGTGGTGTGCAAGCACAGGGTGAGCTCAGCACACATGAAGGTATGGGAGACTTGAGCAGTCTTCTCCCCTTTCTGGACGGGCTCCTTTCTGCAGCTGCAGGACAGCTGTCTGAGATCAGTGAAAGGCATCTCAAAATGAAACAGAGTCCAAACAGCCCCCAAACCCCACAAGGAAGAAGCACTGCTCCGATTTGACAGTTTGGAGGATCTTCAAGCTTTTTCAACTTCAGCCCAAATCTGGGATCTGATTCTTTTCTATAGAGCACACACCAGGGCCAAAGCAATGCTGCATTAGCAGTGGGTGGGAAGGGGCTGCATCTCCCAGCCCGCCATGGTGTACCTGCAAAACCACAAAGCAGTCAGCCCCTTGCCGAGGGGAAACAGCTTCTCCACTCAGGCTGTGTGTAGTCAGTGTCTAATAATATGAGCATTTTGCCATCCCTCTGCAAACAAGTCTGAGGCTGCTGCCTGATTGGTATATCATCTCACTTTCTCTCAGCATTGATTTTCTTGCTCTCCTTATTTGCTTCATAAAAAGCGAGGCAAGGAGCTGATGCTCGCTTGCTCCCTCTCCCTCCCTCCCTCTCTCCCTCCCTCTCTCTCTCTCTCTCTCTCTCTCCTGTGAGAAGCTTTTGGGAGCCTTTATTTTTAGTATGAGACAAACCTTGCTTTATTTCAGGAGACGCAAGTTGGAATATAAATCCTTTTGTAAATGTGTATGGTGATATTTGCTCCGGTAAGTTCTATGCATCTCTATTTTTATTTGTGTAACTGTACTGGTTGGGGGAGAAGTGGGGTTTTTCAGGAATCGTGAAGCTCACAAAATTGTGTTTAGGCTTGGTTTCTTTGTAGTCTCATGCTGAGCCAAACTGTTCTGTGATTTTTAGATACATTGAAATATTTTCAGTTTGTATTTGGCTTTGCATAGAGGGATGCCTGCTTTGAAAACTTGTTTTGCACTTCATTTTACTGCAGAAATATGGACAATGATGATTAAAGGGAAAAGGAAATCTTATTTATTGTGTTCCTTATGGAATTTTAAATCAAAGGTGCCTCCAAAATAATGCTGCAATATTTGATAGAAAAAAAAGTCAGTAAGAGCTGTTTAATATTGATCAAGCTGAAGTATGAAATCTGACTGCCTATTACCTTAGATCAATCTAAAGTCTGACAGCTTGGCAGCAACATGCTCCTCATCAAAATACGTTAATGAAATAAAGAAAATCTTTAATTAAGAAAACAGCTTACTTTTCAGAGTGTAACATCATTAATACAGGTCAATAGACTGTTGCTCTGACTTTCTGCTCCCTGCCTTTGCTTTTACAGCTCAGCAGCCTCATTCCTCAGGTTAACTTGGAGACCTCCTTGTTACCTGTGAATAACAGTGAGGTGCAGTTATTTCTCTCTTCCCATCACAGCTCCTGGTGAGCTTTCCAGGCAGCACAAGTCAGGGACTGTAATAATAGGCTGAGGAAAACAAGATGCATAGCTTTAATACTTTCAGACTACCTAATACTTGAGTTTAAAGCATTATATTGGTTAATTTATTGACACTTTAATTCTCTCATACTTGAACCGTATCCATGGGAGTCAATAGCTTTGGTGCTCCAGAAGTCTTTAAGAACTCCAGCTGGAGCACAAGTTGGAGCTGCTATGAGAACATGTTTGAGTATGTATCTGCTCAGAAAATCAACAGATTAAACCTAGAATAGTTTGCTACTCTCATGATACTGGGGTATGCTAATAGCTATATGAAGTGTACTTTACTAAGATGTTAGAAGGCTGTAACTGAGTTTATTAAACCCACAGGAGAAGGTAAGGATGTTGTGTAAGCCCAAGCTAAATTCTTCTAAAATCTGAGAAAAATTTCCAATTGGCAATAACTGCTTAGTCATTTTAAGCTGCTTTAATTGTCCATCCCCATCCTCCTTTTTTTTTTCTTTTTTTTTTCTTTTTTTTTTTTTTACTGTAATAGTTCATGTGCCTTCTCACCTGCTTGAAGAGCAGCTGATGGGAATATTTGGTGGTGTGCCCCTCAGCAGTGGCTCACAGGCTCTGCTGGTTCTGTGCCATGGCTGGGCTGAGCTGGTGCTGGTGCACAGCATCCCATAGGCAGCCAGGGCATTCCAGAGGCAAGCCCATGTGCTTTGTTCCTAAAAATGTAGTTAATAGGCACTCAGTTCAGAGGCTTTCTGGTGTTTTTGTGATTGCTGTTTCATAAGGACCATATATATTTAGAGCAGCTGCATAGCTTGAATGCATGTGCTTGGCACAGAAAACATGGCATATAAAATGTGCCATGTGCCACCATGTTAGAGAACAAGGTACATAATAATTGTCTTTTTCACAGTCCTTTAGCTCCTCAGGTGTGGAGGGTATGGGTGTCTGAGCAATGCACATCTCACACACTTTCTAAGCATAATACTGCTTGCCTGAGGACAGCATTGGGCATTTCTAACTTTGCTCAGCCCTGGTATCTGGCTCAGTGCAGTCCTTGAGGTGAGCAGGGCAATGGTCAGAGAACGTGTTTAGGTGTCCCAGGAGGGAAGGGGGCTGGAAAGCACAGTTCCTGCTCCTACCCTGCAAAACTAAAGGCCTGTTTTTTCTGTGCCACATAACTCATCGTAGCAGGGGTGCCAGACTGCCCTGAAGCCAGGTTGTGGTTTATTAAGGAAGGCAGTTGATCTCATCCTAATAGCCCTGAAGCAGGAAAAGTGGCTTGAAATGGCTGGTTTGACTGCAGGCAGGGGCAAGTCTCATCCCTGTCCCTGAGAGCAGGTTGCCAGCAGCCAAGGGACTTAAGGCACAAAGTGAAAATGTGGTTAAGTGTATTGCTGCCAGACTTTCTCTTGGTGGAGGAGCTTTTGGCTGAGCAGAAATGATCCCGTCAGCCCTACATCTCTACAGGGTATGGCTGACACAAACTCAGGGGGACAGGCAAGCTTGCCCTGCTCATCATGTCATACATACAGAAGTCTTCAGTGTTCATGTGGTTTTGTCTGTCCTTTTGCCCATCCTCATGCTGTAACATGAGGTGATCCTTCATCTCCAGCTACTTGGTGGTAGCAGGTCTGGGGCCAGCTGCTCCCCAGCCCAGTTCTACCAACCACCACTCAGCTCTCAGACCTTGGAGCAGCCTCCATCACCTCCCCAGGAGTGTGATACCACTCTGCAAAATGACTTTAGGCTGATGTGCAAACTGGGTTTGGTGCAACTTCAGGGACAGGTTCACAGCATGGTGCTTTGCAAGCCTTGGGACTGAAAATTTGAGATTTATGCCAGTGGGATGGAGGCATCACTGTCCCCTTCTAGGAGGTGCATCAGGGTTTGAAAGGGGTTTGAAACATTATTTTAGGCGTGTTTAGATCCCAAGAGCTTCTTTTCCTTTGAGATCTGTCTTCCTGGCTGCTCCTCTAGAAGCTCGAACAATTCCTAGAGAAATTCCATAAACCCTTTAAAAAATCGATTTCTTAAATATCTGTCTCCTTCTGGATGTCCCATACTCCTTTTTTAGCCAAGTCCTTGGAAAAGGTAATGGGTGCTTTCCTCACCTGTTGATTCTGTTCAGATCAATAGAAATTTTACAGGGGAAAGGTATTTGTATTGATACTGGATGGCAGCTGCCTATCAGTGCTGGTGATGGCAGGTGGTACTTTATTCTTCATGTTACTCTTTATTAAGTGTTCCTGTAGAATTATATGACCATTTTTTTCCAGGGAATTTTTTCGTGAAAGTAGGATGGTAGATGACAACTAACCTGGAGTTTGGATTTTTCTGATTTTGCCTGTGGGCTCTCCCTCAGCAAGCTGAGCACAAGTAGTTTCAAACCTTGTGAATTTGACTCGTTTGTGCATGGTGGGCTGGAGACTCAGCTCAGCTGGTCTGAGCAGAACTGGGGTCTCCAGGTCCCTCCTGAGCTTGAGGTACACTGTGGGATGCAGGCATTTGGGAGCTGTGCCATGGATTGGGAACGGGGAAGGGCCACGTTTCCATTCAGTGCATCCCTGCTCCTTCCTCCAGAGCCAGTGTGGGCAGCCTGATGTGAGATGAAGAGATGAAGCTGCTGCCTGCCAGCGCTGCAGCCGTGTGTCCGTACACAGGAAGCTTGCTGGAGAGCCCAGGGGACACATGGTGGCACAGTGCCAGCCCTGAAGGAGCTGGAGGGGCCCATGGGTGTGTCTGGGATGCAGGAGAGGTTGGGGCTGGGAACACATCCCCCTGTAGAACCGTGCAGCTTGCTCAACCTTTATTTCCTTCAGTATCCAGTGTAGATGGAGGGTCTGGCTCGGCCTGTCCTTGGGTTGCAGATGTGACCAAAAGGTTGAAAAGAGCCCTTGCACCTGCAGTGAAACTCTTTGGTAAATGAGCTCTGGGGCCAGAGGCGTGACAGTACTGTGAAACTCTTCAGTCCTCTCCTGTCATGTGCCACCTCTTATTTTGGAGAAAAAAAAAGAAAAAAAGGCAAGGAAAAAAAGAAAATGAGAAAGATGTGCTAAGCCTGTCTGTAGAGACAGAGGAAGAGACAGGTGATCAGCATGGGGTATCTGCAGTGCTGTGCCTTCCCTCTCCTCTCTTTTCCAAACCGCTGTGTGTGTGTCAGGGCTGTCTGTCCATCTGTCTGTGCACAGGCTGGGTGGGTGGGAGAGCCCTGTGCCACCTGAACGGCTCTGCAGTGGCTCATCTGTCACCGAACCTCCCCGGCGCCGTGGCAAAGCAAATATGCTGCAGCAGGCTGTAAAGCTGTAAACATATGGGCACTAACAACAGATTAAGTGAGTGATTTAGTCTAAGGGGCTTGGTAGATTACCATAAAATGTATCTTAATTAGAAAAGCAATCAAAGTTGCACAGAGTCAGTGAGGATGAAACATCTCTGTTGGCAACAGTGAGCGTTCTGTCCCCCACACCAGGAGATGTGGATGGCAATGGATGCAGCTCATGCCCACTTTGGGGGGTTTCCTGGGGTTTCCTTCCCAAATGAAGCCCAATTCAGCCCTGAGTGCAGGCTGCCTTCATGCTGAATTATTTGTTCTTTGACTGATGAGACCATCCTGTGGGCTGCTCAGAATGAGTCTGATGGTGGACTCAGGTTCCTTTAAAAGCATTAACCAAGCAGAAACTGCTGAAGCGAAGGAAGAGAGCATTTGCACATTTTCATTAAAACTCTGTACCAGTACCCAAAGATATATCTAAGTGTGTGCTGTGTATAGTACAGCTAGTCCCAGATAAAGGATTGGGGCTTCTAAGTGCTACCATAACACAAATAATTAATAAGTCTATCTCCCTCACTGTGTCCTTATCTTTTCAGTGAGCAGGGACATAATTAGCTTTCACCTGATTCTAAGTTTATAGCATGTTCAATTGCTTTTTCCATTCTGGATGTGTTTTCTCTGCTTCCTTATTTTAGTGGTCCTGGCTTTATGCCACAGGCTAGAGTCTATAGATTAAAAAAAAAGCTGGATATTCATCTCCAGCAGTGCAGATGTAAAGATTGCTATGGCCAAAAACATATTGATGCATTATTGGCTTTGTACAAGTGTCTGTTTCTTTTCCGGGGTCTGGGAGGATTTGAAGTACATTGGGAAGTGGCACAGAAGACTTGCAGCAGCTGCTGGCAGCTGAGAGAAAGGGAAGGTTGACTGGTTGTCTCAGAATTATATATTTTGAACCATGAAGGAAATGGAGAATAGTCAGGCAAGATTTTTGAAAAGTTTTTTCTCTTTGTGTTTGGAAGCAGGTATGGGTACAGATTTCAGGGAACGTGAATTAAGGGGTGTGAATAAAAAGGAGGCAGGCAGGAGGTGTGGAGCAGCACAGGAAGGGGGAGGATGTAGGGGAACAGGACAACTTAACCTATCCAGATGAAGTATTTCAGAGCTAGTGAGATAAGGACAATGTTGTTAGCATTTCCTAAATATGTTGTGTTTAGGTATTGCTTTTTATGATTTAAGTGTGGGAAGGAGAGCAATACCATCTCTGGGGACAGAGTATGAGAGGAGTGGCAGAAAAGAAGAGGAGATGGAGGTTTTAATTTTAAAAATGTTTCTTGCTCAAAATGTTCCCTGTGAATTCCCAGAGCTCAGCAAAGCAAACGTTCATTTATAGCCCATCATCTTAATTATTAAAAAATAAATTATTTTCACCATGTGGGCTGATATTTCGCCAGGAGCAAATTCTGGTTCCAACCTTTTGCACAGAGGTGGGTGTTGAGGTCAAAGCCAGCTCCAGTGGATTTTTCCATCCAAAACTGGTTTGAGATGAGGCAATGGGCCCCATGTTTGGAGACAGAGCCAGGGCAGGCGTGTGGGACGGCAGGTGACAGGCAGCAGATGACACCAGATAGTTACACTGGAGCCTAGGGAGCTGAGAGGAAGCAACTAATGGCCTCTGATGAGCATGGATGTGATAATAATGAGGTTAATGTCCTTTCATTCACCCAGAAACATCTTCAGGAATGTATAATCCCTGCTAGTCAATGGGCAATCATTAGGTCATAAATAATACAGCGTGATTGAAGGACAAGAGCCTTTCCTGTAATGATCATTTTCCGTCAGTGCTGACCCGGGGAGGGTTTGGTTGCAGCCCCGTCACTGTGCCACACTGCAGGCACCCAGCTGTCAGAGAACTTTCTGGGCAGAGGAATGCTCCAGCCTCTCAGTTCCACTGCGTGCATCTGTCACCAGAGCAGGAAAATTGTCCTCAGGAGCCCAGGTCCACGGAGTAGTGCTAGGAAAGGAGCTGAAGCTAATGGGAAGAGCAAGGTGCAAATTAGGCGAGGAAGCAGCTCCAGGAGCCATCAGGGAATGTTGCCGAGGGACAGTGGTGCCTGGTGGTGATGCTGGGAGAGCTGGGAATGAGGCTGAGCTCCCTGGCTGGGAGAAGTGCCTTGTCCCAGATATTGTGCACACTGTGTACAACACTGCTTTTGCAAGCTGGGTTGGTGGTCCCTGCCATCCAGTGCTGCAGTGGGGTGTAGCCTTCGTTGTGGTTGAGTCCCCGCGCCTGTATCAGCCAGCCGGGGTTTAAAGACATTGAGTTCAGGGGCACTTTCCCTTCACAGAGTGCTTCCCATGTGTGCATGTCACTCAGCCATGATGTAAATCCCTGTGATTATTAGAGGGAGTAAATCCTACTCAGTAATAACTTGGATCGTACTCTGTATGCATTTATATTACATTATGGGCCATTTTATCCCAGATGCTTTTGAACCCACCAAGGAAAAGAGGAAAGGAGCAGCCATGCAACCTTTTTTATTTTATAATTAAATGTTTACAATTGTTACACAATAAATCCCATAAAATCAGACTGTGAAGTCTGCACAAAACCTGTTGTTTTCTGGAGGGAGCAGAAAGAGTTCTATTTATGCATTAACCTGTTTGCTGAGTTGTTGCACATTAATTGTTGGTAAAATGAGAATTGACTTGACCTGTTAGAAAGGCTCTCTTGTACCTCATCATGGCTTTCCTTGGCTTTGCCCACGGTGGTCACATGTTTGGTGCCAAAGCAGCTCATGAGACAAGAGGAAGGGGACACAGGCTGGGAGTGGCTGCTCTCCAAGACTCTGGGCACTTGTGATGCTCTGGGCACTGTCACAATGTGGATCCTGGTAGAGACTGCCACAGTTGGTTGTTTTGGGTTTTTTTTTGCTGGAAGTCTAGGACTAGAAAAGCTCTCAGGCCCAAAAAGGAGCTCATCTCTGCTGCAGTGACATATGTCACAGCATGAGTCATTCAGGGATTATATGTGCAAATCAAAACATGCCTGTCCAACTTGTGCTCCTGCGTCCTTAAATGAAGAGGGCACAAAGGGGAAGCTGTGGAGGCTACAGAGGAAGAGCCATAACTTCCAGGCTGTTCTCCATCCAGAGGGGAAAAGGGCTGCAGGCTGCAAGTATGTCTGTGGTACATCCCAAATGAAGCCATGTACACCCAGTAATTACCCCAGGTACTCCTAAACATGTTTGCAGCACCCCTCAGTGTCTTTTGTTTCATGGAAGACATGTCACCAATGTGCCAATGTCCATGTGCTGAAAGCAATTTATGCAAGAAATTTAAAAAACCCTCAGGTCCTTTTAAATGCTTACCTCAAACCTTTGACTTAACAGTTAGGGGTGCTGGGAGAGCTTGGCAGCTCTGCCCAGCTTGTGTGGGTACCTTTGTACTCCAAGAGCTTTTCACTGAGTCCAAGAAGACATGCTCTATATGTGTCTCTATTTTCTGTCTGTTAACTCTTCCATGCATGCTGCCAACCTTAGCATTAGCTTTCAACTTTGTGGCTGACCCATTAAATACTGGATGAAACAGCTTGCATTACATTTTGAACCTAATAAATAGGAGAGGCATTACACAGATTCTGTCTGGCCATCTGGAGGAATGGTGTTTTTTACCCCAACGAATGGCTATCTTATTCTGTCATATACAGTTGGGCTTTATTCTATTAAAATATAATGAGAAAAGACTACCATACCATTATTTGCTGGAGCTAAATGGGATTTTTAGAATAATCAATGGAAGATGAATGAAAAAGATAAAGGTTTACTTCAAAGCAAAAGAGAGAAAATTGTCTCCTTGGGATTAAAGTATTGTATAACCAAGTTATTATAAAATTATCTTTACTCACTAAAAATACCCCAATTTCATTTCCATAAATCTTTCCAAATCAAGTTGTTGGGGATTTTTTCATTAAAAAAAAATGCTAAGCATTAAATGAAGTGTTTAACAGAGTATGCTATGGGGTTCCTGCCTGCTCTGGGGTCAAGTCTTTCCATCCGGCTGGTGGCATCAAGGGCTGCTCTTTGTGGCTGCTCTAAAATGCCAGACAGAGGTTTACTGCTGTAGATGGCCTCATGAAGACCCCACAACCCCTTGGGGAAGTCGTGGAGCAGATTGGTCTCCTCCAGGTGGATGACAGTGGCACATGTGGTTCTTCATGCCCAAACTTGGAGTTGCTCCCTCATCCCTGGGGTTTTCACTCCACACAGACCTGGACTGGGCTGGCGCAGGAGCCTTCTTAGCAATGCTGCTGTTTGTTTATAAGGTGGGGACACTAAATCCCAGCAATCAGTGAACTGTGGCTTTAGGGTTTGTTTCTCAGCAGGAGCAGAATATATTTGAGCTTTCTCCCTGTATAGCTGTTGAAGGAAAATGACTCCAGCTAGTTGTCACCCCCACCGAACTGCGTCGGCTGCGATGCTATCCACCTCCAATTCATCAACCAGTCAAGCTGATATAATTAGGAATCCCAAAGTCAATAATCTGATAATCTCCAGTGCACAAAGGCTTGTATGTAGGAGAAGTGATTCCAGGAAGTCTGCAGCTCCGATTCGTGCAGGAAAAATGCCAGATTTTAAAAAAGAAACAGGCAGGGACCCAGAGGAGAGAGTGCTTCCTAATCCTTCACTGGTGACATATTTTGGGCCATCAGTTCTGCAGCAAATGTTTCCTGTACAGTCATTTAGTGCCTTCGGACCTTCCCTTTACAGCCTTAATAATAATGTTCAGTTACTGCTTCTGCCCTATAAATAAATAATCTCAGTTTAACGAGACACTCTGCTGGGTGAGCGATGCCGGCTGCGGGGGGACGTCTCCAGAGCCCTCAGAGCAATGTGCTCCCTCCTCGCTCCACACATGCTCTTGGCCACAGTGGGAAATGTAAGGCCATGGAACATTTGGCAAAGGTTTTGCAGTCTCTCTGTTATGGTGGTATGGAGAAAGGGAGGTCTCAGATGCAGAAATTATGCCAGAAAAATAGGTCTGCTTTGAAAACACTCTGAACATGTAAAATGACTAATAATAGTGCAGGCGTTTTGAATATTTCAGGTTGCTCTTTAAAAGTGTCAGGAGTTCCACTCGGCTTTGCAGTGTTAGGGCAGGAGTAGGGAACTGGGGGGACCTCTTTGGGAGAGCATCCAGCTGGTTCATTCCCATTTTCCTTCCTCAGTGCCAAGAGAAAGCTTTGGAGACTAAACCACATAGTGAACTGCATCCCCCACAGCCTGTTTTTGGCCACCACAGCTCCAAGCAAGACTAACACTTTCTTTTTAAAATCTTGCCCTCCTAGAGGACCCACGAAGGATCCCTCAGGAACAGCAGGTCCTCTGTTTTGGGGTGCATCCCCGGCTTGGCTTCATTCTGTCAGCCAGCAGGCTGCTGCACAGGGCAGACGTGCTCCCAGAAAAAGCAAGTGGTTTATATAGAAGTTTCATCAGTTTTAAATGACAGTGTTGTCTTCCTACCGGGATGTTTCAGCTGTAAGATGCACCACATAAGCCTTTTAACTTGCCTTGTCAGGAGCTGTTCTGCCTTCCCCTGGTGTCAGAGCGAGCCTGTTGCTCAGCAGGCATTGAGGGGAATTGTCACAAAGCCAAACAGGGAGAAGTGATAGGAAATCATCCTATTTTTCCCTTCCACGGTGGGATGACTGATGTCCAGGGTCACATGCTGAGGCACCACCAACTGTTTAATTCACAGCTGGGACTTGGGCTCCCTCAGGGCATCACACACCCCAAGCCCCTGGCCACTGGGTTGGGAAATGAAGGAACCAGCCTTCAGCCTGGATAAATGACAGCACCTGAATGCTGAGTTACAGGATTCACTGCCATTGCATTGAAACCTGGCATCAGACGAAAGGAGCTGGTCCCTTAAATCATATGATGAACCTTTCCCTGCCCTGTGCTGGTGTGAGAAGCAGCGTTGTGCTCTGCTGGGTATTACATTGCTATTTTTTCTCAAAGTGCTAAGGACCCAACTGCTCCTTAAAACATGCTTGTCTGATTTGACAAGGAAGGCTGGTTTATTGTTGCACAGTATCGTAATAAGTATAATTTCTGTTGGTTAAGTTATACTGTGGGACTTCTTTACAAAAATATACCTATAGTCCAGGCCAAGGCTGGAGGTCAAAGAGGGAATATCACCATAACAGGATCTGGGAGTGGTGTTAATCACTTTACAGAAACTCATTGCCTTGTCAGCGTTGTGTCTGAGACCATGAGCAAGAAGGATAATCTTCCAGCCACGCTAGACTGGACATGTGAGATGTGTGTGGCTCCAGTCTGTGCTGAGAAGCACAAATGATGTTCCTTCCTCTCCCTCCCTTCGGTCTGTGGCCCCATTGGGTGGGCTGGTAACTGCTTCCATAGCACACACTGAACTCCTGGGATGGTTGGTGTGTTATCCCACTGGGAATGTGGACCACTGATCCAGGCTGGGGACAGGCATTTTCCGTTTCCCTGCAAGGGTCCAGGCACATCTGAAGGCACCAGCCTCCCCACTGTGTAACAGTGGGATGGGGAGCACAGGAGACAGCAGGGTTTGCCCTGCTCCCACTCCTGTGGGCAGGAGTAGCCTGGCACAGCCAGGGCAGCAAGGATTTGTTGTCTCAAGGCCACCACATTTCTCCCATTCCTGCTCCAGGGAGGCCAGGCACTGGACTGGCTGTCAGGCCTGAGCTTTGGCAGGCAGCAGCCATGGGATAACCAGAGAGAACTGCACGTGGGGAGATATATCTCGTGTGAAGGGGGGAAGCAGGATGCGTGCACACCTTGCAGATAGGCCTAATGCTGAGTGTGGATTTATAGGCAAAGAGTAAATAGGAAAGTGGGGAAACACTTTCCCTTTCTCCATAAACTTTTCAATTTCAGAGCAGCTAGATTCAATAAAATTATCTCACAGATGGAGGTTTTATTGAATCTGGCCCATAAAGCTCCCATTATGGGGTTTACAACTGCCATTTACACAAATCCTGCTATAATAAAATACAGTGGTGTTTACAGTATTCCTGAAATGGCCACAGAATTACTGTGTGCACAAAAAACCAGCTAGTAATTCTTGGCTTATTGCTCCGGGCACTTCTCTGACAACATAAAGCAGCAAAACTTGGGGTGGGGGAGAAGGAGAAATGCAGAGGTAGGAGGAGAAAAATTATGCTGCTGCTTAGCCAAGATACCCCAGGGAAATTGATTTACAGCCCTCTGCACTCCCCTGATAGAAACTGTAAATATGCTTCCTAAAGGTGCTTCATGTCCTCAGCATGCAGCTGTGGGGACTGGCTTGGCATTACTGGTGGCTGGGGGATCCCAGCCATCAGCAGCATCTGATCCAGCCACAGCAGGGAGCCAAGCTTGAGTTGGCTGAGGCATTGCTGCAGTTTGGTAGAAAAGTCTGTAGCATGGTCCTTTTCCTGTTCCCACCTGCCTTGTGGGTACAGCCTGGTGCTTGGAGCAGAGTGTGTGCTGGGTAAGGGTGGGAGCTGGTGGTTTGGGGCTGGGTGCCTGGAGGGCTTTGCTGAACAGCTTCTGGTTAAGAGCTTCTCGTTGTGGGGCTAAAGGGTGAGTGAAGACTGCTCTGATCTGAAGGACCAAGGCTCCAGGTGTGAGTCTGCTGTCAGAGATGTTCCCAGCAGGGGAGAGGAAAACCTGGGAATTCTGGAGGAGATACTTCCTAGGAAGGAATGGCCTGAGCTGTGGTTTTGGGCATGGCACTGTGCCCTTGGTGAAAAAACATGATGACACCCATTATGCTGATTTCTAATGCATGATCAAATGAGATGCATTTCAATTGCACCTCTTTCCTCTGCTTGTCCCCTTGCTGAGAGTGCTAGCTGAGAGGTGATGTCTCTTCCTTTATGGCAGGTCTCACACCACAGGCTTTCAAGTTCCCTCTTTATATATCACTGTTAATATTTGTGCCTATGTACCTGCAAAACATTTGCATTTGCAACTCTGTTAATTAGTCCAGAAAGCAGGTCAGCGTTCTCTCCTCTTCTCCTTAATATATTTTTTCTGACATCACCTCACAAATTAACCTGAGGTGATTAATGCTGGTTTTCAGTGCTGTGCTACATGTAAGGGCAGAAACTTCTTGTATGTACAGAGGAAGTGTCTCATTTAGGATGAAGAAACACTATTTAAGTTGTAGTGAAAATATTTATTTTGTGGCACATATTTAACAAGTCAGTGCATAGCGAAGTTCAGCTTTCCTCTTTTGCAGTGAGCTCAGCAAGAAGAATTGATTCAATCAAAGTTTTTATTGACTTTTCGTGTCATTAGGTACCTAAATACCTTTGCAAATCTATCCTCCATGTATGATATGCCCTGATCATATTGGAATTGAGTGGCAGGGTGGAAACTTGCATTATTCTCCTGTTATTCCCTGTGCACCATTATGCTCATGCACATCACTGCACCCAGGGAGGTTCTTCCTGCCCCAGTGCTCACCCCAATAATCTGTCACTCTCTGGGGAAAAGGTGCACATGCAAAGCTGAATTCCAAGGAGGCTGGTGAAACTTGGGACCTTGTTTATGCTGCAAATTGGGAGAACTAAGATTAATGGCATGTTTTGCAAAGCCTTGTGCAGCAAGAAAAGATCTAGTTTTTCTATTTATTATATTTTCAGTCTGTTATTTTGCCATTACATCTGCTTGCTGCACAATTTTTCAGTGTCCAAAAACACGGTTTCTTTCCCAGATGTGTACACTCTTCGTTTCCTCTGGGTTGCTGATTTTAGCTTATTTAATTGTGACTGGGATCACCCCTTTGCTTGCCATTTCCCTTATCTGCCCCTCTGCAGATCTCACAGTAACTCTGTCAAAGCTAATGGGTTACTTCAGAGCTATAGGGCTGCAATCAACAAAATCTAACCTCTCCTTTAATTTGAATTACAACTGCATAAATAAACTGTCCCCACTTCTACTTAGGGTCTTCCAAGGAGGCCTATGTCAATGATGTTTGAAGATACCTGTGCCTGCTTCCAATTCCTTTCTTTGAACCCTTTATATAAAAGCTGATGTCTGTCTGCCCTGCATACTCCGTCCTTCATTATTCTTCTCCTGGAAGATTAAGTTGTGGTATAGGTTTGCATCAGAACCACCCAAGCTCTTTGTTCCTTTCCAGTTTGCCTGACTTCAGCCAAAGTCTGGAATTCCTTTCTGCTTTGCAGTTAGTTTATTTCACCTCTATGTCCACTTTGGATTATGGTAGTAATTTAGGAAAAGTAATTTAAAAAACACTGGGTTTTTTTCTAAGTCATACATGAACTGGGAGAGAGGCAGCTCAGTTCTGTGTTTTGCCACGTAATAGGATGGCAGCTGTGTGAACTGTCTGGGTCTGCTATTGCTGCTTCTGGTTGCACCTTTTAAAGACTTTTGCCAGTGTTTTGTTTGGGTTAAGAATTACTCATTATGTTCAGTCAATATCCATCCTTCTCTGCTTGTCCAATCTCACCTGTCAGTGAGGTGATTTAAATAACTGCTTGGGTTGTGAATCCCAAAGGGGGTTCAAGACAGGAGGGAGAGCTGAGATGCCTGGCATGGACAAATGGTGATGTGTCTGTCTGTGTGGCAACAGAGGTCCATGTGTCATGGTTCTTTGCTTTTGGGAAGAGTGCAGGAATAATGTATGGCAATGCTTTAAATGCAAGGAGTGATGGATAACCTGACCTGAGGGGGCCGGTGCTGCAGCTACTGCATGGATCTGCTTGTGGTGGTCGCTGAAACGAAATGAAATAAAAATGTTGTTTGTTTTTGACAGCTTTTTGCAATCTTTGCATTTGCAACATGCGGCGGGTACTCTGGAGAGCTGCGCCTCAGTGTGGACTGTGCAAACAAGTCAGAGAGTGACCTCAGCATTGACATAGCCTTTGCCTACCCCTTCAGGTAACCCCGGCTGGCTCGCGCGGTTCGGCACTCGGGGGCTGGGGCTGGCCCAGCTGCGCGGAGCTCTCCTTCATTTCGAGCAGATTTCAGTTAACACCAGTCTGGGGCTCCGGAATTCTCCTCGGGTGTGCAGGAGGAATGAATTTGGCTAGACAAGGTGTGGATGGGGCCATGGCAACTGCTGGGAATGGCAGCTCAGCAGAAGAGAAGACAGGTTCCAGGGCCCTAGGGAGGCCAGGAAAGTTGGGGAGTGGAAAATGGCAGGCAAGGACAAATGAAACAACACATCATCCCAAGATGAAAAACTGTAGTGTAGCCATTAACTTAAGCTGGAAATGAGAGAGGTTTCCCATCCATTGCAGCAGCAAGGATCTGAAATAGCTACTTCAAGAGAGGGGGAAGCAAAAAACTAAAATGAGTTTGAACCATAATTTTGAAATGCTTTTTGAAAATTTTACTAATTGCCTGTTTGCATCTCTTGGTGTCTGAATGCTTTAAACCTAGTGATTTAGGAAAACAGTTTTTATAGATTTTTAATGTTTTTTAAGTACATCTGAAAACTGTAGTGTCATTATACATATATATATATATATAATGTCCATGGCATTCAAGATCCTGCTTCAAAAGAGCATCTACTTTCTTCTGTTTTTAGATATGTCAAGTCCACTGCAGAAACTGCTCACTTTTGTATAAGTTATTTCTTCAAGGAATTGAGATGATTAAGAAAAGAATGCATAATTCAATCTCAAGTCTAGTACACTATGACTCTAAAATTATTTTTCTTCCTTGGGAAATCGCATGCTGTTTTGCTTATGATTGCTATGCACAGACCAGACTTGAAAGCATCTATTTCTTTAACATGTTCTAAGATACAGCAAATTCCAAACAGTGGGAACTGAATTTGATTCCTTGAAATGTTGTTCTTGCTTGAGGTACATTTATTACTCCAAAAAGTCACATTTCCTGGTATTACAAATGTTTATTTTTTGTCTTGAACATGTCCACATTTTCTTTCATTTCTGCTTAGTATGCATAGAAGAGATCCTGAAAATTGAGTTATGTGAGTTTCTAATTTGAGTCACTTCCAAATAGGTCATTTCTCCAACATTCATTACAAATACACCCTGTAGTGAAGTGCTTTTAGTTTGCATGATTATAAAGTAGTATTTTATTTGGAAAGTTAATAAAATAGAGAGAAGTAGCCATCAAGTGTCTCCTGGTGTTTCACCAGGCACATCGACCATTGTTTCTAGAAGGAAGTGGCTGGATCTGCAATTTCCCACAGTTTTACTTATTAGAAAACTGGAAGTAATGGATGGGTAGTGTAACATTCCAGCATGTTGCAGAGATGATGCAAAACAGGGTTTATTTGCAGGAGGGATCCAGCTGAGGGTGTGGCTGGCCCTTGAACTCAGCATGCACAGAGGGGATGTATGGCATGTGCAATGGGCCGTTGGCTGCGTGGTACAAATAATGTACCTGAAATGTGTGGGTGAGAAGGGAGATGACACTTAGCTGCTGTTACAGAAGCACGAATACACTCAGATTTTGTGCAATTTGGGATTTTGTTTGCAAACCTGAGATGTATGCAAAAAGTGTCCAGAGATGTGCAGGTTACATGATGCAGCAGATGTGTGCCTGGAAAATCTGGCCTAGTGCTACCTTTGGAACTTGGCGTCATCTCAGTGTTTTATCTAAATATTCCTGTGACTTTCTCATATGTTTGCTATTCTTGCTTTTCTCCAGTGCTCTTTCCACAGAATGGAGATGGGATGCTCTAAAAACAGAAGTGATATTAGTTGGGAAAGGCAACATCTCAGAGCAGTCAATACGCTTGGAAAAAGCAGCTCAGAAAAGTTGAGGCTCTCTAATCAAGACTGTGCTCCTGAGGCTGAGGCTCGTCTCCCTGCATGGGCTTGTAGGCATTGTTAGGTAGGATGAATTTCCCACCAGTTGTCTTGCAATCAGGTCCATCTTCCCATGGCAGTTTCCTTTCAAATGCCTTCACAGTCCTGATTACTGGCTGTCAGCCGGGGGAGGTGTAGGTGGAAGGAGAGAAGCTGCTGAGCATCTGACACCCCGCTGCTGTTGGGGCTGTCAGCAGTGACACTGAAGCAGTCAAAATACCTGAGCGCTGCTTTTTATGAGCTGCACCTTCCAGCATGACTTGAAACAAAGAAAGTCGTGCTACCAGCTGCTTTCATTTCTGTTGCTGTGAATTTGAGGCTTTATTTTCTTCTCCCGAAAGATGAACTGCTAGATCTTGGCCAGTAGATGACAAGTGTCAAGAGCTTTAAGCTGGTAAACAAAGTGGTAGGGCTGAACAGGACAGCTTGGCAAAGCAAGAAGGCTTGGATGTTTTGGAAATAAAAGTGAAGGTGTACCTATTAAAGCAATATCAGAATGGGGAAGGAGTTTTCCAGACTGAAAGGAAAGGTCACATTGCACTTGTGACCACATGCTTCTGGGGCTAATCACCTGAGCTAAAGAAAAGGACGATGCAGGAGGGCAAAACCAGTGCTGGTGTCCTGTGGGGGTGATTCATGTGGCCCCAGGCCAGTCCTGAATGCACTGAAGCAGCACTGCACTCCACAGCAGGTAGCTCCAGATGCTCCCCAAACAAAGGAGCATCTTCACACCTGCTTATTGAGATTTTTCTCAGCCCCAACCTACAAATTGCAAAAGTCTCCAGCAAGAAATAAAAATGAGTCCAAGAGAAGTAATTAGTACAATTAGACATGGAGTTTTGAAACGTACCTTTAAACTAATACAAATTCTTTCTTGGTTTTTTTTTTTTTTTAAGTTATGGCTATATGGAAGTTATGCTTGGCTCCTGTGTTGTCTTACTGCTGTTGTAACTCTGGTAGCAGGAAATTGTGGTGCACCAAAAGGAAAACCTAAAGAAATCTTTTTCACAAGGTGGCTGCTTCTCATTTCTGCTGGAATCACTTTCCTAGTTAGTTCTGGACCTGGATTAATTTGCCCTTTGAAAAGGGGGAAGGGAGGAAAAGCATAAAAGTGTACTAATCACTAGATACTACCAGAGTAATCTGGTGCAGTGGTGCTTTTGTACGGCTGGGAGAGAGGACCCCTGGGAGAAAAGCCCACGTGGTGGTGCCTGTGCAGGGTGGTTGTGTCAAAAGTGTGACGAGGCTGAGCCATTCCCATCTGAGCTTCTGCTCTGAGCTCGTGCCACTGGGGTGCAGTAACCACTGCAGAGTCCCCCCAATATTGATGTAATTGAGCCCAAATCTGGCTCCACCATCTCTCCTGGAAGAGGAGATGAGATGGATGCTTTTCCATCCACAATTGCACTGATTCATTTAAGCCTACTGCAACCCACGTCCATGTGACCCTGTTGTCACCCTGTAATGTGGAAATTACCCTGGAGTCTAAACCCTAATATCCTCCAACAGTGTCTCCTGGAGCTCTGCCACACTCTTCTGCAGATCCTGCCAGACTCTTCCACGCCTAATCTGATATTTATAAAGATGTTTCAAATATTCACCTGAGGTTTTTTCTCGGCCTGATGCTAGTTTTATCACAAAACATTTCTTCCTTCCTGATGTTTTAAAGCATAAATCAGGCATTCTCCTGGATACCTGTATATGCATTTTGAAAGTTTTACAAGTTCAAATATGGAAGCAATTTCTCTGGCCCTACGGTAGCAGTTTTTCTCTAGCATTAGGATCTGTGCTTGATACGGAGTCTGTTGCAAATTTGGCACACATTGGGATGTTCATTAACTTAACCCTCACCCAGGCAATGATTCTTTGAGGGATAGAAAAAAAATGCAGCATCTTGGGATTATTTGTTACTCTCACAGTCCATCACCCTTTCAGATTGGATTTGTCACTCATCCAAGTGCCCTGAAGCAATATGTTTTGTTTGTAATAAGAGTCTTAGTGAAGGTCCTATTTGCTTATTATTTTCTGTAATCCCAGCAACATTTTTATCCTATACTTTGTTTTTCCTTGGGCTTACTTTGATGGTTAGTGATTGAATAGTACACCTACTGTGCACATATTTGTTACTGGTATTCACTATTTTAAGATGCTTTTTTCATCAGTCCTCCTAGAAGCAAGTATTTTTGTTTGCTTAACTGACCGAGTCTGTACTGAAGATTTTTTGCTACATAATTATTTCTATCATGAATTTGATGTTTTACTTGCAGCTGGCAGAGTTGCACTGAAACATTTGGGCTTCTTCAACTACTGATTTAAATGAACCTTTGCATCTCAGAAGTGCTCTCGTGCTGATGTGCTGGGAGAGGTGGTCTGTGCTGATGCCATCACCTGCTCTTTGTGGTTGTGCCCTGTCGTGGCCAAGGGAGGAATGCTGTGCCAGACCCTGGCTGTGGGTGATGCTGGTGGGGTCTGTGGTTCGGGGGAGTCCCATGAGCAGAGGTGTTGTTCTGGATGGGTCTGCAGGGCAGTGGGAAGGGAGAACCATCTCAATGCAAGCCCCTAACTGTGCTGCCTGTCAAGTCTTGAGGCAGAGCCTGGACTAAAATCTCTTTGCCTGTAGCTTTTGGAGGTGCTTTAACCCAAGCCTGCATATACAGCATCTCCCCAAGTTAAATGCTGCGTGGGAATTGATTTGGAGTATCTCTTGTCTTTTCTTGGGGCATTCATCCTGGAAACTACATGGAAAATCTTGGCCTGGAGGATGACATTGTTAAATTCTAAACACTCTCACCTAAGCCAGTGGTTAGGTGAAGTGTGTGCAGAGGTGTTAGGAGCACTGAGCCACAGTTACTAGAAGGACAGAGTAGGATTTCCTGGTGGTGCTAACATGAGACCCTGATGAAAATATGTCTTTGCACATCTCTGTATCACAGCAGTGAGCAAAACAAATGTTTTCCATTTTCACAGAATCACCTATTAGTATCTTTTCAGTGTGCTAGTAAAGCTGTCTCTTCAAGTGATTCTTCCTTCTGAAGGAAAAGGAAATTGTGTTTTATGGGAGCTTTTCATTCACTTTAAGCATCTCATTTGAATAAAGACATTCCCATTGAGCACCCTTGAAAGTGTTCACCTCATCTGCATGCCATGGGTAGTCTAGTCTTCCATTTGAAATATGACAGCCAGATCTAAATTGCCTACTTAGAAGCTACAAATTATAATTAAGGAGAAAGCATCTAACTTTCTGAGCTTTGCATCTATCTTTCTTTGGAAAAGGCTTCTGCTAATGTTAGCACATTTCTGTGCCAGTATGTACTATCCTTCTATTTTTTGTCATCCATTTCTAGTAAATCTTGCTTCAGAATTCAGTGAAAAACATTCTGGCTGAAAGATTATAAATGTCTGTGATGGCTGAGAGACTGAGAGCTGCTGATAAATAGAAATTCTTTCAACTGAGTAGTTGCCTGCAGTGCTGACTTTCAGGCAACTATGATGGGCTTTGGTCCCAGACTTCTTGGGAGGTTGGAGATAGGAAGGAATAAAATCACAGAGTCAGCAAAACTCCTTAAGGTTTGTGTTTATTTTGATTGTCTTCATCTTGCAGAAGATGCCCCTTCTGCAAAACCAAACTGTGGCCTCATAAACCTCCTGTGCATAGACAGGAGCAAAAGCAAGCCAGCAGGAGTTGTGCACTGGCTTCAGGTGTAACCTGTGGCAAAATGTAGATGCCCCAGTTCCCAGGTGGATTTGGCAGAGCTCCTGGGAAGGTGAGAGGTGCTGGTTAAACTTTGCATGACCCATTCCAGCTTAATGAAGGGAAAAATCTCCACCCTGGAACTTCTTAGAACAAAACTTGGTGCTTTTGGGAAGCAGATTTTGCACAAGCAGGAGCTTCAGGGATGATTGGATGGAGTTCAGAAGACCACAGGCTGTGTCACAGTGGTCCCTTCTGGATCTGCAATAGTCTGTGAAAGCTGCATTAGTTCAGTCCCTTTTCTTGCCAAACTGTGACTGCCTCATCTAGCACTACAGATCTGGGGTTAACAGCTGAACTGATGAGGAAAAGTGTTCAATAATACATCAGCTAAGCTGGAGATTTTCACCAATATCCCTGTTATATAAACTGGCCATGTAGGATGGGCACTGAGGGCTTAGTCAGGGCTTTAATTTTCTTCCACAACTGCTTCAAACTCTGATCTCAGCAGTGCTTTTTATACCTAATTTTGACGTCTTAATGAATAATTTGCCTAACCAGAACTTCTACATTTTAACTACTGTTAGTGGAAAGTGGAAATTGAGTGAATGAGGAAGATAAAGTTGCATCCTGCTGAGTAAAATTCAGGAAATCTTTAAGGTTGCAAATATCTCTGATTGTGATACCTTCACAAAGTATCTTCATATTTAATGTGACTTCGTGAGGCAAACTGAAGCATTAACATATATTTTTGACTAGGAAATAGACCTTTTTTTCTCAGTTGTGATTTTTACATGCTGGTAATTTAGACGGCTAACCAGAAAATTGCAGCTCAATTTTTGAAAATCCTTTATCTTTCTTTTTCTCCCAATGGAAAGCCAGTTAAAAGACTTTATGCCATTGTGACATGAAGGCAAGAACTTTGTGAGCTGTTTAAAGTATGGCCCCAGCACTTCCCTGGCAGTGAAGGCATCAGAGACCTTCAAGTCTCTGTACTGAAGCAAGTCTGGAAGCAACCTGAACATGGAGCTTGCAAAGCCAAACTGAGCACTGATCAGTGAGCTGTTGGTTTAGTTAGAGCTGTTTGCTCTTAGATTGTCTCCTGGGCTGGGGAAAAGGTGCTCCAGGTCTGCAGAATAAGTACTTCTCAGCTTTGAATGAACATAGTTTGTAATAGGAGAGAATATTTCACATTTTTATAACTGGCTGTAGTGATTAGAGAGTGCATCCCATAGTTCAGAGCCCTGATGTGATTTTTGCTTGCTTGTGCATGGCTACAGACTAGTGAAGTGATTGAAAAATGCAAATCAGTGTTCTCCAATGTCCACAAGTCTTCAAGGAACACAGTGACTCTGAAATACTGTCTTTAGAAAAAGAGAACTGTGGAATGTGAGAAAATGGGCTTTTTTACGTGCACAGCTATGGTCTGCAGTAACAGCTGTCCATGAGTACAATGTACAGTGTGATTCCTGTTGTCAGAGTTTGATGGAATTATTGCTGGTTTGATTAAAATGGATAGTAATAAGGATGAGTTCGTGACTTTTCTAGTTTCGAGGGCCTCCTCCTGACCCCAGTTACAGTCTTCAAAATGTCTTCCACTTTGTAGAAATCTTCAAGATTGGCAAAGAATGGTCGTTACTGCCAGTTTGTAATTTTGGAACTGTGGATAAAGGCAAGTGCCCTTTTCTCACAAGTAAGGGACCTGAGATACTTTGAGTCACCCTTTGCTCCTGCATGAGATCTATAGAAAACCACCAGAAATCTCATAAAACCACATCTTCAGCTTCTCTTTGAGGCTGACCCTGTGCATGTGGTACTCATCACGACTGTGTTGTTGAAGCAAGAGACCACCCCCACAATTTCATGGCTGGTCTGGATGGCTTGGCTTCTGGGCCAAACTATTTTGTAAACAGCCAAGAAGGTGCAGCCCAAGGGTGGCAAAGTCTCTGCTCATTCCTGCTGCTGGTATGTTGGGCTGTAAACAGCAATTCAATGCTTGAGGAGGTCAGAGGAGGAAAATTTGTAAAACCATGGAGTCTCCAGTTAATTGAATAACCAAGAACAAGCTGATGGGTTCAGACAGCATTTTTGTGATGGGGAAGTAGCTCTGCAGACAAGATGACTTCTCCAGATGATGAGGTCTTCTCAGTTGCTGCTATCATCAGTGTTCCTCTGCTTCTACTCTGTAGGTTTTAATCCCTTAAACCTCGAAACAAACACATCCTTGAATATTGAACTGGGGCCATAGAGGAGGCTTGTCTTGCTTCGCAGCTCTTCAGACTGGTCAGTTCTCATCTTCTTGTCCGTGTACAAACATTGCAAGAACACAGAGCTCATGGACACAGAGCTGGAGGGGGAAGGAAAGTGGTAGAAACTTTCTGGAGATGGTGTCTGCTGCAGATAAGGGAGACCACCTTCTTAAAACTTTGTTAAATTGCAGGGCTTTTCTTTTGGCACTCAAAAATTGGTTTTTTCATGAATTTGGATGGTCCACTTGATCCCGACTGGCTGATTTTTCTTCACAGAGGCTATATTCTATGCTTAACACTGTTTTAGTGCCAGAAAAAGTCTTCATTAGTTCTTCAAGCCAAATTCGTTCTTAAAGTGGAAGTTGATTTTGGATTCCTTAATATATGCAGCTTTTTCACAATTTGAATTTTTAATATATATTCATGACTAGTCTCTGCAGTATTGTGCAGTGATGATGTTTTATCTGTGCCTGCCACAAAGGCTTTTCCTAAAAGTCAGACTTTAGGCAACTTCCCTTGCAAATTTATTTTTGCACATTTTCATGCTGTCAGTACAGAAGCAATCAAAGCAGCAACCCTTTGGCTTTACTTTGTTTGGCATTTGATCCCCTACCCTGGATGGCACATGGTGACCCAGCTGGGGGACAATCAAACACATGCCCTTCCCCTTCTCCCTGCTCTAAAATGGGCATTTGCTGTGCAGGGGCCCTGAAGATTTCCCCAGGACTGTAGAGAACGGGACGCATGGGATGTCTTTGGTCTCTTCTCACACCTGGATTCTACATTAATTTCTTTGCCAGGGCATAAATGCAATATTTTTCATTCAGTAGACTCTGGAGAGGATGTGTATCCAAGCCCATGCAGCACAGCCCCACTCAGTGCCTGTCCTGTCTGGATTCACACCTCCTGGACTATTCAAGGTGTGAAGGTGCTGGCAGTTTGGCTGCAGGTCCATCAGCAGACCCACAAGTCTGCTTGGCCCCTGCCTGGTGCACTGCTCAGCCTGTGCTGGAGCCCACCAGCTCCCTGAAGAAAGGATTTGTCATATCCTTCTAAATGTACATACTGTGACTGGGAGTTTCATTGGAGTCATCTCATAAAACTGTACAGAGAACTTAATTTGATTGCTTTAACTACATTAGGACAATATACTTGAGAAAATTATAGTTAATTACAAAGTAATATTGAAATACAACACAAAGGAGTAAATGTTGCTGCATCTTCTGTAATTGCTCTTGTATTTATATCAGTTGGTCTAGGGAGTAAAATTCCTGCTTTCAGGGTCTGTAGATCTGGATGAAAATTTATATGAAGACTGCTTGTCACAGGGTGAAACATTTATGCTTTCAGGTGGTTCTGGCTGAACACCAGGGGATGCCCAAAAATTTGGAATACTTTTACATGGAGTTCATAGCCCATTTGGTGGTGGAAGGGAAGGTGAACTGGAGGTGGTGTGAGCAGCTGCAGAATGTGTTGGGTGCAGGATCAGCAATCCCACATTCTCCATGCAGAAACATTGGCCAGGGATTTGATACATCCACTTCTCAGAAGTGATCTTACTATATTAAATGACTTTTTTAGGCCTTTTCTTTATGATTTCTACTGCTTGTGTTTTATCTGTAGATGTTCAGATCTCTGTTGAGCTTTCTCTTCTGTAGATCTTTTAGAATGGAAGCTTTTGTATGGCTCTGACAGGAGCTTCTTAGTTTGGAAGCTGTTTCCTGTGTCAGTCCAGAGGAGAGGGCAGCAGGAGGGACATGAGAGCTATGGGTTCAGCCAGGATCTCATGATGGGACCAGGTAACACTGGATAGTTATTTATGTGGTGATGCAAATGTATGCCAGTGGCATTTCCAGGTCCTATAATTTGCTTTGTTCCATGAACATGATGACTTTTTTTAAAGATAATTGAGGGTTACCTTCCTTCAGAAATAGTAGCAAAGTTTCCCATAGACTAGAAAGCACTTTGTCTCAAGAAAATAGCTCAGTGGAGGGAAATCAGAGTATAATGCCACTAATGTGTACCACAAAGAATGTAAGTTTCCAATCTGGGAAGGTATTTGGGCTGTAAAGACTGGTGGAGCATATCTTTGAGCACTGTGCTCTGCTTGCACAGCATGTGTTCCTGAGAAGAGCTGTGAAATTATCTTGGGAGATAAATCTGGGTCTTGGATAAAGGCTTGGAAGTGGGGTTGGGATCACCCACTCAGCTTTCCGAGCGCTCCCGGCAGCATGTGTTCTATAACGAGCCTTTTTTGTTGGCTTTTTGGTGCTACGATGGAGTAGTAGGGTTTGCAGTCCTGCTACGTGCACAGTCTGGGGAGGCTCATTCCCACACTGGCACGAGTCCAGATGTTTCTTCCCCCAGGAGTGTTGTGCAGGCTGCTTCCCAAGAGCTTTGTGCACACAGTCACTGGGACCAGGTCCTGCAGGGGGGTCTCATTCTGGGGTCTGGCACCGGTGCCTTTTCCCCACCACCAGTGTTGTCCCTGTTCCAATGCCTTCAGACCCCATCCTCAAGAGGGTTCTGTAGCTTCTCTTCCTGGAGGCTGAGCACCTCAGGGGGTCTCAGACTCACTGTTTTAACAGGAGAAGTGAAATGAGGCGTAGAGGGATGGAGCAGAGGGACCCATCTGGTGCCCAGCTCTGGGAAGGCATCGTGGTGAACCTGCTCTGAGCTGCCTGCGCTGGGGGAATTGTCCCTGTCCCAGTGCAGCACACAGTGAGGTGTACTGGGACAGCAGCTGTGCCTGGCAGCTTGTCCTGATATACCAGCACTGTAGGAAAATAGTGCTGGCCAAACATCCGCAGCACAGCTATGTGCTAGTGAGGGCTGGGAACCTGGCGAGCTAAGAAATTGAAAGTATTAGGAGGGGAATATTTTATATTATTTTTTCTAGACATAAACCAGAAAAGAACGTAAGTTGCTACACCTTTCCTGGTTAGCTTCCCAGCAGCACCTTCTGGGTGTTTTTTTAGTCATGCTGCTCTAGACATGGATTTGGATGGGTATAAGCCACTAAAGTCAGCTGGGACAAAGGGGAGATCTTTAGGATGTTCAAATGTCCAGGACAGGAGCTAGGAATAAATGTTTGCAAGATGATACATGTATTCATGTGAAATGACTGCTAGTGTTGAATAATTCTAGAGTGATGTGGATTTTGGAATTCATTTTTTTGTAATAAATGGAGAGGTTTTATTGAGCGGACAGAAGTTCAAAGTGAAGTATTTTCAAATACTCTTTGATCAGCCAACTCTATTCTTTCTTCCTCTAGAAGGGAAAGAAGCAAAAGACCAGGCTTGGATTGCTGAGTCAGATGGCGAATTTTAATTTTGCTTTCCATCTCCAGAGAAAAATGAACCAATTTTTTAGGGGCAGGGATGTGGTGGAAACAAATGTGCTTCTGCTCTGTAGGAGAGGGTAGTACTGAAGGCACCTTTGGGTGCTGAGGAGTCTGGAAAGGTGTTGTTTTTTGAGGCACCTGGTAAAGTGAGGTATGGAAAACTGCTGGGATATTTAGGAAGGCTGGATAAGCATCTCAGTTTTGAAAGGCTGTGGTATGTGCAGGCAGCACTGAGATGTGCATCATGGCAGACAGGCAATGAAAAGGTAAGGGATGGGAATACTTGAGTAAGCAGTAATTTCTTCATGTTGTGAAAAGAGCTGTGAGAGCTGCTTGGGGTGGGAAACAGTCTTGTCATTGTTAGCAAAAGGGTAGAAACCTCTGATTTTACCAGAATAGCACAGGTGCAGAAGGGCCAGGGAGCAGTCACCTCCATGATAGCTGCTGTCCTGCCGAGGGGCAAACCCCATCTCATCCCCACAGTTGTCCAGGGCTTGAATTACATCTCAGCTATTGGACTTTGAAGGGCTGGAGAGAACTTCAGCATTAATGGCTTCAAGGTGTTCAAATGTGGTATTAACAGGCTGTCTGCCTGAGACTAACTTCAGCAGCTCCTGGATGAGTGGGTGCAAAGATTCAGATCCTATGGGAATTGCTGGATGATGGTTTGATGCTGCAGGGTTCCCCCACTCAGAAGTTTGTCCTTGCAGCGCATATCTGGGGCAGGATGAGGATGAGAAAGCTGCAGAGCTCACTCCATCCATGCTCCTGAAGTCTGGAAGGAAGCCTGTTCCTTGCTGTGTGAGCAGCCTTGTGGATAGCCCGGATTTAACACCAAACATTCAGGAATTCCCAGCAGTGTTCTTCCAGCATTCCATTCAGGAATTCCCAGCAGGAAGTGTTCTTTGCAGTGAGAAGAACAGGCTGGGAAGTGTTGGAAGAGTCAGTGGACCCCAATTTCCTTAAAGAAAAGTCTTTTCATTTGCAGGCAGATTTCTGCTTTGACCTGACTATTAGAGATGACTTTCAAAGTGTTTTTCTTCATGTAGGTAATATTTCTAGAGAAGTTTTACAGGTATGATGAGCTCTGTTGTGTGAGGAACGGCTCCCATTTATTTGTATTCTTCCACTAAACCTACCAAAAATCCATATTTGGCACCTCAAAAAGGTACATTTGTCCAGGGACTGGCTGGCTGGAGGCACCAGTGTCAAAGCACACCAGCATAGTCCTCTGAAATGAGGGAACTCCAGTGCTTTCAGGGCTAACTAAAAGAAATGCCTTTACTCTGTATCCCAGAGAAAGGAAGACATAAACCCTTGTCACATTTTTGTGCCTCAGCAGAGCAGTTTGACTTGCTGAGGGGCTCTGTGCATGTCAGCATTTCACTGCTGCATTTTGAAATTTCATTTTCCCCTCATTTTGGAGATTATCAGCCAAGATAAACATTTCCCAAGAAACCCCTCCACAAGCACTACTGCAGTAACTCATTTCTAGCAATGTATTTCTCTCAGGAATTTGCAGACAGTAAAGACAATTGACAATTTGACTACCAGAAACAGGCTGGGGGGAAATACAGCCCAATGAAAGATAATAGATCTCTAGGTTTTTACAAGCACTTGTGTGGGTGTTGCAGATTTTGTTCCAGCATGTTGTAGACAGGTTGGAGGGTGGATTACAAGATGCTATTTTCAGAAAATAGGACAACCTACCAAAACAGAGAACTTTTTTTTTTGCCTGTTTTTCACTAGATCCTAGTAAAAGCATGGAGAAACACTAACCCCCATTGAGAATTTTTGGAGGCAGAACTTTATCTGTTATTTATTAATCCACACACTGATCAAAGCCCAGGAGGCGAAATCTATGCTGGTTCATCAATAACATTTGAGCACATTCTTGTGTTAACTGCGTGTTCTGTTGGCTTCAAGCCTAAGCCCTGTGTGCATTGTTGGAGGGGGTGAATCAGGCAAGATTACATCACTCACCCTCCTATTTGGGCTCTTCTGTGTGCTGGTGGAGTGAGACAGGTCTTTGGGCATTTGGCTCTGACCATTTTCCTCCTCAAAGATCATCAGGGGAACTAAGCTGCTCAAAAAAATGGTGAGCTATGATTAAAAGAAAGCTGTGGCTTGAATATTGTACTGAGGAAGTTCAGGAAGAAAAAGCAACTTCACATTCACATGGAGAGAGCGCAACTTTTGCTCCCCCATGCACAGCTGTAGCTTTGTTCACTGTGTCTGGCTTCATGTATTGTTTCCAGAGCAAGGGTAATTAGCATCTGAAAATGTAACTGCTCTTCGCTATTGTGGAACAATGTAAAAATCCCTTTTTTCACTGCCCTCTTTTGATCTTGTCAAGCTAGACAATACAGCTGTCTTGTCGCCATATTTCCCACAGCAATGGGAAGTTTGCCAAGTGGTGGAAAAAACCTCAGCAGCCCTTAATTACTGTGACTTCATCAGTGAAACTTGACTGCCTTTGGTGGACTTGCTTCAGGTTGAAGTGAATTTGAAGGAATTCAGGCCTGGATGGCTTGGCCATGGCAGTTGCTTTTAACAAAGGGCATGGTGCTGGTAACAATGGGCAGCGAGGATGACCTTAGTGCAGCTCTGCTGAATGTGAGGTGCAAGGTCACATTCCAAAGTCAGGAGCTTTATTTCTGAATTAATAGCAATACCCAGAGCAGTACAAGGCAAAAAAACAAAACAAACAAAACAAACAAACAAAAAACAACAACAACAAAAAACCAACCAAACAAAAAACCCCAAAAACAAACCACAACCAAAAAACCATGGAGGAACTTACAGGGGGAGAGGCTTCCCTAATTAAGTAAATTCATTACCGTTATGTTCCTTATTTGCATTGCCCATCAATCAGTGAAAATAATTCCTGTTAATGCAGCCTAACAAATGTTAACAAAGTGCAAAGGGTGTTATTGCCAAGGTTCACTCTTGGAGCTCCTGATTTTGTTTAGCAAATGGAAAGTCACAGGTGGAATGGAGGGATGGTGCTGGAAATTGGAAAAGCAGCAGAAGGAGGATGCTGGCCAAGGGTGACTTGAAGGAAAAGGTGGGGTGTAAACAAAGAGACATAAGAGAAGATGAAAGAAGTGTAAGTCAGAGGAAGTAAGAGACAGTACAGGTAGAATTATATCAAAAGTGGGAGGCAGAGGCAATTCATGTTTTGTGAGTCATCACCAAACCATTCTGCACCCAGAAAGGCCGACTCAGCAACATCAGTGGAAAAAAAATCAGAGTTTTCTCTTGGAGATGCCATTCCAGATCAAAAAGGTTTTGATTAGTGAAACTGGATTTTCCATCACTAATCCTCCCCTGCCTTAAAGAAACTTTTCAGATGTATCATGTAAAGCCAGCATCCACCCTAACCACCGCAGGGCTTGGCTCCCTCACTTCTCTTCCCTGTCACAGCTCCTCTTCCCAGGACTGAATCATAGTCTATTTTGGGGCCCTTTGCACAAGAGAGATCTTGGTTGTTTTGACAGAGGTGAGGTGGCCACAAGAGGCACCAATTACTGCACATCCTCTTAGAGGCCAAGGAAACCTAAAAAGAAAAGAAAGTGAATAAAAATAACTCGATGGAAGAAGGTTTCTGTGATCTCGTGTCCCCGACAGGTGCCTGTTGGCCACAAAAGCACTGCTGGCAAGGTACAAGTGTGGTGTTAATATATGAACATTTTTTTCTGGCTTATGATTCAGAACTAAGGTGCCGTCAGGAAAACAGAGAATAGAAAAGGAAAATGGTCTCAGTTGCTTTATCATGTTTTGTAAAGGCTGGTGGTTGTTGATGATGATGTGATTGCGCTGTGTTGACGGTGGACAGTCAGAGGGGCAGGAGTGGGCAGCAACTCCAAGTCTGAGTCTTGATAGAAATATTCCCTAAGTTATTTCCTCTTTGGCGTGCACAGGGGTTTGAGCTGCTACTTGCAACATCATGTGTTGTCCAGTCTGCATTTCAGGGCTCCTGGGGAGGGGAAGAATACTCCACTATAAAGACATGTTGTACATGATAAAATACATGCAGAATTGCCTTATTCTTCTTTTTCTTTTCCCCAAAGTACTTGGGTTGTATTTAATGTAGCTCAGCCCAGTTTCACAGTGCTTGTGCAAGTGGTGTGAGGTGAGGTGGTAGCAAAACCATAGAGTTCCCCCCACTGCAGCAAAGCCTAGCTTTTGCTGGGCTCAGCTGGAGAAACAGATCCCACATCCTGCAGCAGGGCCCTAAAACGGCAGCTGTGGTACCCTAGTGTGGCCCTTCAAACACAGCAAATATCATGAGTTATTGAAGAACCAGAAATTTGGAGGTTTGGACCAACAACAACAACCAGCCAAAGCAAACCCTCCTAGCCCTGAGCGTTGAGTTGCAAAGTCTGGGCTGACAAGGAGACCCTTGGTCTGCTTGTGGGCAAAAGCAGACAGCAGTGCCCACCTCTGACTCTGCACACCATTGCTGGTGTCCTTCCTGCCCCAGACTGCAACTTCATGGGCTGGGTGAGATGTGAAGCCTGGCTTGAACCTGGCCTTGAGCCCCAGTGAGGACTGTGAGGACAGCCTCTGGCTGCACAGCATGGCATTCCCCTGGGGAAGGAGAGATGGACCACTTCTCTTACTGATCCAGAGCCCCACAGAGCCTTCCACAGTTTCAGGAAACTGAAACAGTTTCATTCTATGTCAATACAGCACCCAAGCAGCTTGTCATGGTTTGACACTGCCCTAATGCCAGACACCCAAGAAAGCTGTTTGCTCACCCTCCCGTGCCACAGCTGGCAGCAGACAGAAAAAAAATTAACAAAGGGTTCATGAGTTAAGGACTGGGAGAAAACACTCCAAGGGCAAAACAAGCTCAACTTAATCTCTGCATCTGCCGTGGATCCCCATGGGCTGTGGGTGGATCTCTGCATCCCCCGTGGATCCCCAGGGGCTGCAGGGGCACAGCTGTATCACTGTGGTCTCACCACGGCTGCAGAGGAACCTCGGCTCCTGGGTCACCTCCTCCCCCTCCTTCCCCACTGACCTTGGTGTTTCCATGTTGTTTGCCCTACATGTTCTCACCTCCTCCTCTTCTCTGACTTGAAGAAAAACTGTGTGCCCTTTGTTTTGATCTTCTTCTTCAATCTGCTATCACAGAGGTGTTACCAGCCTCTGTAACTGGCCCAGCCTTGGCCATCAACATGTTCATCACCAGAGCCATCAGGGACTGGCTCTGCTGGACATGGTGGGAGCTTCCAGCAGCCACCTCTGTGGCCCCCCTGCTACCAAAAACCAGCCCATGCAAAACCAACACAGAGCTGTAAAAGGAAAGCAGAGAAAGCTTCCTTTTTAGACCATGTGAATCATGCATTTCAAATCTTTCCATTGTCGTGGTGATGGTTAAAATAATACCACTTTCTCTCTAGACTGCAAAATTTGCATGACAGGCACTAGGAAACCTCACTTCTCCTTTTATCCCTCAATTTTAGAAAAGAACAATAAACTCTGATTAAAAGTGTGTGTGCAGTGATGCTGGGAAACAGTGAAGCCAGGAAAGTGATCATGAGCATTAGAAACTCTCTCATGTGTTCAGATTTCATCAGTCTTTGCTGGCTTTACGTTGGAAAGGCAATTCTGCCACTGCTCATCTCTGCAATCTGGACAGACTTGGTTTTTGTTTTCATCCCACCACTACTACAATGATGGGGAATAAAATCTCCGAGGCAAGTAACTGGTGTTGTTCATCAACTACTGATGAAAAGGTTCTGCCTACATGTTTGGGTACATTTAATCAGGGCCAGCAAAAGCAAAAAGTCATCCAATCCTCCAATGTCCATTAATCTGTCTTCTGTGATTTCTGCTGTGGGTACTTTGTTTTCCTATGGGGAATTAACTTTTTATTTAGCCAAATATAGTTATGCCTGCTGCTGCTATTGGCCTGCTGTTGCACACATTAATTGTCCTTGAGCAGAGGAATGTCTCCCAGAAGGCCTAATCCTTTCTCAGTACCAGGTCATCAGTTCTTTAATTGCTGCTGGCTTTGTCCCCTCCACTCACCCTGTGCAGAGCAGAACAACGTGATCCCTCATTGGGCTCCACATTCCCACTGATGTGAATCTGGGCCATGCAACAGGACCTGCCAAAATGACCCCTCCATGTATCCTCTTTCTTTTTCTGAATCAGAAATTTAAATTATTACACAAAAAGAGACTCAGAACTATAAATCTATTAGTCACTGATAAACAGTGCGTGAATATAAAATTAGGGCTTAGGTTACTTAAACCAGGCAGACTTTTTCTTTCATCCAAGATGTGTATTTCTGCTGCAGCTTGATTTTAAAAGCCTTTAATGTAGAAGCACTGTGTGGCTTGCAGCCCTATGGGCTAACAGCCACAGGTAGATCTGCACTAGAAAATATTCTGCAAGGAATTTGTGAACATCCAAACATGGGTATCCCATGGGCTTAGTACTGAGGATAAGACCTGTTTTCTGCTGCCTGGATTGTAAGAATTTGAGAATCAAATTGTTTCTCATGTTATCCTTTCTCAGTTGTTGCCATGGAAAAACCCCAGAGAGGACGGGGAGGGTTGTACCAAACCACTGGAACATAAACTTTTCTCAGGGATTGATTAAAAGATGTGTTCATGTGCTCAGTCTCACCTTGGCACTCACAGGGAAGTAACCTCACACGTACAAGCAGCTCTGAGAAGCGCAGCCCACAGCTGCCAGTTATTCACGGGGGTCAATGCGCATCAGGAATGAGACAGAGCAAATGGATTCATCCTTATTCAGACGACACTTTCCATTTTCTGTACTTCACCTGCTGCTGTACGGGATGTTTTCCAGGTTGCATCAAGTGAATTTTGAGGCTCCCACTTGTGAAGGCAAGCGCCGGGAAACGCTCGCCTTGATAGGGGACTTCTCCTCTTCGGCGGAGTTCTTCGTCACCATCGCGGTCTTCGCCTTCCTCTACTCACTGGCTGCCACCGTGGTTTATATCTTCTTCCAGAACAAGTACCGTGAAAACAACAGAGGGCCTTTAATTGTAAGTGTTTACAGCATTTGCAGTGTTTTCAGCCGAAGGTCTTCACCTCTTGCTTTTTCGGTTGTTGAGGTTTTTGGCATGGTCTGGGAGATCCGGGTGTCCTGCTGCCCAAAGCATCTCTGCATTCACCTGCTTTTTTATCTTAATGTTGATTTAATACTTTATCACCAAAGGCAATGCAGGCTGTATGCAGGAGGAGTTTAGTCCTGTATGTACTTGTGAAATTCTGTGCTTCTCTCTCACTGTCCACAGTGATGATGATCACACAAATAATGAACATGTAGCTGAGTGGTAACAGGATTGGGATCTCAGCCCTGTATCTGTGATAGCAGAGCTTCATTGGTGGGGAGAAAAGGGAAGAGGAGATCTTAGGCATTGTCCTAGCAGACTGATGAAAGCATGCCCCTGATCAAGGCCTAGCTAGGGAGATTGCTTATTGGTAATTACTGTGGAGTTAAGCCAAATTATTTTGCTTTGGAGAATTATGCGGCTGTTTTCCTAGCATGACACTGAGCTCCCAGCATGTTTGTGTCTCCACACTGGTTTATGAGCCTTCCAGTTATCATCGTCTGCACCCATCAAGCTGTGGCTGTTCATGCCTTATTTTTTCTTTTTACTGATTTCTGAAGGCTTGTGATAAAAAGCAAGTGCTGCTGTGCATATATTTTCTCATAAATTGAGGCTGTAAAGCCAGTGAGGGCTGTTTTGGTCCAGGTGTCTGTTGACTGTCAGTGCATTGTGGCCCATGGTGCACCCTATGGTCTTGCTGGGTGCTGACCCTCACCTGAATTTGGGTCAGGTCTCTGCATCTGTAAGCTGTAGACTTGCAGCACAGTCTCCCTTCCATGGACAGCCCTTTCTCTCATGACTTCAAGGAGAAGATAACTAAGGGAGAGAAAATACTTCTCTGAACTCTTGGTATGAAAGTGGGGAAAGTTTATCAAGGACCCATGTAAGGAAAAAGTTAGTTCTGGATTTCAGAAAATTCTAAAGTTTATGACTGACAGAAACCAGACATTTTACTGAGACTTAAGTGGCAAAAACCACCAGTAAAGAATACCCAGAATATATAACAGGCAAAAAAATAAATCGCCAATGAAGAAATACTGAATCTGTTAAAGGAAGGAGCTACAATAATGTTGCCATGCTTTTCAGCCTTCTGATGTTTACCTTTGGGAAATTCTTTTCCTAGGCACATTTTCTGTAAACAATATAGATGTTTACATTCCTTTATGGGGGTGGAGTTCTCTTGATTGACACCTGTCTTGACCAATGTGATTGGAGAGGTGTTAACCTTGCTTGCCAATCACTTGGTCTGCTTGCTATACTATATATATGGGTCTGTGATGTAATAAAGTTAGTCCTCTTGGTTGAACCCAGGTCAGAGTCCGTGTGGTCAATCTAATGTGTCGCTGCGACACAATAACAGCCAGCAAAAGATTAAACTGTAGGAAAGTAAACTTAGCATCTTGGAGGTTTGAGGGAAAGATTTTCCTGCTGCAGGGAGATGTGAACTGGTTTTTTTAGTTTGCATAATTCAAAACTAATGAATTTTTACCGAACAAAATTCTCCTTCCATATAAAAGGAAATGAATCCTCTTAATTTGCAGGTTCTTGGGTGTCATGGTTTGATGCTGGCCAAATGCCAGGTACCCACAAGAGTCATTCGCTTACCTTCTTCTGCTACAGTTGGACAGAGGAGAGGGGAAAAAAAAAGAATTAACGAAGGATTCGTGAGTTGAGATAAGGACTGGGGGAAAACACTCTGAGGGCAAAACAGTTTTAAATTTAAAGGTATAAAGTAAATTTATTATTAACAGGGTCAGAGTAGGATAATGAGAAGTAAAATAAGTCCTTAAAACACCTTTTTCCTCTGAGCCCCTCCCTCCCACCAACAGCACATGGAGACACCATGGGAGTTTTGGTCAGTTTGTCATTCAGGATCTTCTTCTGTTCACTCAGGGAGAGGAGCCTTTTTTTCTGCTATGCCATGGGGTCCCTCCCACAGGCAAACAGCAAAACTTCCCAAAACTGCTCTGGCCTGGGTCACTCATCCACAGGGTGCAGTCCTTGAAGGATAGGCTGCTCTAGTCTGGAAGCAGGGCCCCTCTCTCTCTATGTCTGGAAGCAGGGCCCCTCTCTCTCCATTGGGGCTCCCACTGGATCACAGCTTTCTCTGGCATCCACCTGCCCCACCGTGAGCACTTTTCCCACATGGGCTGCGAGTGGATCTCAGCATCCCCTGAGGACTTCACGCATTCCAAAGGGACAGTTTGTTTCACCATAGTCCTCCCCAC
>WAAE01024855.1:808385-970675 GCA_013400495.1 Nicator chloris
GTGGCCAGGCGGGCAAGGCTGGCTGTGGCCACACTGAGATGGCCCCGGCAGCGGCGCTTCGCCACTCCTGGAAAAAACTGCACGTGCGATGGTTTGATTTTCTTCTTAAAGGTCATCAGAGAGGTGTTGCCAACCTCTGTAACTGGGCCAGCAGCACGTCCATCTTCAGAGCCATCAGGGGCTGGTTCTGTCAGACATGGTGGAAGCTTCCAGCAGCTTTTCACAGGACTCTGTGGCCCTTTCCTGCTCCCAAAAACCAGGCTGTGCCAAATCAACACATTGGGACATTTCCTGTCCTAGAAAATGGTGAGGAAATGTAAGGATATCCTCACAGAGGAGACAAAGAACTGACGAAATAAAGGGGTCCCTGCAGAAAGAGTAAATAGATAAAATGCTTGCTTCTTCTTGGTATCAAGTAAGATCTCATTTCAAACTGTCTCATCAAAGGATTTGTTACAGAATTCTTCTATCTTCGTTTTCTTGCGGAAAATAATTCTCGCTTTTGACCAACCACATTATCCTCTGTAGCAATAGAAAAAGGAAAGAGAAACTATAGTATTAATGTGTCACATTATGTGACCACTTGCCTTTGTCCAGGACTTTCCTGAAACAGCTGCTGCAGTCGTGTCTGTCACAGGATGCATGACACAATCTGCTACAGCATTAACATCACATTGACTTAATTTGTTCTGTGTAATGGATTGTAATTGAATCTACAAGTTAAATTTAACCAGTGTCTGTTACCAAAGCCTGTGCCTGTATTTGCAATTTCTCCCTATTTAAACCAAGGCTATATAACCTTAGTTTTTCAGACTATAAAGATGCTTTCGAGTTTGTCCTACAGCAAAAGCAGCTCCTGCTGGTGAGTGGTTCTGGGAATGGCTGAGGGTTATGGTCAGGTTATGCCTGACAGGAGGAGAGTCCCATCTTCCCCAGCCAAATGCTCCTGTAACTCCTGGGCACTGCAAGCTCTGTTGTATTTGGTATTTTTAGAAAAAACCTTTTTTGCCTGGAGCACATCCTTGCTGGTGTCCCTGGACACTGTCCAGTGCAATGATTGCAGCACCGCAGCCTGGCTGAGGACAAGTGTGAGTCCCTCTGTGCAGCAGAGTTGTAGAGAAAATGCAGAGCTCCAGCCAGAGAAAAAGCTGGCAGCTGTAGCCGGGAGGAATTCAGTGGTCAAGGAAAAAGAAAACTTGGAGTGAAAACCAGCTTCTCAGGGCTGCAGTGCTCACCTAAGGGGTGTCACGTGTTCTATGAAGGAGGCAGGCAATGTATCCTCCAGCTCCAGGCAGATGCTGCTCTGAACTGACGTGTATCAGATCAGATGTGTGAGTATGTCTCATCCCTGAGATGATTCCTTCCAAAGAAAAGTGCAGCAGAAATCTGTGGTGCAGCACGTGTTGGTGCAGGAGGCAGGGCAGCCCTCGTTCTGTTTCATCACCAGGCAGGATCAGTGCATCAGGCATCCAGACCACCATCATTATCCAGACTACCTTTTTTTTCACTCTTAGTGAAGAGTTTGAGGATGATCCATCCTTGCTTTCTGCTGCAGTGCCTGATCACAATTTCATAGTCAAAGCCATTCCTGTTTTAAGCCTTGTACTTCCTCTTGGCTTCATATTTTCTCAGTCTGGGATGACATCTGCCTTTAAGCAGCACCCTCTCAGAGCTGCCTTTTTTCCTGACAAATTTTAGGGATTTGAAAAATGGGTATGACAGAAGAAGTTGAGAGAGGAAAAAACCCCTTTCACTTGAAATTTTATAGTATTTTTTCAAAAAGCCCCTGCACAGGCAGTCAGAATACCATCAGTGCATTACCAAATTGCAGAAGCCTGACTGGGTGCAGAAGATACAATTATAAGGAATTTAATGACCATTAAGTCACAAGAAACTTGAAGGGAAAATTTCAGTCACAAATGTTTCAAGTTTACTTTGTTTATACAGATACAGGGAAATGAACTGCATGTGCTGAGATCTCAGCGAAGCATCACTTTAACTGTGGAAAAATATTTTAGCATTCAGTGTGGAGTGAGGCATGATAGCAAGGAAATATTTCAAGTGGGAGAAGCAGTTAACTCCTTCCCTGTCTGTTTGGATGGCAGTGGTGTGTTTATTCACTTTGCAGTAAACCATTTCTGTTGCTAATGTTGCCTACCAGGTTTTGGGGATAAAAGTCTTCGTTTTGGTAGCACAGGGTCCTGGTTGTTTTACTCATTCATTCCCACAGGGAACTCATTCATTCCCACTGCTGGCAGCAGTGAATCCTTGCACTATGTGCCCTCTGCTTCCCTTGCTGGCTCCCTGAGAGATCATCTTGGGGGGTTCATACAGATAGATGAACTTAAGAGAGGACCTTGGATTCCCAGTTTCTGAAGGAACAAGGAGCAGGTTACCAGGAATTCAATGCCTCATAGAAACATGCTGTGTGTTTCTGAGCTCTGCAAACCACAGCTGTGATTTTCATTCCATTGCGGACTCCCACATGGTGCATGTGTGCAGCGAGGAGCTGGGGTCTCACCTTGGAGGGTACAAGAAGGAGGGCAAGGCAGCTTCTCAAGTGACTGATTAGTGCTCAAGAGCCAGAAACTTTTAAAAGAAATTGATTGGAGGTGGTGACTTAGATTTTAAAGAATGCAATGTACAAAATGGCACCAGTTTTCAGTATAACCCCATCTCTCAGACCAAATGAACATAAGGGGGTTTCTCCTTGTTTAATACCACATACCTGGGGAGGCACTGCTGGTTTGTGATGAGAGCAGAGATGAGCTGTACCCTGGGACTGCCAGCCCAGTGCTGATGCTCTGCTTCAGGTCTATACATCGGAGCTTCTTGCAAGCAAGGAGTAACCAACCCAGCTGTGCTGAAATTGTAGGGGATCAGGGATAGGATGCTTCTATATGTCTCTCAGAAAAGAAAGAATAGTCACAGTCAATGTGTATCAGTCCCCATCACTCTTACTTTTCCTATGGTTTCTTTACCCTATATGTGCCCCATTTAAAATCCACATGCTGGCAGCCCTACGTGCTTTGAGGTTTGTCTCTGGGAAGTTATAGCTTGGCCATGAGAAACCACATGTATTCATGTATAAATGTAAATCACTTTATTAATATTCCAGTCAATTAATGTAAAAGCATAAAATTATTCAGCCAAGAAAGGTGACTGACATAGCCCTGAAAAGATGTATTTCATTTTTATAGTGATTACTTGATAATCTCATTCTTATGGTGCATAAAGATGCTTATATCTTAAGAAGATGAGATCTTTCCTTTGCATCTGGACTATGAATAATCACATTATGCAGAAAGGCATTTGGTTCCTTACATATGTTGCAGATCGAGTGAGTTGAGTACACCCTGGTCTGCTCAGTGCACACCTCTTTGATTAAACATGTTGTACTTCCTCACCAGTGTCCAGTTGTCTAGAAAATAGACAGGAAAAGAATAAAGAACCATCTATAAAACAAAGACTGAATCCTTTAGAGTTGAAAAATGAAATTAGGAAGAACTTGAATATTCCTTTGCGTTTCAAAGAGCTGTTTCAGCCTGCTCTTGTCATCTCCTTTTGAAGCACAAGCCAGGGTGACCTTGCTGTACGTGCTGGTGCCTCCCAAAAGGCTCTGCACTTCACTGCCAGAAGCAAGCTTGCAAGGCCTTACGCTATTGCAAGAAGCATGTAATTCTTTCAAAGCTTCATTCGGCAGAAAATCTGGGGTGGGACCTCGTTCAAACCAAAAAAGAGCTAAAATGCCACTGTAGGAAGGCGTTTGCTGCCTGCGGCAATCTGCTGTTGGCCGCTTTCCCGGCTGGGACCAGGGCTGTGGCTCTTGCTGGGGTAGTTCTTAAATTTTTAGGATGGTTGTGACTGGGAAAGCAAATGCTCTGAGTGGTTTGCCTCTGCTGGGTGAAGATATCTCCCTCTGCTGCTGTGTGGCTGGCCATGAAACCTGTTGGCAGTGCTAGACAGGCTCTGACTAGGAGGGTTTATGGACCTCAGTATTTGAGGAGTTGCTCCCTTGGAGGCTGTAAATGCATGAGAAGGTTTTTGCGAATGGAAAGGTTTTGTAGCATGAGCTCTGCATGGAAGCCAGTTTTAAGGCAGCAGCAGCAGCTCTGTGAGGGAGGAGGGATGCCAGGAGCGCTCTGGCCAGGCCAGAGCTGAGGGTTTTGCCTGTTCCAGCCATGACAGCCCAAGACCATCCTGCCAGTCTTGGCTGGAAGGGAGAGCATGGCACAGAGGGCACGCAAGGACACGTGTGTCACAGCCTTCAGGGGCTGATGAAGCCACTGACCAGCTTGGAGCAGATGAAACACGTCCCGTTTCGGAGTGAACGAGCAGCTTCTACTGAGGCTCTTGGTTGCATGAGATTGTGCCCAACACTGGGCAATCCAAAACTGTGCTCAGGAGGCTTAAGTGACTGTAAGTGACTGCCCCTTTCAAAGAGGGGCTTTTTGCAAAAGCCAGTAAGTAGCTTGATAGCAAGGAGAAATATTTCAATTATTATGAAAAGAAAAGGCATTCACAGTTCTATTCTAAAATGTATAATATCTAAAATTGTTCCAAGTAGGCATTTTTGGCAAACTCAGTAATAACAAGTTTCAACTTGAAAAAGGCAGCAAGAATTTTTTTTTTTCTTTTTTGCACATGCTTCAGGATCTTAAAAAGTCCCTCCTTGTATAGTCAGAGTATTTTAAATTTTGTTTTTTTCCTTTCTTTACGTGTTCCTATTTTCCTTCTTTCCCAAAGGCATCTGTAGGCAGAGCAAAGTATCTCAGCTGAGATCTGAGAGAGAAACTTGGCAATTAGGAGTGTAGTGTAATCGTACAACAATACACAGTGAAGAGATCTGTAGACACCACTTTAAGAGAGCAAGTACAAAAAATTACTTTGTTCCAGAGGAAAAAAAGACTCACCCATGCTAAAGGGATATTAAACATTGAAATGCAAGATTTGTTTTAGTATGCAGGCACTCTGGCCTTAATTACCAAGGAGAAATTCCCCAGATAGACATTAAGCCACAGAACAGCTTAGCTTGAAATTCACTTTTATTTTCAGCATGTCATTATCTTGTAACTCTGTTCCACCCAGAGCTGTGAAAATGTTCACAGAGCCAGAGCCAGAAATACAAACCCACTTGAAAACAACAGAGGTTCAAGTTCCAGCCAAAGCTGAAGGTTCGCAAAGATTCAAAATAAATAGGAAGATGCAAGTTCCCTCTAGTCATAGAATCATACATTTTGCTCCTTGCATTGTAACCAAGGAGGCAGAAGAAGTCCTCTGAAAGCCTGAGTCTGGCCATGTAGCCTTGATGAGAACACCTACTGAAAAAACCCCAGTGTTCCATTAGCCTTTCTGTCCTGTCTCCTTGGCCAGCTGTTAGCCAGCTGGTGGACAGGCTGCGTGGTTTCCTCTTCCCACTGTGCCATCTTTCACTTCTGGTTCTGTGTGTTTCTTGCACCCAGCCAGACTTCACAGTTTTTGGGAGTTCCTCCATACAAGAACTGATCCTGGCACCCCAGGAGCAAGAATCCTTTCCCAAGGCTCTGACCTGCTCTGAAATACGGGAGTTTGTAGCAGAGAGGGCAGGGGTTCAGGCTTTGTGAACACCCTGGCACATGGGAGCAGAGGAAGTCAGGAGAAGGCTGGAGCATGGAGTGTGATGGGGAAGACAAGACCTGAGAAATAACATGAAATACTTAGTGCCTTTAGGGCCATCCCCTCAACTGCACAGTGCCATGGAATGTTCTAGAAGGACTTACAGCCCAGGACATGGGCTATACTAGCAGTCAGATGGAGGTACTCATGCAGATGCTGTAATTTGTGCAATGAGCCTCACCAGCATGGGGTCAGGGCCTGTGAGCTCAACAGCAGGTCTCTACACTTGCTGCTGTCACCTGCTTCAAGAACTTTGCTTGCTTTTAAAATTTCTCTCCTTTTACCAAGTTTGATGTCCTGTGTTGCAACGGTTTTAGTCAGTTTGTCTCTGTTTGCATCAAATTTCTGCCTGCTGTTATGCATTTCTTTAATTGGCGCTGCCAGTGCATATATTACAGAGCTGGATTTAGTTTACTCCAGGTGTGGTGGCACTGGGAGAGGGGCATTGCTTGTCATTTGGAAAATACATTCCCCAAAACTCTCTTGTGTCCCCATCTCTTGTGTCAGTCCGAAACCGCATGGGGCCTTGGCATCTGGGTTGGTAGCATGTCAAACCTCACAGCAAATAAAGAGCATCTCCCATTATCATCCACAGCTCAGCAGACATCTCGTGTTTCTACCAGCTGGAATTTTTAGGAAATGTTTGCAATTGAACTGTTACCTCTAGGAATCTGTTTCTCATTCACTGCTAAGACATATGAGATGCAATAATTTCTTTTGCTAGAAATCTCCCTGAGAAGAAGAATTACTCTGGGCTATATGCCTCTGCCCACACGGAGTCTCTTTGGGTGTTAAGGGAGTTGTCAGCTCCTGGGCCTCAAGCTCTTCAAGAGAGCCCATTTGGGCAGCATGAAGGAGGTCAGAGGAACTCAGAGCTCAGTGGCAGACATAGGCCTGCAGAAAACAAATTGTTAAAAGAGAAGGATGTATCCTTTGGGAAAGCATCCAAGCACAGTTAATTTAATCCCATCTGCGTCAGTGGAGGCATCCTTTGTTCATGGCTCGCTTGTGCGGCGGCTTTATCGACTGGTGGCGTTGTGAGAGAGGCTCACGCCCTCCACCCCTGCAGTGCCATGGACAGCCCCCTCCCCAAATGTCAGGTGTGCTTGTAGATGGCAATGCTGTGTCCTAGGGATTGCTTATTTCTTTGAGAAGCAACCTGAAAATGGGTTCTTAACGAGTGTTTTCCCTTCCTTCCATGCACACCTTTCTTCTGCAAGGGGGAAGGGGAAGCAGCCCCTTGGGAGGTGGGATATCAAGATGCAGCGATGCAGTTAGTGGTATGTTAGACTTTGGCACCTCTGCCATCTGTTGTGGGCTGACAGATGGGATGAAATATGACAGCAGAAAGGCTCTTCTGTTTTAGCAAGACACAAGAAAGCTTGAAAAATCACACCTCCTCCCTCCTTTCCCCCCAAACCCACACAACAACAGTGTCACTTGGCCACTTGTTCTGGCTAAGACAAGGAGAAGTTTGTTCCTGTGCATGCTCCCGAGAGTCTTTCGAGGGGAAAGTGAGCAGAGTGGATCAGAGCAGAGCTGGTGGAACCTGGAGGGACCACCCCACCTTCTCCCCTCTTTTCACATGGATGGGAATTAGGAACCAGTGCTTTACTGGGCCAGGGGGGAGTTCTGCTTGGCAAGTCTTGCTGTTTACTTGCTCACTCATGGTAATTAGTGGCTGCATGGCTTATGCAGCAGGGACATTTGGCCTTACCTGTGGCTGGTGAGAAAACTCCTCATCTGGTACCTGAGAATTAGCCAATTTCAGGTTTTCCCTAAGACAGAAACACTTCCTATTGGAAACCCACCCTGACTGTCTGTAGGAGTACCCAGGGCAAGACCCAGCCCTCAGGAGGGCCCAGCTTCTTTACAGGCATGTGTATTTTGTAATTCATCCCAATGCATCAGCCTGGTGCTGTGAACAGCCACATTTTCAAGGCAGCTCAGCATCCTGGGTACCAGCCACGTGTTTGTGGGAATCTTGCCTCAAGGCCAGAGGTGCAAATGTCAGCCAAGGGGCTCTGCCCCGTCGGGCATGTCAAGCACTTCTGAAAATCAGCTCTGTGGGTGATGACAGTAACACAACCTTCCACTAAGTAACAAGCTCTTGGTATTTCTCTCTTCTGACACAAGCTTTCAGTTTTCTGGTGTTTTTTAATGTTTTTTCCTTTCCAACGGACACACCAGTATAATGCTTCTAACTAATTTGTCTTTTAGGATTTCATTGTGACAGTGGTCTTCTCATTCTTGTGGCTAGTGAGCTCATCTGCTTGGGCTAAAGGACTGTCAGATGTAAAGGTTGCAACTGACCCCGATGAGGTGCTGCTGCTGATGTCTGCCTGCAAACAGCAGTCCAACAAATGCTTGCCTGTTCGCAGCCCTGTTATGTCAAGCCTCAACACTTCGGTTGTAAGTGACTTTGATTGCTGCTGTTCACCCTTACCTCGCAATGTATTTTCATCTTTTACCCGTGTATTGACCTAAATTGACTGGTGTAAACCAGGTAGCTGACATGATTTAATTGGAAGTACAGTCTTGCTGCAGGGAAAGGCAAGCTGTGACTCACAGCAGCTCTGCCATGGAGCAGCAGCAGGATGAGTATGCAGGGTTGGGATGGGGAAAAGGCAAAGTGTCTGTCCAAGAGCATTGGTTGCCCCTCTGCTTTTAACTTGCAGGCTGCAACTCTTTTGCAAGGGGGTCTGTGTGCTCCTTTGGGAAGGAAAGGTTTGTGCCTTACAGATTCCTCTAAAAATCCTCAAAGAAACAACATAAAATTGGACTTCAGCATGTTAAAAAAAAAAAAAGCAAACACAAAAAATCCCTCTAGGCCACCTGACCAATTAAGATCTCTCTTTTTAATTAGTTTCTTTCAATTTTATCTTTCCACAATTTCTTTAAACTAGATTATGTTTTCAAACAAAAAAAATATTTGGTCTAAAAACTCAATTTTAGCAACAAAAAGCAAAGCAGACATCTTGTGAGCTACAGCTAAGGGAGGTGAATTTGGGAATTTTCTTCAAAGCTGAGAAAATTTTCCAGCAGGTTTTGGGAGAATCATAGAATCATTTGGGTTGGAAAAGGTCTCTAGAGTATACAGTCCAACCACTAAGCCAGCACTGCCAAGTTTAGCACTAAACCATGTCCCCAAGTGCCACATCTACACTTACCCCACAGATGGTGACCCCACCACTTCCCTGGGCAACCTGTTCCAGGGCTTGACAACAGTTTCAGTGAAGAGATTTTTTTTTTTTAATAACCAATCTGAGCATCCTCTTGCACAGCTTGAGGCCATTTCCTCTTGTGCTTGGGAAGGAGGGGTTGGAAGCAGCTTTGCCTTCTCCCAGGACCATGCTGGGTCCATAACATTAGGTTGAGCTGTGAGACCGTGGCTGCTGGTGACGAGCTCCTCTTCTTCCCACCCAGGTCTTTGGCTACTTGAACTTTATCCTCTGGGCAGGCAACATTTGGTTTGTGTTTAAGGAGACGGGCTGGCATTCCTCAGGCCAGCGGCACCCCGCGGACACCATGGAGAAGCAGCCCGGTGGCTACAACCAAGGTGGCTACAACCAAGACAGCTACGGGCCAGCTGGTGGCTACAACCAGCCAGGCTCCTATGGCCAGGTGGGTGAATATGGCCAGTCCCAGAGCTATGGGCAGAGCGGGCCAACCTCCTTCGCTAATCAAATTTAGGGTTCACGCAGCGCAAGCTCTTGCATCCCTCACAAGTAGAGAGTTTAACAAGTCTCAAGTTTCAGTGGCACCAGATTTTTAAGGGTTCTACATAAATTAATACTACAACACGGTGTTTGATGTCCATTGAAGGTCTAAGCCCACCTCCTTTGGCAGATGGGAGGTGGCCAGTGGGCTGGAGTTGGCCTTTCTTTCCCTGGCTAGCCAGACACAGGGGATGTGCTCTCCGTCGGTGACCTGGAGTTGCTGTTGTAGTACGTACTGTAGAGATAACTTTATGGTAGTTTTGTATGTGTTAAGATGGTAGAAGCTTTTTGTAGCCTCAAGTCTGTAGTATTTAATATGCATAATATAATTGAATTTCCTTCTGCATTTTGGTGAAAAACGGAAGTGTTTTACTATGATTTCTACAGATTATTCTATATATCCATGCATGTAACATTGCACCTAAATTTTCAAAACTGCCTGTTTGTGACTCTTCAGAGCATTTGTTTTGGTTATACCTTTTTGTTTCAGAAGATTTTACTATTATTTCAGTTAACTGAGTCATCCATCTGTAATTTAGTGCATGGATAAGCAGTTTCATACTACCAAATGTCTGGACTGTGTAAATGGAACTTCTCGACTTCTGCCACTACATTTTGTTAAATGTCTGTTTAAAAGAAGTATGCATCTTTTATATATTTTGCAGAGTTGAATATATGGCTTACCCAAGTTCTGAATGCTTTGTAACTAAACTGTTTTTCCTTGAAATGGCATTCAGTAGTATATATGGTACCTGACCAATGTTTATTCCATTTAACTCAGCTAAGTATTCCTTCTATAAATCACTATTTCTATGGATGTTTTGTGTATCTTTTAACGTAAGCTGTGGAGAATAAGGACCAAGTAACTGTGTTATATGTTTACAAAGGTATTTATTTAACTAAGATAACAGAGGTGCAGATATCAGTATACAAAATCATGTGGAAACGCCCTGTTGCTTGATACAGCAACATGAAAACTGCACGTATTGTTGTGACCTTACAAAGCATAAATATTCCTTTATGCCCTCTTATGAGAACAAAACCTTTCTGTCCGTGCCGTTTCAAGATTGTTAGATATCCCTCTGTTAGGTTGCTGCTCTGAGCGCTAGCTTGGTGCTAAATGGAGAATGTAACTGGATTGACCAAATAACCCAGGCTCAGAGGAACTCATCCTAGAAGAGCCAGAGCCAGACTTGTAGCCTGTTTGGATTCCTCCCTGGGAAATTCAACCCTCCCTCACTACAGCATATGAGATGCATTGACACAAATGAAAGCCTGAAGCACAATGTACTAATCAAAACTGATCATCTGCATTTCTAGATCAAAGTGTATCAGTATATAATCATATTGTATGAGCTGTAATGTTGAAAGCATCTTAGCTTAAAACAGCTTAGTCTCTTCTATGATTGTTGTAACCAATTTATGGCTACTCAGTGGATGAATCTATATTGTGATATCTATTTGACCCTAATAAAGTTATTGCATACAATGCATGTTTCCAGAGTATGTTAATATTGAAATGTCACTGCCAAATAACAAAGATAACTATTAAAGAAAAATAACTATTCCTGTGCCTGACCTTATTGGTCATATTCTTACTGTTTTCCAACACTTTTATGGGGATTGTTGTAATGTACGGTGGAGTACAACACTTCTGCAGACACCTGTGATTAAAGGTCAGTATCACAAGTTTTTTAAAAAAATTAAAAGTGTGCAGTTTAATACCTGCCTGCCTCTTTACCTCTCTTTCCACTGGCAGTAGGACTAGCCCAGTACTGTGCTTACCATCTGAGTTCTGAGGATTACTGGAAAGCTATGTGTGAGTTGTAGAGAAAACAAACTGGAATATCTGAATGTTCTCCTATTCCAAATGAGGGCAAAATACAATTTTCTGGGTTAATGAAAAATTTTATTTTGGCTCTTTGTTAATTTGTTTGGAGTTTTGGGGGTTTTGGGGTAGTTTGTTTGGGGTTAAGTTTGTTTGTTCGGAGAAGTGGGTTTTTTGGGTGGTTGGTTGCTGCGTTGTTTTTCATCTTTTAAGTTTGGAAAAAAGTTAGACATCGGCACGTCAGGAGAAAGTGAAATCTGTTTGCGTGGCAAGGAGTGTGATGGGATGTGTGCTCTTTATACCCTCTCCCACCTAGTCCTGCTTCAACTCCTTTTTTTTTTTTTGTTATTGTTGTTCTTTTAAATTCCCTTTCTATTAGTTCGTGAGGAATATCCCAAACTAAGCTCCTATATCTAAGCTTCTACACTAGAAATAGTTTTTATGTCAACTAGCTTTCTCTTTGTGAACTTTTCCACCCAAATCAGCAGGGTCCCATTCCTAAACTTTTCTGTCCAATGCTGAGGGATGGAAATGAGTTTTGCTTTGGTTTATTCCAGCATTTCAAACCAGATTAAGTTCTTGTATAGCCGTGTGAGCACAGGATTGCAGCTTTCTGGAGTTCACACCCCTGGAGAAAGGGCAGTTTCTAACAGAAGGCTGGGAAGACAATTTGGCTTATGTCATGTTTTGGGTATTATTTGTGTAACTCCAGGTCTAAGGTTTTCTCATGAAGGGCAGAACTGGTAGAAGAGTTAACAAAAAGTAGTGTAAGAAGCACATGTTTTCATGGAAGACTTGCCCTTGCTTTACCCAGCTGGCCAGATCTTCACAGGTACCTCAGCTCCTTGCTGCTGTACAGAACAGTTGAGCCAGTTGTTACCCTTTGGGGACTGTAATCTTCACTCTGAATTAGGAGGGAAGAAAAATCTCTTCATCTACAGCTTCTCAGATTAATAAATTATGGCGGCAGCAAAAGTGAAAACAAAAATGATGCATGCACTTGTCTGTGTTATGTAAGAAAATATATTTGAAGGTTTCCTCTGTCTTCCTCTGGATTTGAGTCTTATCACATCCTTTTGCCGCTGTTGAGAAACTGAAAGTTTATTTCAGCTGGGGATGGTGAGTGCATAGCCAAGGGCTGAGCAACTGATGAAAAAAACATGTTACCTGCATTTAAGACAAATAGCGAACTAAACTCGAGTATCCTTTGTGAAACTGCTGCTGGCAGCCTTGTTGCTTTCCTGCTTCATCATTAGTGAGTATCTCTGCCAGTTAGTTAAATAACTAGGTCAGCCTGGGAGAGAAAAAACATGTTCCTTGATCTTCTGTGCTGTCCCTCCTGTTTTCCCATGTGTTTCTCTTTATAGCCCATTTCTCAGCTACCCAAGTTAGGAGCATGTTTGTATTATCAAGTGTGAAGCTATGGGGGAGAAGCAGGTACATCTGGTGAGTGTGGAGGGGCGGGGGGAGCACAGGACTTTCTCTCCAGGTGCCTCAGAGGCCAGGGAAGGGGCACATTCACCTGCTGCTTTGGGGTTTCCCCATTGCTCTTGGCTGGGGAGGGGATCCACTTCACAGAGCATCAATGCCTCCATGGGAAGGTGCTGAAGAGGGCAGGGAGGGTAATTCCAGGTACCACTGGCTCTGCAGCCTGCTTCACTTCCTGCCCAGCACATCAAGGAGACAAGGATGAGTTCAGGTGCAAACACAGCCCACAGGGCTCTGCCCTGGCTAGATGGGGTTGGGGTTTTAGTGATTGTGATATTTTTCCTGATGACCAAATCTCCTTCAGTGTGGCCACTGAGCTGCACATAACAGAGCCTCAGCAATGGCTAAGACTTGGAGAAAGTTTGTGCTCTTGTTGCATGAATTCATGTTGCAATTGCCTAACCTAATTAGGTTAATTATTTCTAATCTTTATACGCTCTCAAATTGAAAGAGCAATCCAGGCTGTAGCCCTGAATCAATCTTGGCTGAAACTGTGATATGCTGATGAAAGAGGCAGTGGCATCCACATGCATTGCACCTCCCTGTAGTCTGCTCCTGACAATATCTCCAGAGTTTCACAGTTAATATGACAGACAGATTAAGAATTAATAAGTAAAAACTGCCATGTATTACTTAATCCTTTTCTGAAAAACTTCTTATATAATGCTATATCATGTAACAAGCATTTAGTCCTTTGTCCACTAGTTTTAAGATAGATTTGAGTCAAAATTCCTTATGTATGTGAATGGATGGTCTACTTAGCTCATGCTCTCCCTAACTTAGATACTCTTTTTTAGGATTTCTTTTTATTCCCTACTTCTGCTAAACCCAAGGGCTTTTCCTTTTGGAATTCTCTAACATCAGCAATAATTTGTATTTTGCTATTAATATCTGGTGCTGATCTGCCAATGCCATCTTAGCATTTCAATAGGAAATTTTAATAGTTCAGCGGGGAGACATCCTGTTTGTTGCATTTAGTTTCTGTTCTTACATTTTAATTGTTGTGTCTCCCATTAATGAGATTTTAGGTTTTTAAGACTATAGCTGCCTTTCTGAAATCTAAATGTCTTATAATAAAACATTTCTCAGAGGGAAAACCACTTGGCAGTAGTATTTTCAGGATTAAAGATCATCTGGTTCCATCCCCTCTGCCATGGACAGGGACACCTTCCACTAGAGCAGGTTGCTCAAAGCCCTGTCCAGCCTGGCCTTGAAGGTTTCCAGGAACGGGACAGCCACGGCTTCTCTGTGTGAAGAGTTCAAGCTATCACCTGCCTGGGGGCAAGTTAGCAGCTCTTCTCCTGCAGCTCCTGAAGGGTTTGCTGGTGAAATGAAGCCTGCGAGGCCAGGAGGCGTCAGTGTATCTCCTGGTTCAGGTATTCCCTGGTGCCGGTGTCCCTCGCATCCTGCCCGCTGTGGGCAGGCTCTCCCCTGCCCCGCCCGGGTCATCTCTAAGGGGGTCCGGGCTCTGTCACACACACGCGTTTCACAACACCCGCCTTCTTGAAATGCAGAAAGCATTTCCTTAAAAAAAGGAGGAGAAAACTCCGGGAAAATATCAAAAGTGAAGCAGAGGCCGTGACTTTTTGCAGTGGCAATTATTTTAACTGCCTGTAAAGGTTTTGCAGTTTGAAGTGGCAGGTTGCGTATTTTGTGCAGACGGGATTGTTAACGTGTGAAACATGCTAAAAATTGACCGATAAAGGCACCTGGATGTTTCAAACATAAATAGTGGGTACCAAAATAGCTACAGAGCAGATGGCCTGGCTCCACACACACCTTGCTGACCAGAATACTCGAGCAACACACACAGCCAAAATCTCACCGTCTTCAAAGCTGATCATCTGCAAAGGCAAGGGTTATCCTCATGCTACCCTTTATCTGTCAGGCACAAACGCTCCTGCGTGCGCTAATTAGTGTATCCTAGAGGGATAATGAACCCCAGGTTTGTTTGAACTTGCTACTACCCCAGCAAAACAAATCACCTGTTCTAGAGCTCAGGCTCTGAAAAGTCGGTGAGATTAAAACAACAGTGAGCTGAAATCTGATCTGTGGTGGAAAGATCCCAAAACGCGGAGGGCTGGTTTGCCAGCCCGCTCACCGTACTGCCTGCCACTGATACACAGGCAACTGAGCCCGTTTCTCACTCTCATTTTTTACCTTGGACGCTAAGACCAAACATCCCCATGCCACATATTAACCAGGATGTAATGCTTTTCATGCCTCGTTGTATGGTTCAACAGATGTGAAAGGGAATTATCACTTCAACATGATATCAAGACTTTTTTTTTTTTTTTTTTTTTAGCCGTTGGCAGATTACTAAGCCTGAATTCTTGTTTAATTTTAGTGTGTTAATTGATGGAATAATGAGCATTGATTATATGTGTTTTGGCTTCGTCATTGCAATTACAGGCTCTGTTTTATTCATGAGCCAGTCCTAAAGAATGCACTAGAGATCTAAGACAGCTTAAACCTCTCAGAAAAAGGCTCTGAATTGTTTGAGTAATGACACTCTTAGATGGAAAATTAAAGATTCTCTTTTCCCATGCTTTTTAAGATAATTAAAATCCAGGAACGGTAAGGTGGTGAACATCCTTATTCATTAGCCTTCAGTAATTTAGCTTCTACTAAATGAGGAAAACATTTTAATTCTCTAGGCCATCTGTTGCAGTCTCCTTTGTGTGTCCCGTTACATAAAGTCTCATCATGGATAGTTTTAACATCAGTATTGTATCCTTTCACCAGGAATGATGAGCTGGACGAGGTAGTTGAAGTCACTATCTATTAACAGACCACCCTGGGATTAAAGTGGCTGCTTGGTCTTTTAAGCTGAAGGTATCCTGTCTAGACACCTCTAGGCAAAGGATCCGCAGAGAGGAGCCCGTGCGTGGAGACAGGCAGTGTGACAAGCTGTGTTTTCTAATAGCGGTATCCATGCCAATAAATAACAAAGTTCATTGGAGCCCTTCCAGTTCCGCTAATGTGCGACTGCTCTGCCATATGGCTCCGTGCTGCTTTGGGAAGCAGGCACTCTCTGTTCGGGTGGGAACCACAGCAGAGGCTCCTGCTGGATGCTGCTTTGGAAGTGGTTTGGAGGCAGAGCAGGTCTCTCTGCACTGTGACGGGGAAATAGAATAAATATTAGAGTAGGAGTGTGCTCACCTAGGATAAATGCTGTATCAGGAACTAGGAAATGCTTGGATTCTGATTCTGGCTGTAGGAATAACTCAGCTTGGGGCAAGTTACGTTATCCCACACAGGGGAAGTGTCTCATTGAAATTATAATTTGTATGGATGAATGGATGCAGTGTCGAAGTTATTCCTGATGCCAAGTTACAGCCCCACAGGTCTTAGAGGGTCCGGGTTCCATTACGAGCTTGGTTTGTTTCTGTCAAATTCCCCTGTAAAATACAAGCCCCACTACTTGCCAGCCCAGCAGTGCCTTCCAGGGGCTGCTGTAGACCGGTGCATTTAACTGGCTCCACGATTCCCAGGTAGTGTTTACATTATTGATAGGCATGGCTACACGCAGGCTGCTTCCACGGGGCAGAGCTTCAGTCCACCTGCTTGCTATCACTCCAGTTGCTTGGAGATCACAAACACACTGGCCTCGAGATGTGTGGCTGCAGAACAAGTGTTCCCAGTGTGAAGCAGTACTCGGTGAGTCAGCCAGCTCCTGCTTCCACCAAACAAGACCCTCCAGCTGCTGCAGGCATGCCCAAAGGGTAAGTCATCCTTTCTTATGGCATCTGGGTGATCTGCCATTTGTCTTGAAACTCATCATCTGGGTGTGTTTGTCTCTATCACACTGTGTAATTAGTTTCTAGCAACTCAGTACAAGGTGAGCAGGTCTTAGGTTTTGATTGAAAGCAGGGAGGTGCTTCTCACAAATGTGAGTCCTGCTGGAAACAAAAGCTATGTGCCTGCTCCAAACTGAGAGCACTGGTGAGGAGGGGATGGCAGACCTCTCTCTACTTTCCTGGGAATGGGTATAAAACTGAGAAATCTCTGGGATCTCTTCCATGTTCATGAAGAAATTACATTAAGTGTGTTGCAATGTCCCTCACTTAAAATTAACAATCAGCTTTAGTAATAACTCCAGGCTACTCACTTTGTGAGGGATTAGAGGCTATGTGATGTTCTTGTGCTGCTTGTAGAGGCCATTTTCCTTTCCACTGTGAAGGAAAGACACTCTCCCTTGGGAAGCCCTGAGTTCCTGGGGTATTAAATAAAACAGAAATGAGCAAGCTCATTCATGGAGAAATTAAATACCCGACACAATTAACCGAGTGATGATTGTGCTCTCTGCTTTCTCACCACCAGCGTACCCATAGCCAAGCAGCTGGCATCCATAAAAGGTAAGGGGACCCCTTCATTGCCCCTTTGGGGTTCAGGTCTTTCACAGCCCACATGCAGAAAGTTCTGGCAATGTCACAGGGCTTGCAGAGGGCCGTGCGGATCCTCAGCTGATGCAAGTCAAGAGGGTCTCATGGCTCTCTGTGCCATGTGCTCCTCTGTTGTCACATCTCCTCTTGTGCCTGCCTTTCCGTAAAAAATCACAACATAAATCATCTGTGTGACCTCTGCTAACAGAGGCTTGTGAGCATGCAGTCTTTTGGAGTCATGCACGAGTGGGAGGAATGAATCCAGCCCAAATCCCAAATATGCCATGATGCTGAAGCGCAGCCCTGATGCTCAGACACGAACATTCCTGTGCAGCCAGGCTGCCAAATGGGCCATGTTTCCCCTGATACAGCTCTCTGGGAGTCCAAATGCATCCAGGAGATGTCCACCATGGCCTGTCCCCATGGTGTGGCAGGTCCTTACTGGATGCCCAGGGTCAGGATAGACTAGGTGGGTCTCAAGCCCCATGCTCTGTCACAGCCCTAGCTCCAAAGGAAAGTTTCCTTCAAGGTGTGACTGCATGGGTTATGAGGCATGTTGCTGGCCCACTCCAAATAAAATCTGGGCCAGATCCTCTGTGGGTATAAACAGTTTCAGTCTCATTAACTTTAATGAAACAACACAGATTTCCACCCACCCAGGATGGTTCTAACAGATTCCTTTCAATTATATCGCAAAAGCTTTTTTTTTTTTTTTTTGGATAAACTTTTTCTCCCTTCAGCTCTAAGAAAAGGCTCAGACCTTGAAAAGGCTTTTGCTACAGCAGCTTTGGTGTATAACAACTATGCTGATCCTGAGAGCAAGCTCAGCAAAGGTGAAACCAAGAGCTTACTGCAGTCCCAGTTTTGGCATTTCATACAGGTGAGGGGGTTTGCTGAGTGGGTGGCACTGGGACAGCCTTGGCTGGGCACTTTGGGTGCAGGAATGGCAGCTCAGGCTCTGTCCTGCACCTTGGCAAGCATCAGCCCATGGGATAACCCCAAGTGAGACTTCAGGGATTTGGTACAAACATATTCTGTGACTTAGTTGCTTTATGTTGAGCCTGTGTCTAACACAGGGCCAAAGGAGGGGGACAGCAATAAACCACAACTGATGCCTGCTTGAATTTGTTTAAAGAAAACAGGGCAATTGCAAAAAAATAGAACCCAACCAACCAACCAAATTAAACCAAGTGAATGGTGACAAGAGGCTGGATTTATGAAGACAAGAAACCCATGGCATTAAATGAGGTGTTTGGTGGTTTGCCAGAGCACTGAGCCAGCAGTGAGAGCCAGCCCTGTGCCACAGAGCCGTGTTCACTGGTGGGGTTCCTGGGAGAGAGGGGCAGAAAGCCCTCACCCACCTGGCTGGGTATGGTGAAAAACCTCCATAGCAGCACTTGTGGCTGTCAACTTCCTGCAGGGTTTTTTTCCCCTCCCTAAATTAAAAAGAAAAAAAAAGAAAAAAAAATTAACAAGTGGTAAGAAAAGCTATATAGGACTAATAAAAAAAGAGCTCAAATAAGTAAATGAGAGAGGTAATACCTTTACTTCCAAAAACAACAATATCACATGGCTGGCTGGGGAGTGGAAATTGGCACCAAATTAAAAACCAGGCACCTTATTGAAGAAGAATTGAAAATATCACTGGAAGCAATTAAGCTTGGGATCCTGAGGTTGTTTGGAAATGATTAAGCTAAAAAACTAGCCTGGAACTCTAGCAAGGTTTTTTCATAAGGAAATATAAATAATAGATGTGTTACAGAATTTTAATAATCCATTCAAACAGGAATGCCCAAGAGGACTAAGAGTAGAAGTACTAAAGTTATGCCTGTAAAATCAGCAGTTTCTGAGACCTTCACAATATGTGTTTGTATATATTTGAATATTAAATTTAAGAGGGTAGGTTGGTTAATTGGTTGTCTCCTCCTCCCAAGTTTTATCAAGACACAGAACTCCCTTTATTTCCTAGCAGTTACCAGCTATATCATCATCATCATTGTCAGATTTTCAGTCATAATTAGATGTCTTTTAAAAGATATCTTCTGGATTCTGATGGAAACTTTGAGGACTGGTTGTTCTTTCTGATTGTAATAATATTTCTGTTTGAATTTCCTTGGATACCTTTTGAAAAACTAATATGAATGTGGACATAACAACCTGAATGGGAAAATAAAAAAATACATTAATATTTACATAGGTAGATGTCTTTTTCTTTTTTTCTAATGATGCAATAAAAAAGGAACTTCATGCTTTTTTTTTTCTTGCCTTTTTTTTTTTAATTTAAAATCCTCCATAGGGCCAAGAAAACAAACCAAAATACCAGGAAATAATTTCTTCCTTGGATGAGGAGCCAGAAAACAAAATTAATTTTGAAGATTTCATGATCTTGTTAGTCAGTCTCACTCTAATGTCTGACCTGCTGCAGGAGATCAAAAATGTGAAAACAACAAAATGACCTGTGATTTTAAAGAAGAAATGGCCTGGCACCATGGGAGGAGAGCATGAGTGAGCTACACACAGAGGTATCACTGTGTGCCTGGATACCCTGTGCTGGCCCCTTTCAAATGGAATAAAGTTGTGTCCAAACCTGGTTGAACTTACTCCTCTCTTGAAACACTCCACGAGCTCGGTGCTCAGGGATTTGTGTCCGCTGCATTCGTGCTTTGGGAGAGTCAGTGGCTCCTGCTGGGACCAAGACCAGTTAACAGCTGGGGGTAGCTGGTAAGTTTAATGCCAGGGAAAGGCAGCCCAGGCTCTCCCAGACCTCTCCATCCTCTCCCTGTGATAGTGTGGGAGATGATGGAGGAACAGCTGCCAAAATGTGCAGCCCCATCCCTCGAGGCAGGGCTGCCCAGCTCTCCCAGTCACCCCAGGGGGCTTCAGCCCTGAGCAGGGTGCCAGCAGTGACGGGTTCCACAATGGGCTGTGACCACAAAATCTGTTGCTGTCTTAGGTAAAGATTGATTTTAATCTGTGTGGTTTCCACCCCACCATTAACCCTGCTGAAGGGAGCATTTGTCTACTTTTATTTCCTCCTCCAACTGCTCTCTTCATTTAGAGATCACATTGGAAGGAACTCCAAGTCCAGCATTTGCAGGGCATTTTTGGCAGTGCTGTGCTTGTGTGACCAGGGGAATGACTCAAACATGCCAGCCAGCTGAATCTGCTGTTCCATGAAACTGTGAAAAGCAGAAATCAGAGAAGAGGTGGTGCAGACCAGGGATGGTGGGAAATAAGGGTGGCCAATAACTTGTTTGTGTTGGAACTGAGGGATGTTGGTTAGGGCCAGAGCCTCAGTATTAAATGCTCAACATCCTAATATTCGGTTTGATTCCTACATACAAAGTCCTGGCTCTGAGCCAACATTTATCCCACTGTGACATCCCTTTGGGACATGAAAAGCAGGCTCACACCCCAGGAGCAGAACAGCCTCTGTAAGGATTTAATAGGACTCTACCAGGATGAACAAGCCAGCAAAACATTGGAGCCTTTTTAGTTTTTTCTTTTTCCTTGGCTGGAAAGAAGAAGACAACAATGATTTAGCTTTTGTGCATGAATTTTTGACATGAAGGGGTCAAACCCTCTAGTGTTAAAAGAGGGAAATTAATGCCAGGTGAGCAATGGGGTTTAACTCTTTGACATTAAAAGGCTCTCAGAGTTTTCAGGAGCTAAGATGATGTTTTGTAATGGATTTTGATGTGAAGGAGAGACTGCAGTAGACGACCAGCAGCCAAATGTTTGGGGAAGGAAGATCTCTGTGCAGTGTGGGATGAAGCTGAAAGAAGAAATGCAAATGGATATGGTGGGTTTTGAAATGAATCTCAGCAGGTAAGGTGCTGGGTTTGGACCTCAGCCAGGACATGGCCTCATCTGGAGGCTAAACATTCACAACAGGTCCTGCTACAAATAAAACCTCCTATTAGCATAGCCCTTTCTGTGATGGTGGGTTGCATGAACAGGCAGCATCCAGCCTGTGGCAAGAAGTGACAAAGCCAGCACGTAGTGTTTCTGTCTGTCTGACTGCTCAGGGACATGTCCCTCCAGTGCATCCCCCTGCTGAGGCACTGGTGTCCCAGTGCTGTGAGGATGACTGCTCCCATGGGGAGCCCATCAAGCCTCCCAGGGGTGGGATCACCCACACTGCTATCACAGTTTAACACTGATACTGCGTCTCTGGTGTTACTCAGTCTCTTTCCCTGTCCCCTTGTTTTTTGGCCAGGTAGATTTGTGAAAGCCTAAAATAACAGCTGATGCTCCTTTTCTAGGGTAGGAAGATGGACTGAATGTGAGACTAGGCAGGTTTGCCATTACTCAGGCAAAGAAAACACAGCACAGCCCTGAAAAGATTGTTTGGGAGCTACTGGTGATACTGGAAGCATAAATTTCCTAACATCCCTCTGTTTAAAAAAAAAAAAAAGACTGAAAGGAAAAAATATTGTGAAGCCAATTAAGAAGAAGTTCTTTGAAATTGTCAAGGCTCTAGCAGTTTTTGTTATTGCTGAAATGTTTCTAAATCTTGCATGACTTGAATTAATGACTTAAGAGCCTTTTATCAGATCAATTTACTCTGTCATCTCATCGTGTGCAAACTCTTTTTATCCAGATTCAGTGTGTTGTGAGCAACATCCTGAGTCCCTGGCTTGGATCAAAAGCCCCTGGTGCTAAGCACAGTGAAAATTCAAAGCAAGAAGCAATTCCTGAACAACTCAATAGCAAAGATATTCAAATGATAGGGAGGGAATAAGAGGCAGAGGGGAACCAAGTGCCTTGTGAGCACATGTAGCAGAGCTGGAGCTGGATTCCAGCCTGCACTGGGCTCCTCACACAGAAGCCAAGGCACGGTGACAGCTTCTGCAAGAGCTTCTGAACAAAGTGAATGGGATTTGCAAGGCTCGATCTGCATCAGTCCTTGAAAGTCCCACCTGATGCTCAAAAGCAGAAAGATGTACTTGGAAGAGCCCCAGCATCTTCTTTTAGTTACAAGTAGGCAGAAGTTTGCACCTTGACTGTGGAAGATGCTCTTTTATTAACTCAGACTATTTGTGGCTGCCCTGAGCACTCTCAGCTATTGGCTTTGAAGCTGATCTGGTGCAGACAGCATGTCTGGCTGTATCCTCAGGGACCTGGCTGTAAGCTTGCTTGAAAGGCTACTGTTGTGCTTTATTTTGTTCCCAGCTTACTCTTGTTGGAAGCAGAGAGTTCAGCATTGATTTCTCAGAGCAGAGCCCAGCAAGTGCTAAGGAGTTGAGCAGCAGCTGAGTTGATGAAATCTGCAGGTTCCTCTGCCTCAGCAAGTGGGAACATCATGTCAGTATCTGATACCCTCAGAAGGGAAAGTGGCATGAAGAGCAGCCAGTCAAGACCTGACCTCTGTGTGCCTGGGGCTGTGTTGGGATTTGTGCTGTGAGTGTTCAGGTATGAACCTCAGGAGGTTCTGTAGACTTTGGATCTAAGCTTTAAGTTCTGTTCTGAAAAGTCTGAATCATCTCTGCAGTTACATGAGGTTTCAGATGACTGCCAGAGGAGAAATGAAGATCAGGGAGAATTTCAGCCTCAGATCTTCAGCTTCCATTTCCAAATATCAGCTCAGGAAGGCAGGCTCATTCTCATACTTTAATTAGCACACCTACAGCTTCTCCCCATGACTTCTTACTTTGTATTTGGCCTTAACTCTTTGGCCTGCTGAATTTAGAAAGTTTTTAAAATCTGGCTTTAGTCTTATCTCTGAGGAGCTCTCACGGATTGCAGGGGAACTCTCACATCCAGTGCACTGACTTTGAGGAGGTGAGTCAGGGAAGGGCTGAAACTTCCTTCTGGGAGCCCAGGGCCACATACACTGTATGTACAATTTTTCATCCGTTTTTCAGCGAAGAGAAGTACATTTTTCAACTGTCTTGCTGTTACTGTACCTTCAGTAAGACCTCATATCAGGGGCATTGGAGTCTGGATGCTGAGGGAACCCTGCAGCCTGAGACATGTTTTCCTTGTCTTCCTCCCTCAGAGGAAGCGTTGTGTTACTTTTTTGTGTAAGTTTAAACTTGTCCCAGGTGCATGCACTTTGAAAGTACCTGTGTGATGCACACCCCACCTCAGTGCTGCTGTGTGTCCTGGCCCATGAAACCCAGAGCAGGTTTCTCAGCAGCCATATCCACTCCAGTGGTTATTGCAGCAGGTCTCTTTGCAGAGAGAGGTAGAGTTTTGCATTGTAGTTTGCCAAGAAGGTGTTTGAATTGTGGCTACATGGTAGGAAAACCTTCTCCAGGAGTGTTGGGATGAATTCTCCAGGAGTATTGGAAAGATGTTATGTGGTGCAACCCCCTAGGAGCTCACAAAGAGCAGAGGAAAAGCTTTGTCCCAGAATTATGTTCCTTCCAAAGTATGATAATTTGTCAGCCTCAAAGAAGCGCTCTGAAATGTCTCTTGAAAAAATAAAATCTCTTTGTTTCGAGCTCAGTCAGGGAACATAGATGTAGAAGAGGTGGTGGTTTATGGCTTTTTGAATTGACAGCCTTTAATCCTGCATTGACTTTTACTGCAGTCAGGGGTTTACAAGATTTTCAGTGAAGCTGTCTCCTCACTTTGCTCACCTGCTATTCCCTCCCCCTATATAAGGGTTTATATCCCTAGAACTGAGTCCTCGTCCAGCAAAGGTAAACAGCAAATAATGTTCAACAGCCTCTGGCCGAAATGCAAATTTGGGTTTACAACAAAGGTGTGTGTGATTGTTTGTCAAAGATCCACTGAGTCTCAAGCAGGACCTGGAGTCCTGAGGGCCTCTGGGCAGGGGGGGACCCTGATGTCCAAGATGTCTCTCACTCCACTGCAGCATGAGCTGCAGCCCCCTGCAGGGATGGGTGGCAGCCTCACATTTCTGACATCCACAGCACAAACCCTACAACCAAGGGACCAATTTCCACTTGTGATTTCCTCTTCCTTTTGTTCCCCGTGCCATGATTGCTTTTTCTTGATGCAGTTGTTCTGCCTTCATCCCCACATAATGCTCTTCTGAGGTTTGTTTGAAGAAAACCTGCACTAGCAGACACATTCAGGTTAAGCATTATATGGCAGCTTTTTTCTCTGAAGCTGGCAGGGGCAAAAACCACACTGGGGATAGAATATCCACAGGTAAATATCCCTTTTTCCTTTTGACACCATAGCTGATGTCATGGCATTCCTGGATTTGTACACCACTACCTGGATTATATAGGGTTTTGCCTAATTAATTAATGAAACCAAATTGCAAAATTACTTTCTTATTAAACTGATCTCACTGCAGAAATAAGGCTGATTACTTCCCTGACAAATTTTAATTAAGTAGCTACAACAAACTGTAATAAAGAGCACAAATTAAAAACAGATCATACTAGATGTGGTTTTATCAAATGCTGTGTTAGTACCAGGCAACATACACAGTGATTAAATTATGCAGAAAAAGCTCATTTTTTCTCCTCTGGTAAAAATCTATCTTCTTTCTAGGGGAAGAAGCATTTACATAAAAACATCACATTAATAACCAGCACATCAGTAAGTGTGTATTGGTAGTTGCTTTCCAACAACAGCTCTTGTACATTCTTCAAGGCTCAACAATTAAGGCACTCCTTATTTCTCCTCTAAAATTATACTCATAGTACACAGGACCCCAGGTTACTGCAAAGCCTCTGAGGACAAGAAAGGCTTTATTACCTGCACATGTACTGCTCAATTTGTCTGTCCTCTTTTAGCTTTTTAGGGGTTGGATCCAGCTCAGCTGAAAACAGCACAATTCGATAAGGATTTGCATAAGAATTGTAAGCAGAGGCCCACACAAATTAAGCATTAATTAATGAGCACCTAAAGCCTTCTGCTGAATGCAGCCTGAGGCCAAGCAACGCTGGGAGTGCTCAAGTATACGTGAAGGAAAGAGTGAGTAAGCACAGCAAATTAAAGAGAAATGCTTAATTCTTCTCTAATACCTATTCCAGCCCTTGAGACTGTAGAATTGCAGGCTTCTTATCCCTGTTAGAGGATGACAAAGGTCAAATGGAAAGCTCTTCCACATGGAACTGAATTAATCCAGAAGCTCCCAGGCCTGTGTTGTGTCCAGGATGCTGGACTCTGGTTGAGGAGCAATGGTGTTCTGAGCTGCCCCCCAAGGAGGGAGAGGCTGCCCCACAGCCTGGGCAGTGTGTGGGTGCAAAATGGGGCTGAGGGTGTTGGGGTGGGTGTTTGGGGTCTGCTGCTGCCCTGGGACAAGCAGGCAGTACCTCAGAGCTGCAGCAGAGGGGCAGGTTTGTGCTGCCTGTTGCGGGGTCTGGGCGGATTCACCTCCTCCCTTTTGATTCACCTCAAAAGTGAAGAGACCACTGATGTAACAGGACAGTGGGCTTTGGACTTGAAAGAGGGCTAAGAGAGACTGGAGACTTTTGAAATCTCAAGTGACCATTTTCCTTATGTTGTTGGATGCACACATCTAACACGTTGGCAAAGGACTCCCAAGGAAGCTGGCCTGGAGCTTTCCTGGGTGGCAGCCACGCTCTGCACACACCTGCTGCCCCACCTGTTATAGCCAGAGCCCTCACAGGAGAACGTTCTGGCTCTGGCTCTCTCCTTTTTTCTAGCCCTGAGAAATGTTTAGCAGCTCTTCCTCAGGCATTCAACTGGGAGCTCTCAGCTGCTACATATTTCAAATCAGCTCAGAAATTCTGATTTAAGGAAAACACCCTTTATTTGTAGACCTCTCATGAGAGAGGTCAGGGTGTTGGCCTTCCCAAGGGGGAGCAGATGGAAAGACATTTTGTCCTGCCTTACAGGTATGTGAAATACCTCCTTGCACTAGAGATCTGTTGATATTACAGAAAGTAAATGCTGGTATTAACTGGAGATGGGAGGTTGTTGGCATCCATGACCTATTGCAGTTGTGTAGCTGTCTTGAGCACAAAACTTGTACCCTGATAGCCTTAGAAAGGTCCAAGCAGGTGTTGTTTTTTTGGTTTTTGGTTTTGTTGTGGGGGGCTTTTTGTTTCCTTGGGGGTTTTTTTGGTTGTTTGGTTTTTTTTTTGTTGTTTGGGTTTTGTTGTTGTAAGCAGCAAGAGCTTAGGAAAGGCAGGACTGTCCCCTTGAGCTGGAAGCCCCCTGATCTGTCTGTGAGCTCTGCTGCAACCTGGGAGCATTTTGCTGCTGACAATTATTTCATAACGAGATTCCTGGCTAGATGTGTGCATCCTGATGAGTTCCAGGAGCTACCAGGGGCCAAGAGGTGCCTCGAGATCGACTGGAGCACGCAGTCAGTTTGTTAATGTAATGGGGGAGAGCTTGAACTTTAGCTAATGAGCAAACGCATGGAAACAGTTGTGTACCGATCGCTGCAACCTCTGAGGCCTCTGCAGGGACTCCCAAGTGAGCGCTGCCCTCAGGGCCTCTCTGGGAGCTGTCGCGGCTGTCGCTGCCCGCCCGGCTGGGGCTGCGGTGGAGATGTGCTGGTGCTGCCCCAGGGGACAGCGGGAGGGTTTGGCTCCTGGGCTGGTAGGGAGCCCAGGCAGCTGGTTTGGCACTTGGTTTGCTCTGAAGGAATGTGTTTAACTTGTTGCTAAGATGCTTGTGCTGGTGTACTCCTATGGAGCCCCACAAGCTGCTGTGCTGCCTCCCCCCACATCTGCCCTGGAGCCTGGTACCCAGGGAAAGGTGGCAGAAAATGGGGTGGGGTATTAGTTTATGTAGACCTGTGTATGTATATAAAATATAGTGATTTAATATATATATATAATGTATTTTGACTTATCTATATCCAAACTATAATATATGTGTATTGTGTACAATATATAACTACTAACATGCTACATATATCTCCATGTGCATATACACATATAAAATCTCTTCCAGTTTTCACTGTTCTGACTTATCTCACCTAAAAACTTCGCTTTGCTTCTAAATTACTTTCTAGGCCACTTATGAGTGCAGCGAGCAGTACAAATCACTGGATACATTCCTTTTCTGTTGAAAAACTAGGGCTTATTCCTAGTCTTTTGGGGTTTGGGTTTTATATCCCTCTATTTTTTAATGCATTAAAAGATCCTCCTTCTCATCCTGTGACATCCTAGCAGCTTTAAGTGCCTTGGAGAGGGGCTTTGTGAAAAGCCCTTTGGCATTAAAATGCTGCTAAAAGGAGCAGGCAGTCATTCTGCTGGTGTGACAGTGCCTTCCCCTGCCAGGAGACATCCTGGTCCCTCCCTGCTGCTGCTGTTTCTGACAAAGCTTTTCCTCAGCTTGCAGGCACTGGTCTCCTAACCTTTAGTAGGCTCTCTCTCAAACCTAGTCTCACAATTGTCATCTCTCTTGTCTCTGGTATTGATGCTAATGAGAGCAGGGTTGTCACCCACCACAAGCAGCTGTGACTGGGATCTGTGGTGGAGGATCCTTGAAAAATATTTTTTTTCTTTTTTTTAATATCTGTGAGCTGAGTACTACTTTACTGCCAGTGAGAGTGTAAAGAGTACAAAGCCAGTCTTATTCATAACTTAATATTCCTATACTCTCCTTTCCTGCTTGTCAGAACCCAAAGGGTGCCAAATATTTCGTAAGAGGGTTTGGGTTCTTGGCACAGTTTTGGTGGGTTGTTTTTTTGCTGTTTTTTTTTAATATCCTTCCTTCTTTTTCTCCTCAGAAGCTCCTCCACTGTAATCTAGCCCATTAGCTTAGAGGGAGGGGGGCCATGATGATAGCAGAGCCTTGCTGCTTTGCCATTTTCCTGTGATACACTGCTGCGTTCTAACTGCGTCTTGCTGAAGGTAAAATTACCATGGAAAAGTCATCAGCTCTTTCTCCAGACACATACCCCACACCTCCCCCAGCTGCATGTGGCAGGAGCCAAATGCTCACTCGGTGTTAGCTCTGAGATGCTGCTCCAAAATCATAAATTTCAATTATTCAGTAGTTCATGGTTCCCTGGGGGTGTAAGGAAGGCTGGGACTGTAAGGAGCCTGTCTGGAAATACAAGTCCAAAGATACAAAGGGTTCATCTTTACAAGAACAGGTGTCCTGGAGGTGCCCTGTGTGAACCTGATTTCAAGGAGGGGCACAGCCCTGTTTGTGGTCACTGGTCATGGGGAGCCTTCACAGTGACCTGGTCGTGTGGGCAGTGCCTGTCCCCTTGTCCTCAGCACTGGTGAGGGCACACCTCAGATCCTGTGTTCAGTTTTGGGCTCCTCACCACAAGAAGGACATTGAGGGGCTGGAGCATGTCCAGAGAAGAGAAGGGAGCTGAGAAAGGATCTGGGGCACAAATTTGATGAGGAGAAGCTGGGAGGACTCAGCCTGGACAAAAAGAGGCTCAGGGGGACCTTCTTGCTCTCGACAATTCCCTGAAAGGAGGTTGCAGTCAGGTGGGGGTCAATCTCTTCTCCCAGAAAACAAGTGATAGGACAAGAGGAAACAGCCAGAAGTTGCTCCAGAGGAGGTTTAGACTGGATATTAGGAAATGTTTCCTCACTGGAAGGTTGGCCAGGCTGTCCAGGGCAGTGGTGGAGTTCCCACTCCTGACAGTGTTTAAAAAATATGTGAATGTGGCACTTAGGGACTTGGTTTATGGTGAACATGGCAGTGCTGGGTTAGAGATTGGATTCAATGAGGGCAGAGGTCTCTTCCAAACTAAACTATTCTATGACTCCCCACACACAGACTTGTCCCAGAGACTGTTGAGTGACTGCAGCACCACAGGGTAGGGATGCTGTTGGTTGAAGTATCCAAAACAAAATTGTGGGGAATATTTAACAGGCTTTATTTTTTTCCCAACAAGTTTTCTTTGCTTTACTGCCGGGCTCTTAATTTGATGAATTAATATGAGAAGTGCTAATGTGCCAGCAAAGACAGCAGGCAAAGATCTGTCTGCTGATCCCAGACACGACTGATTTCAACTGTGCTGCTGAGCATGGTATGTGCTGATGTCACTAAAAACTGCCACAAAAATAACAGCAGTATCTGTGTGGCCCCACAGGAAGGTGTTTGTAGCTTTTCATTTCTCCTCTCCCTCCCGGATAAGACTGTGGGCAGTTATCTTTGAGAAAGAAGTGCAGGATGCTGGGGCTCTGCTCTGGAGTGCAGTGGACAGAGGTGCCCACACTGTGAATGGTGGCACTCAAACCTCCCTTCCAGAGGGTTTCTTTTAAAGCTGTGGAGGATGAACCCCATCGTGGAGCCCGCTGCAAGCTCTGATTCTCCTGCACTGCCCGAGTGCATCCTCCCTGCTGCAAGGACTCTGGTCCTGCAGCAAGCAGCTTTGCTTGCCCCATGCTGGAGCCTGAGGAAAGAAGCTCACAGCTCTGACATCTGCAATTCAACCCCAGAGAGAGACACAGATTTGAAGACAAGTCAGAAGCTCCATGCTCCTGTTACTGTGTTCAAAAGGCCAGGTTAGAGTGTCTGAAGGAGAGACACTGCTTTGTTCCTGATGCATTTGAGTAGGCAGCTCGTTGGCTCAGGCTTTCCACACACACCCTATATAATTGTACAAAACCTATTTAAAGGGAATGTAGTGATAGGACAAAGGGGAATGGTTTTAAATTGAAATAATAGGTTTAGACTGGATATTAGGAAGAAGCTCTTTCCTGTGAGTGTGATGAGGTGCTGGCTCAGGCTGCCCAGAGATGTGGATGCCCCACCCCTCAAAGTGTTTAAGACTGGGTTGGATGAGGCTTGGAGCAATGTGATTTAGTGGAAAGTATCCCTGCCCAGGAGGGCTGGAACTAGATCATCTTTAATATCCATTCCAACCCAAGCCATTCTTTGACAGAAACAGAGGCCTGTTGTTGGGTTCTTACAGTGTCTCTAGAAGCAGCTCTCACGTGGTCACTGTGCACTGTGATGTGTTAGCTCTTTCACAGCATAAAATAACAATCACAGTTTGCATATGGAAAAACACCTTTACAACTTTCTGCCTGGTTGAACTTGCCCACAGCAGGTTCTCAAATGATGCATATTGAAATGGAGCCACCTTGAAATGCTTGTGCCTCAAGAGACCTCCAAGCAGAGAGGACAAGATTGCTCTGTTGCTTTTCTGAAAGATAAATGACCTGACTGCAAGTCACAGTCTGCTGATATGAGCAGTGTTTAGTCATTTGGCATGAAGCAGAATATCTAAACCATTAAGGTGTGTGGGCTCTGCAGTGCATAAATAAGTTACAAATTAGGGATTCTGAGTGGCTGCTTGCCCCTTGTATGCAGTGCTCCAAGTGATTACTGTTCTCTTTGTCTAATCAAAGTTCCTCAGCTCAGAGCAGGTTTCTAATTTAAACACTTGAGTACAACATACTTTGCTAAATTAAATCATTGCAGACAAATCACTGCAGAAATCTGTGTCTCATACACAACAGTTTCTACCCCCACCATATCTATTACTTTATTTCCTTGACTCTGTAACACATTTTCTCTGAAGGGTAAATGATTACTGATATAAATATGAATAACCTTGGCTTTGCAATATTGTATCTTCAAGCAATTCATTTGAGATGTCTTCTAGAAAATGCCAAAAGCAGCTTGTAAAATAAAGCACATGCGTAAATATTCTAGCACTGCTCCAAAAAGGAGCCTTCTCAGAGTAAATGCCCCTTTATGTAAACAACTGGTAGGCAAAGCAGCAAGTGGTCATCAACACAGAGATTTCCCCTACAGCCCAAACAGCATGTGCATCTTTCCTGCACTGCCCTGGGTCTCAGCTCCTGGCAGCCCTGCCTGCAGGGTTGAATGCAGGCTTTAAGTCTGATGAAAAAACCACCAAGCTACAGCTGGCTGTGATCCAAATGGGAGAAGGCTTTTGTTCCCTATATAGTCATGGGAAGGTACTTTAGGTGTCCAAGGCTGAGAAAGCTTATAAATGTTAATTCTTGTGCTTGACCCAATGAAAGGGAAAGTGTGCTGTGTTTGCTAAGTGGTGCCACCTAACAAAAGGTACATCCTGGGGCTGAGGGATGCCAGCAGAGCATCCTGCAAGCAGAGGGAGAGGATATGGCAGTGTATGTGCAGGGGGAGTAGATTACACTTGCCCTCAGTGATTTAACTTAGAGCCTGACATAACTGTGTGCTTGGGCTGTAACTCACAAACAGTGCCTTTGTAGGGTTTCTTTTTTCCTCTGCCAGAGGCAGAGACATCTCAATTGGCTGTACAGCAGCTGCTGCACCGGGCAGATGAGCACATTATTGCACAGCTGATGCAACTTGGCTCAGTTTGCTGAGCTTGGAGCTGTGGCCACTCAATAGATGCCTGAGATACCACAGCACCCTTGGGAATGGGAATGCTGCAGCCAGCAGATACACTTTACATGGAGGGATTATTGGTTACTGAGCTTATCCTACGAGGGAAGTTAAGCAGACCTCTATATTCATGAAAATATTCAAGTATATGGTTTTAAAAGATCTGTGAAATTGTGGCTTAAAAAGGATTCTTGAGAGAGGATTATGGCAGTTCAAACCTTCTGGGACCTCGTGTGAAAGGGGTCAGCCCTGTGCTTTGCTCATGGAGGGTCTCTCGTTGCCTTTTCTGAATCAGTTCTGGCTTTTATGGAACTCAGCTGCTTATCATCTTGGGAAGAGTTACACCGTCTGCTCTGTGCCTTTGGCCAAGTTTTCCCAAGGAGAGTGGTGCTGTCTTGTCTTTTGGCCAGTGTGGGGATGGCGATTGGGCAAAACCTCTGTGTCCCTGCCCAGCCCTGAAGAACCAGCAGGCAGAGGCTTGTGTACAGAGGAGCTGGACTCTCCTCTGGGTGTGGCAGGAGAGTGCAAGGGCACCTGTGTCAGGAAACACCCATATTTCAAGCACAGGTCGTGGCAGACCAGAGACAGGTCTGGTTTTATCGATGGTTTGATAGTCTTTCTGTCTGTTCTGTAACCCTCTGTGCACAAAGCTGGGGGAAACACCTCCAGTCTGTGCACACCCTGGCCCCGGGCAGGATCATCACAGCAACACCAGTCCCGGGGAGAAGTGACATCCACCAGCAAGGTGGGAGCAGCACTCAGTGTGGAGCTGACACAGTCAGGTGATGAGCTGCAAATTAATCCCTTGCTCAATAAGCAGCTAACTTACAAAGCGTTTCCTGGGTTGTTTGTTTTTGGTTTGGCGGGTTTTTTTGGTTTTTTGGTTTTTTTTTAATCCAAGTGATCAACAACTCATCACTCCTGGATGTGTATGCTTCAGACAAGGGACTGCTCACAGATCATTGACTGGAATTGTTCCTACCTTCTGGTTTTGATCTAAACCATGCGCTGATGAATGAGAGAAATATTTTTAAGGACAAGAGGATGGTGGATGCCATATTTCTGGTGTAAACTTAATAAGGAGGCATGTGCTAAAACTCACGGAAATTTTGTGACCATCTCTCAAAAATGCCAATCTCTCCTTGGCATGTGAATAATCCTTAATAATGAATAAAGCTGTTGATACACTAAAACAAATGTGAGGGAATAGTTTGCCAAAGGAGCAGATGCCGTGTTGCATCCCATTGTATGGTTAAAACTCCCAGAAATTAATTATCCCCAAACATTTTGCTTTTCTATTAAGTGAGAATTCACAGAGTTGTCTCGTTCTGCAAAATTCTAGTTCCTCAGAAGGAGCAGAGAGCACTAGAAGTAAGACAATAATTTCTGTCAGTGAAATGAAGACGTTCTGAAGCATTTTTTTTGGTTGGTTAGTTGCCTTTTTAGTAGGAGAAAACAATTCTTTTTTTCTTTAGCTTCTTTTAGTCATTAAGTACATTTCTTTTGAAGCCTAGATTTTTTTTTTTCTTTTAATTTTTCCTTTACTTTTCCCAGCCTGGCCATTAGCCCCCCACCAACACTATTTTAGGAGATACTTGCATTCTAGTGTAAAATTGCCCTGAGAGACTCCACTGAGTCTTTCCTGTTCTTGTTGCTGGGATCAGAGTGTGAAGCCCCTCCAGGTGGGTTGTGGAGAAACAAATCAACTTTTGCAGCCTCCTGGCTGTGCCAAACCATTCCTGTGAGCCCAGCCATGATCTCACCCCTGAAACTGCCATCTTCCCAGGGGAAGCCCAGCACCACCACTGCTGCTACAAACTCCTTGAGCAGAGTGTAACCTGCTGTACTCACATGGGGCACAGGGCTGCTGTTCTAGCTTGGCAACATTTTTATTTTTGCTTTGCCATGGAATAGAATAAAAGAAATATAAAACCTCCCATGAGAGATGATTGTGTGTGTGTGAAGTGGCATCAACAGGAAATAACTACTCCTTGTTCAGCCTGGAGAAAAGGAGGCTCAGGGGAAACATTATTGCTCTCCAAAACCCTCTGAAAGGAGGTTGTAGCCAGATGGGGATCAGCCTCTTCTCTCAGGTGAAAAGTGACTGGTCAAGAGGAAACGGCCTCAAGTTATGCCAGGGGAGGTTTAGGTTGGATATTAGGAAATGTATCTTCACCAAAAGGGCTGGAGTGAGGGAACAGGCTCCCCAAGGAAGTGGGGGGGTCACCATCCCTGGAGGAATGTAAAAGACACATAGACATGGCACTCAGGGACATGGTTTGGTGGTGGGCTTGGCAGCACTGAGGTTACAGTTGGACTTGATCTTAGGAAGTTTTTTCAACCATTGCATTTTTGCAATGGCTAATGTATTTCCACTGTTGCTTTGCAAGCCTGTGTTGGTCAGTCTCCATCCCAGTGTTGTCTCCACTTCACACACAAGTGCTGCAGCCCCTGGGCAGAGATTTCAGTGTGCAGACACAGAACAGCATTCACTGTAATGGGCTGATTGAGATGTCTGCATTGGCCCCATCCAGGCTTGGCCAACCAGGCTGTTTTGGGGTCTGAGTCTGCAGCTCTTCGTGGAGCCTTGTATGTCACAGAAGGGCAGGGGTTGTTCTGGAAGTGTGTTATAGAAGGTGTGGGGAGCACCTGCAGCCCCTGGCTGGGCTGCCCTGATCAACCCAGGGGCTGCTCTTTGAGTTCACACTTGCTGTTTCTGAGACACTGAATTGCACCCATGGGCTTGGCAATAGCTGTGTGGGTTTTAACCCTGATAACATAAATGAAATTAGCATGGTTGATAGGCTCATTATCCAGCCCTAGTCCTTTTAATACATTTTGCTCTCTAAATGGGAGGTAGGACTCTGCTATGTTCCACGGACAAGTTTATCCAAAAGAAATGACCAATAACTCATCCCTGATTGCAGTGAGCACAGGAGAGTACAAAGCACATTACCAACTACTCTCTGAAGCCACAGTGTAGAGCTGCTCCAGACCCCAACACAACAGATTAGCTGGGAGCTTTGGAGGTCTGTCCCAGCAGTTCCACTGTCGGATGCAATTGCCTTTTACAGGGAGGGCTCACAAAGTGGCTGCTCATCACTGTTCTCTTCAATGTCAGTTCTAACCTGTCAGGCATTGAAATAAAACAAGCTGTTGGCACTGTAATGTGTATTTATGTCACCTTCTGTGCACATCTATAGACCACATGAATCTACATAATCAATTTACTCGCTGCAAAAAGCTGCAATTCAGAGGCCTGACATGGCCAAAATATTCAAACTCCCTAGAGAGGCACTCCCCACAATCTAGGTAGCCAGACACCTGCAGATTTCACCCTTTATCTGTCAAAATGGGTTTCCTTTGATGTTGCAGGTACAGCCCAGGGCTGTGGCATTCAAGCAGCTTACGTCTCTTTTAGCAATATGAAATCCAGTGTGTTAAATGATTTTCTCGGCAATTTAACCAAGGGGGAAAATGGTATAAACATCTTCAGCTAGAGATGCTACAGGGGAACTTGAACCCCCTATCTGACACACAGGAGTCTGTTTGCCATCATTTTAAACACAAAGATCCCTGTGGAGGCAGAGATGCCTGCAGGGCTCCAGCTGCCAGCAGTGCTTTGTAGGGGGGAAGGAGGCACCGGGAAGCAGCCACAGATGTCCCAGTTTGGAGTGGTCAGGGGGAGGCTGAAGTCACAGCTCCAGCATGTCGCTGGTGCAGGCAGACCTGGAGGAATTGCAGATAGAGGAGGCTGTTCGGTGGTGGCAATACCTCGAGGTGCCTCCCACGAGGTGTTTTGACCACCACCTCTCTGGTAAAATCCCAGCAAAGCAGGTGTGAGAGTTTGTTTTCTCAGTGTTTGTTTTCTCAGCCTGTTAAAAGCAAGAACTCTGCTGTCACGTGATCCTAATGTGAAATTGTATTCCCTCAACCTTGAAAATCCTTTTCCTAACTTCTCCTTTCTGGCCACAGCAAGAGGGGGCCCCCAGACTGTGCTTCTCCTGGTGCAAGTGTGCTGCACTGAGCAGCTCTGCCAGCTGTGAGACAGATGTTGCAACTAAAACACTGTGGTGACAAAACGTGACGTGTTTGTGTGTATTTGGGGAAGCTCTTCAACTCCCCTGTTTTGTTAGTAGTTTGTTTTTTAGAGGATTTGCACAGTGCAGAATCTCCCAAAAGATGAAATCCTGCTTTGTAGACCATCCTAATTCCCAATCCTTCCACACAGCTATCGTGTATTCAGGAAAATGACCGTGACTGCATGGAGTGAGTGATTAGAAAAATGTAACTGAGCTGTAGCAGAAAAGCTGAACAAGGATCCCAGGGTCTGATTGCTGGTTGTTCGTAGGAACTTCTTTATCTGAGATTAATGACAGGAGGTTAGTGGCATCTTGCTCGAGACCCTTTTTTGGCTCTGGGACCCTTGCCAAAGTTTAGACTCCCATTCTGAGTGTTGACAGGCGGAGAGAGCACTTCAAAATGTGTTATGGACATAATTAGTTACTGTTATCACAGTTTTCTTAATTAGAATATCATAAAAAGGGGAAGTGTGATGATTTACACAAGGAAGATTGGAAGAGCAGCAATTCTAAAGGCTAGAGACTGAATACCAGAGAGGAACATAAAGGTTATCTGCCTTTGGGATGAGGGATGGTGCTCACCTGGGACTTTCAGAGGTGCTCTCAGTATTGACTGAACTTATTTTTTTTTTTTCAACTTTCCACTAACTCAGCCAAACTGCAGGAGCCTTTGTTCAGCAATTGCCCATCCATCTCCTGCAGGATGGCTCACCTGCTAGAGGATCCTGGCAATGCTGATAACTTACAAACGTTAAAAGGAAGCCTTGCTTTTGAAAAGACTTCTTCCTTAAGCTACATTTTTCTTGCTGTTTCTAGACAACAGAATCCAAGACATCGAAGTTATTCATTCTCATAATTGTGGAGAGAAATTATAGCCCTTTTTAAAAAAGAATGCAAACAGCTAAAGAAACCCAGTTATTTTACCACTCTCTTGCCTGGCAGCTCCTTATCAGGGCTGTGCCTCCCTCCCCAGCCATACCAGCCTTTACAAAGGCAAGGCCCCAGCTCTCCCAGAGCACAGCTTAGGAACAACTGCCTGCTCCCAGCCTCCACACCTGGTTGAAAGCTGCTTCTCCAAGCTGTTTTCTACATCCCCTTGCTGGTGATGAATTCAGACTGAGCTGCTTGCAGGCCTGGCGTTCTCTGCCACGCTGAGGTTTGCTTTGCTGGTGCAGGGAGGAGCCCTTGACTGGCTTTCAGGCCAACACCCTGGAGCGTGGCGTGCCCTCGGTTATTTCTCTGGGGCTATGGATCCAAGGCTTGCAACAAAATTTCCCCAAACTGCCACAGAGAGCTGTTTCTGAACAAGCTGGACTTGGAGAAGGTGCTTTGGAGGAGAAGGTGCTTCGATGCTTGTGCCTGAGCTGTGCCACACTGCCTCCCCTGCACCTCCCTGCCCTGCCACAGAGAAGCACAGGCAGGGTGTAACCCCCAGTCAATAAAAAAAAAAGTTTCTTCTGTTGCATTAATCCTTTGTCTGCAAATAGTGATTAATTGGATCAGGCAGGAAGCAGCCCACACACTGATCCCAGCGGGGTGTGTCAGTGGCCCTGTGCTACACCTCAGTCAGATGGGGAGAGATGGCAGCTCTGCAGGTCCCCTGAGCCCTGGGAACAGTCTCTCTGTCCTTGTTCCTCAGGCAGGAGTTCCTACCAGTGACAGGGAGCACTGTGCAATGATAAACACACCTTGCACAGAGTCATCCTACCAGGATTAATTGGGATAAATTAATCCCCTTCCTCTTCCCTTGAGAAGTAATTTCTGGTGTGACTGAACTTAAAATACCTAAATGAAATTCAGTGTGACTTTTTTCCCTCCAGTAAGGTAGTGACTGAATCATGGTTTTCTTGAAGGCAAAAGCTAATATTTTCCCTAATGGCATTCCTGGTGCATATGGCTGCACAAGCTCTCCCCTCTCTGCCTGTATCCGCCCCCTCCAGCTCTGTGCACGCTCACGCTCACACATGCACTTGTTGCATGGAGGAATGAGGGTTCTGGGAGCCAGGAGGTGTCTGTATCCATCAGAGGTAGCTGAAACTACTGCTACAAGTGCTCTCTGTGTTTAATTGCTGGGAAGCAGAGGGGGAAGTGCTGGTTTTGGGGAAGTGCAGGTTGCCAGACACAAAACCACAAAACTGTCGCGTTTGCAGGGACTTTCTCAAGTCATAGGAGGCTGAAGTTCAGGCTGTGTCACAAAATAATTACAACAAGGTCTATAGCCCTAGATGCTGAGAGGTGTCCTCTTGGGACTCCTCTGGCTCTTCAGGATTGGCTCCAGGGAGACATTGTCCCACCCTGAATGAGTGATGGACTCGGGGTACCTTGGTGGCATGGGATGGTGCACCAACTGCACAGGCCACCAGAAGTACTCCGTTGTTTGTGCCCTAATCTCACCCCTCCAGTGGGAGATGAGCATGGGAGCAGGCTGGATCCCAATGGCATTCCAATGGTTTCACTCCAATGGAAAATACAGCTGATGGGATGGGACAGGGAATGAGCAAATTTCTTCTCTACCTACCCCTTGTTTGTACTTTCCCAGCAATAAGGTGAGCCCAGAGATGCTGTGGTGCTTTTTGAGACACCTTGGCATAAATCTGTAAAGAATTAGTATGGTTCAAGCCTTCTCCCAGGGAAATGTCCCCTTTTGCCTTCTGTGCTGGGTGTTCTTCAGGTGTGGGCTACCACAGCCTCCCACCCTGCACAGCTGGCACCCAAATTACTGCAGCTGCTGATGTCCTGCAGCTCCCACCCTGGGCTGATTTGGGATTACGTGCTGTTGGTGTTGCTGCTCCAGGCAGCACCATGCCTGTTGTGCCTTGGCTCCACTAGGAAAGAATGGAAAATCAGGATGGGTTAAAAATTCAACCAACTTTGCACATTCATAGGGAAGGGACTGTAATTTTTGCATTTAACACTCTGTTAGATCTAATGGAAAGCTGATATTTTTCTGTAGGTGTGAAATTAACCTTTCAATAAAACTAAAAGCTATCTTGAGCTTTTTCAAGATGAAGTTTAAAATAGAGCAATTATGAAACTTGCTGAAAGACTGCCAAGTTTTCTTGTTGAAAACTGCTGCAAATGAATTATGTTTCCCTTGTGATTTACAGCACAGTGTGAAGGAACTATAGTTTGTATTTAAATCTGTTTCCATTAAAGACTATTTGCAGCTTACAGAAATGATTTTTTTTTTTGGACAAAATTGTCAAACTCCATCAGAGAAAATTCCTTTCAATGTTTAATGCTACAAATTGCTAAACATGGCATTGTTTATGAGTGCCATGTGTAGTAATTGTATGCCTTGAAAGAATATTTTCTTTCTGAGCGAGGACGGCTGACACTAAACAAATTAGCTCAATTTCTTGTGGAGACTGCTCGAGGCAGCAGGGGAATGAGGGGGGATTTTCTTGCCTTAAATCTCAGCAAAACTGGGATTTTCCATGCCATGCTTCCTTATCCTCATTTAAGTTTAAAAAGAGAAGCTGAAACCATTTTGCACTCACACGTGTCCAGGCACTCGTGGTGCCTGTGCAGGGAATGATGTTGGCCAATGGGATTGTTACAGGACACTGGAAAAACTCATTGAGTCAGCATCCATTCTGGAAATGCAGCCAACTGTGCATCCTACTCCTAGAAACAAGGGATCAAATACCAATTAAAAACTCACTGCTCTCTTTTACTCAGTAGCATTCATTGCAGACAGCAAAGAAGAAATTCCTAGGGACATGGAGCATGGGGATGATGACTGGTCACTGTAACACAGCTGCAGTGTCTGGAGTGGGAAGCTGCTCCACTGGCCAACTTTCTTGGAAATGAATTGAATTTTTGGTGAAATCCAGCTGATAGGTATGAAGGATAGGAAAACCAGATGGGTCTGCAAAATGGATTTTTAACTAAGGAGCTAATATTAAAAATATTCCTGTGTGGAAAGGCCTCATGTCACATCACAGCTACCATAATTTCATGTACCTTGACAGCTGCAGCTTCAGTTGGATCCTCATAAACTCACTCCTCAGTGACCTTGAAAGCTTGATAAAGCAAGCCAAACCTCCAGTTCTAGGTGGTTGTTAAAAATGTATTCCATATAATGACAAGGTAATTGTATGAGGTATTCATATCTGAGGTCAAAAGCAAAAGAGCATTTATGTTTGGGCTTTTTTGAACTCTGAAAATAGTATGTTAGAGGCAATAATCAATCTCCTGTTCAAAGCCACCTCCATTCCCAGCAGAAGCCCCTCCTTCCCCAGGTATCTCTCCTCCTTTCCCTGGACCCAAACCCTGTAGCACCAACTGCTCTGTAGCCACCTTGCTCCCAGCTCTGTGGGCTTGGGTCAGGCCAGATACCACCATAAACGGGGCAGTTCTTTGCAAACAAGGCACTTGGGCTAAGTTTTACTTCACAGATGGTGTTCCCAGCCTTTATTGTGCTTGAAGAGCTTCCCCACGCTTGCTGGACTGCTCTCTGGCACAGAGTGAAGTACATCTGGGGACCTGTCCTGGTAAAGACACAAGCGAATTATTTGCAGTCACCCCTGTGCCTGTGCATCTAATTAAAAAAAAACAAACATTAACCTGTCAAAGTAAGTGATACACTTGCAGTCTCCATAATTATCCTCCATAAATGTCTGTCAGCTGTACAAGGCTGGTGTTTTGCCATCCATCCTAGCAGCAGACAGGCTGCTTGCCTGGCTTGTGCGGGTGGGCTTGGGGCCTGCCTTGGCTTCAGCGAGGTGATGCTCATTTACATCACTGGAAACCTGTTCTGGTAAATGTAATAGCTAGCAGGTAATTGATTTCATGGTAAAATATGTCTGAGTGAGTGTCATGATTCTTGAAAAACACAGCAAAGCGGCTTCTGAAAGTGATGAATCACACTTGTGATTGCATTTATGTCAGTCTTGCATCAGCCTAGTGGTGAAATTTGCTGGCTGCAGGTTCAGCTGTTCCGGCGCTGAAGTCAGCACTGATTTAGATGGTTTAAATTATTTAAATTATTTAAATGATGCTGTGTCTCGCTCTGCTGTCCCAGAGCTGTCTGTGCAGCCCCACGAGGGGCCAGCTCCAGGAAACACAGAGGACCTGATTTGCTGTTCAGAGAGTCTGAATGGAGTGAATCAAGCATCCAGCACAGGTACTGAGGGTGGGCAGCGACTCCCAAAAGAGCAGGAAAGGGACTTTTGTCATGGCTGCGTTGTGTGTTGAGTCAGATGACAAAAGGTGAGTCACTAACACTGAGGAATTAAAAGCTGAAGTGCAGTGCTCACCATCAGTGCTCCAGCACGCAGCTGTGGGCTCCTGGGGACTCAGCTTGACAGTCACAATTGTGCTGTGTAGGAATACTGGGATTTTTGGTGTATTTTTAGCATGCAGAAAATCACTTAAGGCTGTAGAGGAGAGAAAAACTGCAAGTGTGCTGGTTTGTTTTTTTTTTTTTCCCTTAAGGGAAAAAAGTGCTTGATTTCCTCATGGAAATACTCTGCAGGAACTTGAGCTGTGGGAATGCTCCCTTCTCCACGGGTGTTCAGGCAGGGAGGGTTCTGCCCTGGTGGATAACTTTGGGAAATTTCTTGCTCTGCTGTCTGAAACTGCTCGACTGCACTTTCAACCATATTTATAAGTTGTCAAAAGGCTGCAACAGATACTGATATCTTGCCAAAGTTATTCTGGGAAAATGAGCTATACCTGGGCTTGTGCTATAAACAGCAGCAAGAGTTCATCAGGAACTCCTCAGTATAATAAATATTGAAAACACTGCCACACCAACAATCAGGAGCTTAGCAGCAGCCATGGGTTTGGACTGCTCCTGGTTTATGGTGCATTGCCAGTAACAGGGGGAGGGTTTGGCTGCCACTTGATAATTGGGAGTTCCCCTGTAATACTTCTGTCTTCAGATCTTTTCCTGCAGTCTTGTCAGAATGGCCAAATTAACTCAAAATAAGGCTAGGTTTTTGTGTGTCTGCTTTGCCTGAATATTTTGCTATTTGGGCATCCACAGCTTCTCTGGGTAGCTTCTTCTAGTGGGTCACTACCCTCAGAGTAAAAAACCTTTTTTTCTTTGTACCTAATCGAAGGTGCAAGAGGGAAAATTTTTCGATGGATTTCTGAAATTACCAGATTCTTGTAAAGCTACTAATCTTGGAAGCTGATAAAAGAGATTAAAAATTCCATTTCCTATTTCATGGTATAACACTGTTCCTAAGGCAGTTAACAGCAAAAGAGGCATAATTTTCACAGGAACCTCCAAATCTTTTTTTGTTTTTTGTTGTTAAGAAAGTTTTTTGTTGTTAAGAAAGCAATATTTTCTTCAACACCTCTCCTCTTTGCAAGGTCCTTCAAAACTTCTGTCTACATGAAAAGCCTTGCTCAACAGAACACCATTGAGAGGCCTCAACCAGCCCTCATTTTAGAAAAATAAGTGACCACAACTCTCTTTACCCTGCAAAAGACTTTGGTATCAATTTACCTGCTATTGCTGCCAAATATTCCTGGTTTTGAGTTACTTGAGAGCATCTTGAGCTAGATGTGGCTGCCCCATCCCTGGAATTGTTCAAGACCAGGTATCTCGGGTTTTGTTGTTTCTTAAGATATGACAGATAACAGTCTTTTTTTCCCTGAATGCCCCGTGGTGAAGCAAAAGAAGAGTCAAAAGCTGCTATCTCAGGTTTTCTTTCTTGTTGTTTATTATTTCTTATCTACAAATTCTTTCTGTGCGTTGTGAAGATCTTTCTGTTAAGGCATGAAGAGACTAAGAGACTCCCCCGGCTACGACAGGCGGGTAGAACTTTTATACTACATTCTACGTATCTTTTATTTACTATTAATTACTAATGCTTGCTTCTAATGTTAGACACGTCACTTCTATTCTACACTAATCTTTGTGAGCTACTACAGTAGAAAAATGGATACCAAGAAGAAGAACAAAAAGAACAAGAACTACACTCAAATCTTCTATGTTTTTCTTTTGACCCCTTTCTAAAAATCTTAATATTCTACATTTACACTCTGTGATTACTTAACTACTACTATTACTACTATTTTTCTTACATTCTTGTGACTTGTAATTCATTTCACAAGCTGAAAGCTTTTCTATGGACTGAGATTCAAGACAGTGTCTCTCAGGGGTCTGTGCATGGGGGTCTCTGACCTCCTGCCAGGACCTCAAACCCTCCAGGGCAGTCAGAGGACTCCCCTGAACTCCAACACAGGTAGAATGGGACTTGGAGCAACGTGGTCTAGTAAAAGGTGTGCCTGCCTAAGGCAGGGAGGTTGAAACTGGATGAGTTTTAAGGTCCCTTCCAGGCCAAACCATTCTGTAATTGTATCATGAATGGTGCTTGCTTGGGTTGTGCTGTGTGAAGTGCAGCTCTAGAGAGGGTAAGGGGTTGTGCAAAGTCCTTCACACCCAGCACTTGCACTGTTTGTGATTATTTCCTATTCTCATCACTGGATCCTGTTTAGATGCACGTGTGTAATGGAGATAAAAGTTCTGCTGAATAAATTATGTCTCCATAAAGTGGAGAAGAAAGTGTACATTACAAAAAATTCTAAATTTCACATTAAAATAGGGGTAAAATCCCAGTACCTAAAGAGGTAAATGGCCTGCCTCAGCTGCCCAGCACCAATAAGAGGTCATTTAAGGAACTTCACAAGCCTTTTGGATGTGGAGTGACTATCATTATCAATTATTTCATGGCTAACCTTAGGGGGAAAAAAATGCCTGTTAAAAACAGATTAAAGAGAATAGGCTTCTATATTTAACAAGGCCAGAGAATATTAATATGCAAGTGCAGAGACATGGCTAATGAATAGGATTTGTTGTAACTAAGGCAATCTATAACTTCTTTGAGTGCCACAAGTGGTAGGGAAGTCACTGCTGAAGTGACTTGAATTAATAAGCTGTCTCAGGAATTTTATCAAATTCTCTGTAAAAGCCTTTCTCTAGCTTCTGAGGAGATGGATATATTCAGAGAAAGGCAGAGAAAAATTTTCTTTGTATCTTCTTAAAGGCTGAATGATCATGAAGGCCCTGAGCTTAGGAAGATCTTCATGCTGAATTTTTATGGGAGCTTTGAACAGCATCAGGCCCATTAACAAAGAAATACATCGAACCTCTTCAATCTGCTGATCTACCTCCTACAGCTCCAATCCATCAGGACTCTGCTGTATGAGCATGGTTGAAATGAGAGCAGTGACGTGAATAGACTGGACTGGACACAGGGTTTGATGTAGTTTTTTAATAAGAACTCTGCAGCTTGCACAGAAGTTATTGTTTTGTGTTTCCCCAGGGCCAGATTGATTGAACCATCCTACAGCAAACTGATTTTTTTTATGTAGCAATTGTAGGAGTTTTAGAAGAACACAAAAGCCCTAGATTTTCAATGCAATTTGTCAGTGACTGGATCTCAGGTGGAGCTGCCTCATATCTTTGTTAGCTACAGTGAAAGTGAGGAAGATGTGAAACCCCCCTCTCCTCTCCTGTAGAGGACAGCTGATGCACACAGCTGTCACAGAAAGTAGTTACCCCTCCACATGTCCTACCTTGCAGTAATGGGAGGTAAATGCATATTTATTAGAGTAGCTGTGCTGTGGCTGACTTGGGGACACCTTATTCACATAATCATGTCACAAAATGTTCTCTTTACGTGTTTTTTGTTACACATTCTCTTAGATCAGAATTCTTGAGACAGACTGAGGTTCACCCCCTTTTCTGCTGCTGAGCCCTTGGTTTGAGTGAGATCTAACAGGGGGGTATCACACTTCTTTAAAAAGTATTTCCTTGAAGAAATTGAAAGGTCTCAAAGGCTCAGGGTGCATATTTGAGTGAATGTATCTATGCATGTATTCATAATTTCCTGTGGCAACTGTCATCCTCTTTTTAATAAAAATTTCTCACACATATCTACAGATATATATAAACTGCATGTAGGAGTTTCTCTCCCCTGTATCCTAAGAAGAGTGCTGAATAAGTAAGGGAAGATACAGGACAGAAATGTGCTTTCCTGACAGTAACACTGTGCCTGTGTTTAAAAGTGCCCTCCACAATTACCGCGAGCAAAGAGCAACAATCTTTCTCCAGTTTTTTGCTGCTCTTTTACACTCAGGGCTGTGGGTCATTACTCAGCAGGTACAGGAACCTGCCAGGATGCAGCAGGTGGGTCACTGCCAGCTGAGGACCTCTGCCTCCTGCTGGGAAGCGATGCTAGAAGGGCTCTGCTCCAAGCACAGATGTGAGTGAAGGTGGCCAAGGGCAAGGCAAGTTGCAAGGCAGCTCTATGCAAACAGCACAGACATAAGCAGAGAGGAAAACAAGTCCTTTCACAGGGTTGATTCTTGGCTATTTTTATTTTAAAAATATGAGATAAGGGGCCTGAACAAAGAGCTGGAAGTAAATAGGTGAGAACCTCGTGGTGCCTAAAGAGCTGTAGGTGCAGAACAAATAAATGACTTCAGGGTTTGCCATCAGTCTTTTTAAGATGCAACTTTAGGGTTCAAGAGGTTTTTTTTCAGTTAGAAAAAAAAAAATGCAAAGTACCCGTTTTCAGTATTTCAAAGTGTTTTTCTAAACCTGAGGTTGTAAAGCACGATTTTGTATGCTGGAGAGCCCCAACACCAAATGTGCAGGGTATAGCACCCAGTACCTCACAAACCTTCCAGTTTACTCCAGACACAAATGAGTCTCTGCTGTCAGCATCTAGCCCTGCACAGGGATGACAGGTACATGTGAGGTTACCTGCTGTCCACAGATAAAGATAACCCCAGGGCCCAGAGCTGGGCTCTCCTGGGGGAGAAAGAGTCTGTCTCCCTTCCACAGAAGAATGCAGACACCGAATGCACTTCAAATGCGAGCTTCTAGCAGGCACTAGTGACATTTAAGCTATAAAAAAATACTTTTGTTTCCTGCTGGAACCTTATGAACCACGATTTGACACCTTTTCCACAAGCTTTGGAGCTGTGGTGAAGGAGGGAGGATTAGCCTTGAGGCAGGTCATGAGCAAGGACAGAAACTGGGGCTTGTTCATCACTCAGCTGATCACTTCTTATTCCAGGGTTAGTATGAGATATGTTAATTTGAACTGGCAGCAGATTTTGCATAACTACATCTCAGAACACCAGTCAGCCCTAACGTTTGCCATGGAATTTAGTTTTCATATTATTAAAACCTTAGGATGAAGTTTTAAAGTAGATCTTTCTTCAAGCTTTGCTGCAGTGACAATCAATGCTAGTAGAGAACAGACACTGCAAAGGGTGAAGGCTGGGATTTTATTACTATTAAGTGTCTTGTGCTTGAGCTTAATGTCTTCACAGTGTAGTACACTAAGAAATGTGGGGATTGTGTCCATAGAACTTGCAGCATCCTTCCTTTCATGTATGTGACAGAACTACCTACAAATTTTGTGGAGTAACAAAGCATTTACTGTTGATGACACTGGAAAAATTTCAATGACATCTTCTTTTTATCTAGAATGTATGTATTTTATCCTCTCTTTGTAAAGGTAGTTCCACCAAAGTGGTTATCACTCTTCAAGGAATCTTCCCTGGAGAGGTTGCATTTCCCTTCAGAAACCAGAGACACCTGTGGAAAACATCTTCCCATGTGCCTGTGGAGGCTGAGGCACTGGTGCAAACAGCACAGCCTTGTTCCTGCTGTTTTCTGAGGGAGCTGCCAGAGGGGAAGGGATCCAGTGCCTGGGGAGGGCAGGCACACCAGGCAGGAAGGCAGCAGCTGCTGGAGGAAGCAGAGTTGCAGGGTCTGGAGTGGGAAGGAGCTGGATGAGTGAACTTTCTGCCCAGCAGCTCTGTAGCCAAGGTTGATGCCTTGCCCTTGCCTGCTAATCACAGCTCTTCTCTTGCCATGTAGCCAGATGTGGGGCTCACTGGGGGGTGAGATGCCCCAAGGGAGAGGCTGTGGATGACAGCAGGAGCCTCATCCATCTGAGGGACCCCAGCACTGGCTGCATTGTGCTAAACTCACTGCCTGACAGGCATCATATCTTTATTTTCCCATCCTCGTGTTGGTGATGCTGGGAATACTGATTCTGTGTAATTAAGACACAGCACGTCTCATTCAGCAGGTTTTTATTCCCAAAGGTTGCCTCTGCTGAGCTCTGTGGGGACCTTTCCCCTGAGCCAGCCTGCAGGATGGGAATGTGTTCTCAGAAGTGCATCCTGTGTGGGTGATCTTCCACGCAGTGAACATCTCTGTGGGAAGTGTGAGCATCCCTGGGTGCCCCCAGGCAAGGGATGAGGGAAAAGCCTGTATGCTGATCCTCACTCGAGACCTGTGCTGGAAAAGACAGGGAGACGAGGAGGAGGCATGGCCTGGCTGGGGTTTTGTCCCTCCTGTGGCAAGGACAGGGCTAACTGTGTAAGCCAGACAGCACAGCTGTCTGTCACATCACAGCTGTCTGTCACAGCTGTCAGGAGATGGAGGGGGCTGCACACTCCTACGTTGCAGGCAGGTAACATCAGCTGCTGTGAGCATTTCCTGCTGTAACAAATGTGTCCTGGGGGCAGCCAGCAAAATCCTGGTGTCTGGTGCCTGCACACTCAGGGCCCATCACTGGTGGCCTCTGAGCCCTGTGCTGGTGGCTGCTCTGCCCCCTGACCTGCCCCACTGCTGGGTTGAGCCTGGGCTTGGAGAGTGGAAATCCTTGTAGGGACAGCCCAGAGAGACTCCATGTCTGCAACATCTTAACACTTTGAATTCCTGAATGAAGAAAAACGTCAAGTGAACCACAGTTTCGTTCTGCAGTGGCTCAGAGGCAGGGGAAGGGATAAACTTCATCCTGTTTTAGTATTTTTAACATTGCAAACTGCTGAGTTCTTAGCCTTGTTATGCTTAGTGATGTTTCAGTGCTTAAAATGTAGTTTTAAATTTCATGTGATAACTAAACAAATCCCTCTTGGTGCTTGAGGTACCCTCTAAAAAGGCAAAGCTCCTTGGTCATACTGGGCAACAGCTGGACCAATGATTTGAAGGTGGAAAATGTTAAAGCAGCACAGAGCTGGCTTTAGTGTGATGGGGGCAATCCTGGTGAGACACTTGCTGGCCTCAGGATGTCCCCACCCAGTGTTGTGACAGAGGAATCATTGAAAGTGGAAGGAAAGCTCACTACTCATTCACCCGAGGATTTTACCGAAATTTCCCCAAAGCCTTTAACAAACAAGAAACACAGCTTAATAAGCAAGAAGTACAGAAAACCTCCCTAAAACCTTAATTGCTGGTCTGTAACTCTGGAACTGGCAATATCACTTTTATCAGATCTGCTGAACAGCTGGATCATCAGCCACTGAAGATATCAGTTTATAATTAAAATGCTGGCAGTTCCTTAATTACATGCTACAATATCATTCACCACTCTAATTTTTTTGCCTTTCTGTCAGGGAGCGTGAGTAATTATTTTTCTTCAAGATTTTCAAATAAAATATTATTGGAAAGGGTACATTCATCGTGTCACTCTGCTAGGGGGAGGAGTGTGCCTTGCTAATGCAATGCACAGTGTGAGTGTTCAGCAGGTGACTCTGCAGGCAAAACTGCTTCCAGAAAGAAAAGCATTGGGGTGAGGTTTTCAGCCATCCAGTCTGATGGGAGAGCAGAATCTGATGTGGTAAATCCTGTAAATGGTCTCTCTCCTTGGCTGCTGAAAAGCTGGGGTGGCTGCACTGATTGTAGGGAGATAATAACACTGCCTGAGAGCTCAGTTTGTGTCTTATGTGCAGCTCTAACTCTTCATCTCCTATTTTGCCACGAGGAAAACCAGAGCACAATCAATATAGGAGCTTTTTTGACCTGTTCAATGCATTGTCTAAACAAGCAGTAGCAGACTTATACTCTAACTTTGGGGTTAAAAAAAATTTCACAGTGGTCAAATGTTGGAATCGGGACCCACAGAGGCAGTGGGACCTTCATCCCTGGGGTCACTCAAATACCCAGGTCCAGGCTTACAGCAGCCTCTCCTAAATACAAAGCTGGCTCTACTCTGAGGTGGGACTAGGGACCTCCAAAAAGTCTTTTCAGCTGAAATAATGGAATGATCCTGTATGGCCAGTTTAGGTACCTCACTTTTACATGTGAGCTAAGAGAAGGCAAAGAGGAGCAGGTGCAGGAGGGGATGGGGAGATGTGCAGCATCCACACAGTGAGTGTGGGACCTGGCAAGCATGTCAGGAGCTGCTGTGGAGCCCCAGGAACAGACAGCTCAGTGTGAGTCAGTGTCTTTCTGGCTTGAGCACACCATCCATGGAGCTTTACAGCCTTTTAGCAAACAAACACAACTTGCTGCCATTTCACGCCCTGGGAATGGTTGCTGAAATTAATGAGCAGGAGAAGGACCGGGTGCTGAACCCAGGCTGCTGAGTCTGACGTGGTTAATCACAGGCACAGAGACTGGCAGGGAGCAATTTGGAAATAACACAACTGGGAATGTTTCTTGTCTCATTTGCGCTGATGCATCCATGCAATCAGTACATTTTGGCTATTATTTCTCAGTGGAATTGCAGCTTTCTGCTCCATGTGCCCAGTCTCCTTCTCACTGCTCCCCCAAGGGATGTGCAATTGTAAAGCAAACAGGAGGAGGAAGTTTGACAAGTGGTGGTAACAGGGCAGGTGAAACAGCAAGGTAGCTGAACTTTCCAATGCTTTCCCAAGTGTTGAGACAAATAATACCAAATATTTACTCCTCCACAGTGGCTCTGTGTTTCTATTGTTGGTGGGAGCGTGGGAGTGGAGGCAACGGAGGGGGCTCTGGGCAGGCTGGATTGAGAACCTGTGGCAGTGATGGGTGTGAGGCTGTGAGCTACCGTCAGGGAAAATGGGAGTCACTGAGATGTGTGTTGATTAAATCAATTTAAGCTTCCAGGTGTGCTTTGACCCAGCAATCTGCAAGCTTTCCATTTGCAGGGGGCGTGTGTGTTTGCAAATGTACACACATGCCTTCATATATGCACATAGAGAGGCTATAGGTCTTGTCCTGGAGAACAGGAGTGAGGAATGGACAATCACCTCACAGTTAATTAGCTTTGCTTTTCCTTTCCTTTTGCTTCATTTCTGCTCTTCCAAGACAATAAGCCCACTGGCATCCCTCCCGTGGTCACTTCCTGCAGGCACCCAGTGGTTTGATGCTGCAGCCTTTGAGCACTCTGCCCTGAGCATTTGTTGTGTTCTAGCTGTTTGTCCCTATGGCGCTGTATCCCGTGGTTTCTGTTTGCCCCCAGCCAGGCTTGGTCTGCAGCTGACTACATCCAGGTTACAAGGGTTTTGAAATCCTCTGCCTGCTACTTGCCCTAGCAGGAGGAAGTAAACGTTCCCACTGCTTTTTAGCAATTCTCCTCCTCAGGCTCTGTTAGTGGCCTAAACCCTCTATCAGTTGGCAGCAGGCTACAGCAGCAACTGGCACACTTGAAAATCCCGTGACATTGGATTCCAAAGGATCCACGGGCCCAGTAAACACTGGCAGGGCCTGTGGGAGCAGGGAGCCCCAGGCAGAGCCTGCAGTCCCTGGCTGTGTCACCAAGGCTGGGCTTGCACAGTGCAGCCGTGCTGCTGCTCCTGCAGCCCAAACTGCAGGGAAATGCTGTGCTGCCAAACAACCCTGCTGCTTCCCTCAGGATTTCGGTCTCTAACCATGCTGTGACATTTTTGTTCTCTCTTACTTTTGTGTTTGTTTGTTTGTTTGTTTTATCTCAACAGTTTTGCAAAGTCTCTGTACCATTTTCTGCACAGCCCCTTACCCAGATTGCAGGAGCTGTGTGATTTCCTTCCTAAAACTTGCCTGTTGGGTGCTAGCTGCAGCCCTTATATGAGATCTAGCAAATTAGCATCATGTGAGAGGCCTGAAATAGAGGTGAACCATTTTCGTTCATTGATTTGGTGTAGGATGGCACAGTGTTAGCTGATGTTCTTGTAGGATTGGGGTCTGGGATCAAGCTTAGGGAATGTCTTTACCTGCATCGTGAGAGATGATGCAGTGGAGCACAAATCCCCTTTTTACCTCTCTACATTTGGTAAATATGCTGGCTATTTAATATATAGGAACAAGAGTACACAAGGGTTTTTCCCCATGTACTTTGAGACCTTTGCTGTTGCTTGGTGTGCTTAGTGTAGCAGCTGGCAGGTTTGGTGGGTTAGGCAGTAAAGAAGAGAAAGGGAGAGAAACTATCACAAGCTAGATACAAATATAATCTGTCTATTCAAAGAGGGATTTGCTGACTCATATGCCATCCTCCTGAATGTGTAATACTAGCAAATCAAACCCAAACACGTCCCAGATGTGCCTCTCTGCTGCCCCAGCTCTTCAGCACTGATTTCTGCCCAGGCAGGTCTTGGAGAGCAGTGCCCATCAGGCCAGCACAGTTCCTGTCCCCCCTCACTGCCACCCTGGGCCCCATGTGCACAAGCAAAGGCACCACAGGCATTGCCAGAGCCCACACAGGGGAGAAAGATTTCCTTCACTTTGCTACGTGTTGTGGGCTGGGAAAGGTTGGTTGAAGTGCTGGGAAGAACCTGCTTTTCTATATAAGAAATTGAATGAATATGTACCCCTGACAAGCTGAGTCCCAAGGTGCAGAAGTTTTCTCCTTCCTTCAGTGAACCCTGCTGCTGTTACTTACCAGCAAATAGTTTGGCTGCTCACATTTTATTTGACTGAGGCACAGTTCTCCCAGGGAAGGTTTCTGTCATCAAAACCACCAGTTTGCCTTCAAACACTCCTCAATTCACTTCAATAACGTGACATGCCAGTATGTCAGGAGGGCAGAAATCTCACACAGATGTACAAGCTTTGAAAAATAACCAGCACGTGTCAGCCAGCTAGGGAAAAGCTCCAGCATAACCAGTCTCCTGACACCAGGGCATTTGTGGGTGTGTGGGCAGGTAGTGGATGATCCCACTGCAGGAGATGTCCCCACTGTAGTTTTGCACCTTGCTGGGCACAGGGGACACTAATAACGTGGTGTGGTGGTCCCAGTGCTCCGTGACCCTTCCCATCTCTTGCAGCCACGATAACAGAGCACAAGAGAATTGATCTGAAAGCTCTCTGTGAATTCATGCAGAGTGAGCCAGAAAATACTGACATTAATAGGCACTAAGGAAAAAAAACTAAGACTTTTTTCCCCCATGTTTTCTCTCATATAAATTAAAACACCTTCACCTCTGAATTTCCACTAAGTTGTAAAAGTTTCCTTAATGTAGCTGGGAGAAGCTGAACTGGGCAGTGGTGTTTGTTTCCATGTGTTGTGTCTAAATTTGTGTCTTATGCTTGGTAATCTACTTGGTAATCTCTGAAAACAGAGGCTTCTGTTTTCAGCTTTGAAATTTAGTGTTGTTTGGGAGATTTTACAATACAGCACTTTGGGGAAGATACATAGTTTGAACTAGGAGCTCATGCATGGGATTTTGGTGCAGCAAATGTAAATGTGAATTTCATTTAGGCTCATATAGGATTTAAGTGTAGTAATATTTTATGTAAGTCTACGGGAAGGTGTCTGCAGTCAGCTTGCCCTGCCAGATCATAAATTATATATTTTGTTTCTATTCCAAATAGGCTCCTAGTGGGGCCTATTTGTTACGTGCAGCACACACTGTTATTTCCAGCATACACTTCTGATGAAACTTTTGTGTTGAGAAGAGCCAAATCCTTTCCTCCTTGGACATAAACCATCATTTAAAATTCTCTTGATGGTGACTTTTCATTATGAACAAACTGGCAAAACATAAAAAAAAGGTTGTTTAGGTAGTTTTGCTTTTTATTTTCCCTATATTGGGAAAGCCATTTAAAAACACATGTCTTTGCTGTTAAATATTTTAGGAACTCTCATGCACTACAGCGCTTTTAGGAAGCCTTTGCCAAGTTTCTCACTGTGATGGAGCAAATTCAGAGCAACCCAGTCTGTAATGATCCTGAAACAACTCTTGCCCTGATTTCAAGATGATGGGTCTGGATGTGTTGGAGGCAGCAGAATCTTGCATGCCAGAGGGTGCTTTGTTCTTGCTGCAAACAGTGTCAGACTGCTCTTCCAGCCCTTGCATGGGAGAGGCAGCATGGAAGGTTTGGGATCTGTCATCATCAGCAGGAATATAAAGTATTGGATACACTTGTGTAGCATCATGTACTATCCCAAAGAGCAGAGGTTGTGGGATTGTACCTTCTGCTCCTTGGCAGTGCTTTATGTGTTTTGGGGCATTTTAGAGACAGGCTTTGAGGATCAAGACAATGAAAATGAAGTGTGGGGGTGAGCAGGGAAAACCTTCTTGGGGTTGTGCTGTGCAGGCCCAGGACTTGGGCTCCATGAACATTGTGGGTCCCTGCAACTCAGGATATTCTATGATTCTCTAGGGTTTTAGACACTGTTTTTAGATGCAGTGGTACGACTGTGGCTGCGCATGGGAAACAGTAGCAAAACAAACAAACAAAAAAGGTCTGAAAAGGGCTCTCAAGGCCGGGAAGTGCTGGGAACAGGGCCGGTGGCATGCACGGAGGGATGCACGGATGCCGGGAACGGGCCGGTGGGATGCACGGAGGGATGCACGGATGCCGGGAACGGGCCGGTGGCATGCACGGATGCCGGGAACGGGCCGGTGGGATGCACGGAGGGATGCACGGATGCCGGGAAAGCGCCGCGCCCGCCCAGCCCGGCCTCTGCTGCCCCCTGCCGGCCCCGCCCCGCGGCGCCTCCTCCCGCAGCGGGGCCCGAGCGCGGAGGCCGGGCACGGTCCCCCGGCATCGCTGCCTGCGGCTCCCTCGAGCTGCCGGGGTTTGTGTCCTCCTCACAAAAGCTACACAGACATAAATATAACAAGTGTGGAAAAACGCGTCTGTTCCCGAGTTCCTTCCTCGTGGGTTCCTCGATTAAGACCAGCTCCTGCCACTCAGGCATCAATGGTTGTCCAACACAACCAGCACTGCCTGTGGCCAGGACAGGTCCAGAGGTGCTCTTTCCATGAAACAAGCCCTCCATCGTTTCACCTGGCATAGAGATGTAAGGCCCCTCATCCTTCCCTTCAGGACCCAGCTAGCCCAGTCAAAGTCCACATCATACTGCGTTCCTGGCTTTAGGATTACTCTTGAATATTTGGGAGGCTCCTTGGTACACGGATGCTGAGTTTCCTTGGCCGGGATGTCCTGGTGTCCCATTCCCCGAGTGCCTTTGGCACGTCACTGAACAGCCTCACACAGCCATGCCATGCCATGCCAGCCCCTGCTGGATACTTTCCTGCTGCCAGCAGGCAGGTGAATCACACAAGGCCAGGGTGGACACAAGCCAAAGCCAAACCTGGCTTTGCCTCGTGGCTGCTGAGGCACTGCCCAGCACACATGAACAGCCTTTCTGTTCTACCTTTGCACAGCCCTGGGCTGTGTAGCCCTGAGCTACAAGTGGAGGGAATTCTGCAACAGTGCTAACAACCTTTATTAAAATAGACTTGGGAAACGAAGGTTGAGGTAACCCAAGAACATGTTTGACAATTGGGGTGGAGCACTTCTCTGTTGCTAGCTTGCTTTCCCCAGGGTCTGTTGCATATAGATTTATAAAGTGGTTCATACACTGGATGTGTCACTAATGCAGCTAGTCTAGAAAGAAGGAAACACGAAGGTTCCCAGAGAACTAACAGTACTTGCCTGCAATTCTGAATGGTTTTTTCTTAGTTTTTTAAACTCATATGAAAAAGAAACCCACCTGAGCCTTGAGTAAAGGAGGGAAAGCATGGTACAAGCCAGCTGTGACATCTGAGAAACTTACACATATATCAAATAACTCATAATTTCTAGCTCATAAATCTTTGGGATTTTTTTTTTTACTTTCTTTGCTGGCAGCAGCTTTCTTCAAATTAACATGGTTTCAGAGTTCTCCCATCATTTGACAGTGTCACAGTGACATTCTTTCTCCTCCTTCTTCCATCCCCTCATGAAGCTTGCTAAATCTGTCTTAAATCCTGCCCAAGTTACCAATTCTGTCCAATGTTCCACTCTCCCTCTGCTGCTCTCATTTGGACAGGACAGAAAAACAAGTCCTGGCATTGAAAATGTCAGTTTATCACTTCAGCAACTCTCTTTCTGCTTGTATTTTTGCATCCACATGACAAGGGCATTGAGATGGACCATTCAGGCATATAATAATATTTCAGCTTAGATAGGGTCAAGGCAAATCATAAATCCAGGAAACAGCTTTTTGAAATAGTGTGGTTGTTGAGATTCTGAATTTATGTACCTAGGTTTTTAACCATGTATATTTAGAGTCAATACAGGTAAGCAGCATGACAGAGGAGAGCTTTCTAGGCAGGGATGTAACAACAACCGTCATGTGTGCCTTGCAAACCTGACACAGAGTAAACTTCTGGAACAGATTAAAGGACATACAGATACATTTCCAGCATATGCAGGGCAGATTCAAAGCTGGAATCTGAGTCTCGGTAATAAAGCAGGTTAAATACTGGCTGGTATATGAATTCCATTTGGTTTTGTTTCTTTTTTTTGGTACAAATCTAATGTTCAAGTGGTTAGAGGTATAGATACTGAAAAAAATAGGAGCAAATATTTTGGGTGTCCCACTGAGGCTGTGTTTGCAATGAATTGATGTTAGTCTTTTCTTTGACTGGCCTGGTGACATCACTTTCTTGCTGCCACATTGCACCAGGGCAACTTGATTTCTAGGGCAGTAATTTCTTTCCAACATTGCATCACGGCAGTTTGAACTAGAATATATTCCTTTGCCATGCATTTGTATTGCTTCTCTTGTGTACAACTTATTTCTCTGTAAATATGCCTTACCAGAGGGACAGACTTAGGTGTTGGCATGTTTCTGGTCAGGTTCTGTACAGAGCAGTGCAAGTTCTGAGATAAGCTACTTGACTGATCCAAGTAATTTCCAAAGAATTGTGTAAAACAATGACTGGAAAAATTTGAGATTTTCACTATTATAGAGACTGTTTTTAACTGGTGAATATCATCCTCCTCTGCACCAAAATACCGATAGCTCATGGAGGCCATTTCGACCACAAAAATAAATTAAATATGCTTTAAAATTGTCCTTGAGTCCTTGTCACTTATGATCTTCATAATTCATACATTCATGACAATGACTCCTCCCTGATTTGCCAATAATTTAGTGTTGCTGCTTTACAAAATATTTTACCATTCCCTGTTGTTAGGAGGGGAAAAGTCCTGTACACTTAATACTTTTTGATGGTGTACTTCTCCTATTAAATGCCTGTTGTTTGCTTATCCACTCCTCAACCTGCCAAATTCGTAGTGCATGACAAGCACTGCATGTCTGTACAGGCTCCATGAGGCAAACCTGAGCTTCCCCTGTGTTCTGAGCTGACCAGCTGTGAACTAGAAGGCTTTTGACAGCTTATTAGTACAGGGCTGCATTGTGCTACTGAAGTTGTGACTTCTTATTCAGCTGGCTTGCCTTTAGCAAACTTGGAATGTGAGCAAAACAAGCTCAGGTATGTCTGTTCAGCCCAATCTAGGTATGGATCATTGCAGTTCTTTGCATCACTTTGAGGAAAAAATTAAAGCTAGTACAGTATCTTTGTTTTTTATAACCCTTAACAAGCATTAATTCTATAGAAGTAATTTATTTTATATGAAACTATCAAATTCTAGTCTAGTCACAGTAAGTTCTAAAATGGCAGCTACTTTGAAAAACTAAGATTTAGTTCTGATTTAGGTCCCATGTAGAACAGGGTATGGAAGCTGGAACTCATGAAAAGGTGCACTGGCCTCAATCTGATGTCATGTAAGAAAAGGAGCCCTTATTATAAGGCTCAATCCCTACTAAAAATAGGAAAATCTGTGAAAACACCTTTAATTGGCAAAGTTTTGCAAACACCTTAGTTCACAAGTACAGTGTAAAAGCTTCATCCTTTGTGAAACAAAGCATATTTGTCACAAATTACAAAGTTTGTGGATTAAGAGAGTGCCTGTCTGCAAACATCTGCAACTGTTTTCCCCGAAGCATATGCAAAACACATATTTTTGTACAAAAATTCACAGAAGCAGTAGAAAACTATTTCCAGCTCTATCTCTCTTACTGTTGATTTCAACAGAAAGTGAAGATACTTGGACTTTCTTAAATAGTATTGTGTCTTCATATGGCATCTACTGCTTGGCCTCTGCTTCCATCTGAGTTTCTTGGGATTCCTCAGCTTCTGAAAGTTTTTCATCATCTAAAATTCAATATTACTGTTAGTCAAACATGCTTGGTCATATATACTGACTATATTGCAGAACTTTGTCCCAGTTAAGTATTTTATTTTGATTGCCTTAAATGTTGAGTATCTCATTCTACAAAATGGTATGTTCAAACAGACAAAAAAATCCTTCAGAGTTTTAAAGAATGTTATCTCTAACAGCTGTTACTGGAAATATGGAGTAAATCCTATACTATCAACTGAAGCAAATGGTACCAGATTGCTCCTAACCCCTTCCTTCTCTTTGCCTACTAATGGTTTATTTATTTTATACTGAAGGTGTGCTTTGCACTAAACTGCTACTTCCTTCACAAAATCCTGAAAGGGAATCTATATATTCACATGAAAATGCATTTTCAAGACTAATACTTAAGCAAGTGTTAGTAACACATAATAACAATAACCTTCTGCTAAAGTGCACCTAGGATTAACAGTTCATTCTGCTTTAAAAGATCTAGACAGCCTTAGAGAATGAAAGTCTGCTCTTACAGCCATCTCTGCATTTAATCTGGTCATACTCAGAGGCTGTACCAATTGTTCTGTCTTTGAAAGACATGGCAAATACACAGCAAATATTTAAAACAATATTACCTGTATTAGAACACAGAAAGTTAGTGCTGATTTGAAAATATTAAGTATTAGTATGACAAAAGATGAGTACAACTAATTCCTGAATTTAGCTCGTCTGACAGTTTTAGTCTCTGCTCTATCACAGATTCACAGTCTGAGTAAGTTGTCATTTTCCTTCCTTATATTTCAATTTCTTTTTAGTAAAGCCTCAAATGATACCATGATAGCAGTGACATGTTCAAAAGTACTGAAATAGGAATTATAAAATTCAATTAGGAAATAAACACAAGAATAATTTTCTGTCAGAAATAGTTTCTGTTAAAAAAACAAACAAACCTCAAATTGCTATTCTCCATCCTCACATTTGAAAGAATTCTGCTGCCTACAAATTAACCTGAAGCTAGTCAGGAAGTAGCACAGTGGGTAGCTTGTAGAAGAAAAAAAAATCAGAGCAGTCTCAGCCTCTGGACTACTACTGGGGAAAAAATTCTGCCAATGCAAGAGGTCACCAGCCTCAATTGCACAGAGCTATCCCCCCTGCTGGAAGCTGTGATTCCTTTTGATCTCCTAAAACCTAACCCACTTATAGCTTTTACCAAAGAATAGCACTTACTCTCCAGGGTTTGCTGAAGTTCATGGATGGTGCTCAGGAGAACATGGAACTGCTTCCTTCTCAGCTCCAACTGGAATGATATGTGTTGTAGGAAACAGAGAGCACATACAGCCAAACAACCCATAGCACATTTGACATTAATTGTATTCCTAATAAATTATTATATAACAATCTCTAGAAAAAACCTACCTTATCTTCAACATTTTCTTTAATGTGGGAAAGATTTTGCAGTTCTTTTCCCAAAGCTTCTAGCTGCCTGAAAAAGAGATTGTCAGAGTATTCTTAAAAAATTCTGTAAAATTCTTGCAAAATGTATTTGCTCTAAGTAGAGGAGAAAGAACTATAAAATAAACTGTTTATGTACACAAAACAAGTGAAACGATTTAGAGGCAAGGTCACTTCATGTAATTGTTACACTATTATGTTCTAGACTTGTAATTTCAGGACTTTCACAAAAAAAATTAGGCCTCCAAGCTGGAACATAGTTGTCCTCTGGGCGTTTGTAACAATTCGGTCCTGACACAACATGTTATTTACTTGACCCTACAATACAAGTTAAAGAAGCAGATTTCTAGAGTCTTAGAACATCCTGAGCCAGAACAGACCCACAAGGAACATCAACTCCAATTCCTGGCCCTGCACAGGATACCCCCAGAGTCACATCCTGTGTCTGAGAGCATTGTCCAAATGCTCCCTGAACTCTGTCAGGATTGGTGCTGTGACCCCTTTCCTGGGGAGTCTGTTCAGTGCCCAACCACCCTCTGGAAAAGAACTTTCTGCTCTCACTTGAGCTCACTTTGGGCCTCCAGAACCCTTTTTGAGCCAAAGAATAGCAGGTATCACAATACATCTTTCAAATGAGGATGGAGAACCAACTCTTACAGCCAACCCTCCAGTTTGGTTCTTCTGCTTCTAATGCCTATTGTAATTTATGCACCATGCAATGAGAGCAAACTGCTCCTTTAAAGGTGTCGTGGACTTAGGCTGATCATCCCTGATTAATTAGCAGGCAGACTCATAGAGGGGTCAGCAAGGAAATCAACCTTTCTTTCCTGAAGTCACTGAGAGCTGCTGCAACTAGTCTAGGTAGGGAACCACAAAAAGCCCTGCAGTCCTAAGTACCTCACTGTGGATGGCAAAAAGTCTATTTTAGAGCTACTTGAAGGTGTCTTTTTTTGAGCCAGCATGCTTGGTACCTCAATGGGAATACCTGAGAGAGTTGTGTGTGACATTAACCCCTTTCTTTGATGGAAGCAGGCTAATAGCTTATAGGCTCATACACTGATTTTGGAACCATTTGGTTTCTAGTTTCTGAAAAACTTCCATTTGGCCAAATCTTGCTGTTTACACTGTGCTGTCAGGTGTAAGCAGAATGAGAGAGGACAGACTTTTTTTCTAATAACATCCAAGCTACATCTGGAATTTTGCTCCTTTTACTTTACATTCCAGAGAATCTTTAGCCTTCTTACTTTCGTATCTCCTTTTCTGAGACTCATGACATTTCTCGGTGCTCTGAACAGCTCTTCTGATACTGCATCTGATTACACCGTGGGCATTGTTTAGTACTTCAGCTCCTATCACTTCCTTAATTGGTTCCCGTGGAGTACTTGTGACTAAGCTGTTAACAGCTTCTTTTGTGCTGTATCACTCATTGTTCCAAGAAACAGACTCTTAAAAGCATAAAGAAAGTATTTTTCTGAACTTTGTCCTATTGGGCCACATAACCTGCAAAAGCTATAAATGTAACTCCTGCAATAAGAGTTTCTTCCTTCTGTTCCTTTTCACAAGTTTTCTCAAGTGTTTTTGCTGATTAAGAGTTCCATGAAAATGTGACATTGTTAGTGAGGCTTCCTCTGTTCTGAATTAAAGGTGGGCCTTTGGTTCATTGTATCATTTTCTGTATACTTTCCTATAGACTGCATTCTTACCAGCTATAACTAACCACTCTTTCTAGCTTTGCTTAAGAAACTTATGCTTGGATGTGTTAAGCAAAATTAGAATAATCCTTCCAAACCCAAACAACCCAGCATCCTCTAAGATAAAAACATATCATCTATCACAGAATTATAGAATGGTTTGGGTTGGAAGGGACCATAAAAATCACGTCGTTCCAACCCCCTGCCATGGGGAGGGACATCTTTCACTAGACCAGATTGCTCAGAGCCCGATCCAAACTGGTCTTGAACACTTCCAGGGATGGGGCAGTCACAGCTTCTCTCATTTAGTTATTTCTATTCTTAATTGACTTATCTGAAAAACTGCATTTTTGGTAGTTCTTCATTAAAGCCTCACTTGATAAATATCACATGCTGCCTAATGAAGTAAGTAGTCAAGCCTCACAAGCATTGCCTGTAATAATCAAAGTTGAGGTAATGATATCAAGGCACAGAAAAACAATATAAAAGAAACGTGTGAAATATTTTCAGTGACTTATAGCTATAAAAAATGCTATTATTAGGATAATAGTATAGCCAAAACACTTCCATTTGCTATGAAAGGCTATGGAATATGAAAAGACAGCCTCCCTTGGCAATTTCACTGAAACTGGGAACAGGATAAGTGCACAGCTGCACTTAAAAGGGAACAATAATCCCACACTGTGTTTCTAATCAGTTTAAGGACAACAAACTTGTAGATGCAGTAAGTCCCAGAACGTTTCTATGGCTCAATAATGTTAATCTCCCCACAACTGCCCCGAAAGCACAGATAGTGATGCAAACCCAGAAAGTGACAAGCAGCACTGTGAGTTACACATAAGACAAGTTGGATAACGGGTAGGTCTGACCTACATGCCAGGGCAGGTTATGTGTACTGCACAACACAGCCATTTATAACTGGGCATGCAGGAACAGCGACCAGAAGGAAAACATAAAAAAGAACCCTAGGAGCTTTCTCCTGCTTTCTCTCAGTCTACCTTACTTGTTTGTGTGTTATGCATTTTGAGTGACTACTGAATCTGGCTGGTGCAAGTTAAAGGACTTCCCATCATCTCTCTTTTTGAGCAACTCATCCGTAATCTGACATCAGATGTGCATTTACATCTCAGTTCACTTATTCACCTTAACAGTGGAAAAATTTCAACTACAGAACAGTTAGCAATGCTTCTGATCCATACAGATGGGAGATTAAGGAAAGCTCATAGGGGCACAGAAACACAAGGTTTTATTGTGTCAAAGAAATAATATAAATGTGAGGAAAAGTCAAACTGAAATGCAGGAAATGTCAAGTCTGGTGACTTCTAGTTTACTGCTTTATTATAATTCAATGTAGTTTTATACTTACTTCAGTGTTTCATGTCTGTCTGGGTGATGCTGTATGACTTTGGCCAATGCATCATATTCTGAAAGACATTTAAATAGTTAATCTAAATACTTCTGAAAATACGGATTCAAGAACCTAAATTCAGGTACCACGGAATGGTAAGAAAAGATTCTTTTTCCTTGAAAAACTGTTTTAATGTTTTTCAAAACACCTTAAGATAGCTCTGCATTGCTGCACACTTAGTCTTTTGTGTCTGATTCATAAACATTGGGTTTAGATACAATCAAATGTATATGTACAGAAAATGGTGCTGATGTTGCACATGAACGTTAAAGATTTTTAGAAAAAAGTATAAAATGATGCATGGATTTTTTTTTAATTTTTAGGATTTAAAAAAAACAAACTATTACATATTTAAGAACAGTATTATGGTTCTACAGGCAACTAATACAGCCATTTCCAGATAGTAAGACCATACATATGCCAACCACCTCATTCACCTGGAAAAATTTGTGCTGCAGACTGGACAGAACATATCAAAAAGCAAACACTTCAGACCTGCTTGTGAAGATGTAAGAACTCCACATTCCTACTGGTTAAGGTTATTTTAGTTTCCAGCTGAGTTCAAAATTATCCACAGCATTGATCAAACAGTTGTATTTAACACCTTTCATGTTATATTTCTAAAATTTCTTTTCGGCATTTCATTTATCATGAAAAAAACCAATTTTTTGCGTCTTCTCAACTGTATATCTTTTAGACTGTTTTATGTTTCAGTGAATTATGAGTATATAATTTTAAAGTAGGGAAAAAATAAACCTCTTAAAAGAGGTGTTCAGAAAGGACACTGTTTCAGGTTTTCCTCATGCTGCATGTCACTGAGATCTGGTTCCATCTCACCTGTGTTATCCACCCAAAACTTTCAGTAGTGAGTGGAACCCATCAGGCTGAATACAGAACTCATGATGCCTTGCACTTTCAAAAATTTAGAATCTATTTGCCAATACAATGTATATCTAAAAGATAACAAAGCAATGAAGTCCACCACTGTAAATACAGATATGGCTCCTTACCCTGGCGATTTTTTCGAATCCTTTTTGCTTGCAGGATTTGTTTTTTGCATTCAGAGATCTTCTCATGGGCTGCAGCTATACTATTTTCTTTAAAAAAGAAGAAAGATATAGAGTTATATTGAATTCAAAGAATACATGTAAATAAGCTATTCTGCTAAACTATAAAAGAGCTGTTTGTGACATGGTGGTTTGTTAGCTCCATCAGCTTAAAAACTATATACACTTATAAAGGTTAAAAAAGCTCTTGTTTGATAAATATTCTATATAATTACAAGAGGTTTATAGCACATATATGAGTGCTATCTAGTAGGGAAAAAACCAAATTCAAAAAACCTCCAAACCACTCCTCAGATGTATATATTATGTTCACCAGAACTGGTTCACTGGTTATGAACTGAGCTTGTTCATAAGAGAAACTGACAAACAGAAACCAGTAACATTTTTTCATGTTTACCTATATCCTTATAGATTTTTTCATAATTTTCCATCTCTCTCAGGTTCATGTCATACACCAGAAGAGTTTTTCCCATTGAAAATTCACACTGTGATAAAGTACTCAGCATTCGTTGGTACTGGCTGTATCTGAAAACAGACAAGACATTTACTCCCAAGCAGCATAAAATAGTTCCTAACTTTACAGAGCAAGAAAACAAAACTTCATGTAGCATAAGGGACAGCTAAATAACAATTATTCAATAAAGAAAACGCTTCAAAGATTCAGTGTATATTTTTTTGGAGGTCCAGTTAGAAACACTGTACACATTAATTCCACCATCATGTCCTTATCAGTCTAAAGTGGGTATTAAAGCAGGGAGCAGTTTGACCCAGGGCTTATAAATTTTCCAGCTAGGGTTGGCTCTGTGACCACCGAAGCAGTATTTTAATACTGCAGTGCTTCCATGTATACACACTCATAATATCATGTCCTCTGGGAATTCATACCATTACTAACAGAGACCCCACAGAAAGCTGTCACTCGTACCTTACTAATTTACACTTAAAAAAAAAAAAAAAAAAAAAGGCAAAAGAAAAGAAGAACGACAGCAGCAGAAATACCACCAGTATTTTCCCTTCCCTAACAGAACAAACGCAGAGCTGCCAACTAAAATATCCGAGTCATGATCCTGTTATAAGAGCGGGACTCCCGGCTGGATCACGCAGCAGGCACAGCAATCCTGAGGGCATTCGAGCGGTGCTGGCAGATTTCACGATACAGCCCGCAGTGATTTTTGACCCGTCTGGAGCCCTCCTCTCCCAGCACAGTCCTCGGCGTTTGTCCTGGAAACACCACAGAGCCAAAGAAAAACAGCCGTGCACGTTTTAAAGCGGATCTCTTCCAAATGGATCGAGCCCTGCTTTCCACTGAAACGCAAGCTAACCAGTTCCAAGACTTAAAAAACCAAAGCAAAACAACAGATACCCTTCCTCCTGAGATCCGGAATTACACCACTTAATGAAACTCTTCACCAGCAAATTGATCCGCCTGTCATCACCAGCTCCATCGCCATCGATCAGCAGCCGCTTACGGATAACTTCATCTGAGGAAAAACTCCAGTCAAACCCTCACGCCATGGCCGCCGCCTCCCAGCGCCGCCCGCGGGTCTCTCCCGGCGCTTCAGAGAACGATCCCCGGAGCCCGAGCGGGCGGATCTGCTGAGCCGTGGGGGCTGCGGGGCGCATGGAGGGCCGCGGGGCCGGGGCTGCCATGGAGGCCCGGCCGCGGGGTGAGCGGCCCCGGGGTGGGCGCGGGGGCCGCGGGCAGCCGCTCCCCGGAGCGCGGGCGGGGGGCGCGGCGCTGCGGGGAGCCCCGGCGGGGGTCGCGGCGCGGGGCGGGAGGAAGGAGGGGAGGACGGCGAGAGGGAGGGAGGGAGGTCTCNCGCCCCCCGCCCGGCCGCCCCGCCATGCCCCCGGCACATGGTCCCGCGCCATCGAGGCCGCCGGGAGCGGGGACGCCTCCAGTGCCCTCCCGCCACGGCCCTGCCTCGGGGTGTCCTCCCCGGGGTGCCCTCAGTCACCCTCGCCCTCGGTGGTCCCGACCGCCCCGCACAGGGCTCCCGCACGGCGTCGGCGGTGTTGTCCCTCGTACAGTGACGGTGGTGATGGCACAAGGGAGCAGGTGGACGGTCCCGCTTTGGTGGTGATGACCGAGGGAGCAGGTGGATGGTCCCGTCACGGTGCTCGGTGTCATGGACGTGGCACTGTGAGGGTGGTGGGATCCCCTGTGGTGGCTGCCCAGCCCCTGCGGCTGGAGGGAGCGGGAGCGCTGGCGCCTCGGTGCCTTCTCCCTGGTGAGGGTGTAGAGGCTGTGCCCATGGCACAGGTGTCGGAGAGCTGGGCTGGCCTCCCCTGCCGCCCTTGGGCTCATCCCCACTCGATGCTGGGAGGACAAGCAGCAGGGCCTAAGGCTTGCAAAGAAACATTATTCTGATGTTTCCTGGCGAGTTTGACTATGATCAGCTGATAGGAACAATAGTTGTTTCTTCCTGTCCTGGCAAACTAAGCTGGTGCTGGAAAAGTGGCTAGAGGTGTCTGGAGAAAAGGGATATTAAGGTGTTTAGTTCAGTTTGTGTTTCATTTTCGGCTTTTGGTCCATAGGCTTGGATGCTTGGATAGTGCTGGTAATGTTACTGTAGTGCATATCACAGTACCTGAAGCATTGCCAGAGCCTGACACCTTTCTATTCCCTCTTCATTTTGGTTTGGACAGTTAAGTGGCTTATGGTCTTGTTCTGCTTAGCACTATTCATTGACAGTTTTAGGGTGGTGGGGAAAATCGGGGTGAGGAAAGAACCAAGTAAATATGTGCTGTAATCTGTTAGTTCCTGGTTTTAGAGCTGTGAGTGATTAAGAGGCGCTTTTTTGTTCTGGATAGAGGCATTTAACAGCTCTTTACGGATTTGTAGATTGTTTCAAGTCAGTACTTTGTCTTCAACAGGCAGCCGATCAGGCCCTTTGGAAGGTGCTATTAGCGAAGCATTACTGGGAGTTGTCGTTAAAACTCTGCCAGAACTTTTAGGAATAAAACGTTTCCAATACAGGAAACTTAAATAAGTGGCTTCTGTTCTTGATGTTCTTATGTACTCTTATGTGATTAGTGAGTGATATAATTTCATATGAAAACGTAACGATCTATCCAGTTACCCAGGTATAGGCCAAAGAATGGGCCATGTGTTCATGAACTAAACACTACTAAAAGTGCTCACTTTTATGAACTCTGATTATGGTCACTATGGTACAGCCTTTCTCTCTTTATCCACTTATTTCCTTTTGGGAGTCTTAAGCATCTTGAAACATCCAATTTAATCAAGACAATATTTTTCTTACACATCTCTGAGCTCTTTTCCATTTTCTGAGCCCTTTTGGTTTTTCTCGCAGAGTAAGAACTGAAGGCTATTGTAGGTGAGAATCCACAATTATTTATTTAATCATCTCAGAACGTCTGTGTGATTTTCTGTGCAATCTTTTCTCACTTTTTGTTCATCATTCCACTCTTGGTCAGATAGTCTTATTAAGCTCTCCACAATGACTAATAGAGAGTCCTTGAGTAATACAGCAGTACATATGACTAATTAATAATATTTAATGACTTTTGTGCCATTCTTCATATGTGTTACTAATTACGAGCTTCTATGAAATTTTTTGTTCTGTGTCTTAGGCTCATAAGAACAATTTTGAGAACAAAGCCATTATTTTTCTTTTTAAGACAAGGCTTTCAGGCACCATCAATGTTCATTAACTTTTCTCCTTTAGAATAGAAGTAGAACATGGTAAATATATCATAAGAATCTCACTAAGGCAAGGTATTGATGCAAATGCCTGTTCTCTCTTCTGCTCTATTTTGACATTAAATATCCATGAGATGTTTTTGCTTGGAAAGCCAGTTCCAGCTTGCTGGATTTCTATACGCATTTGAGAATTCACTGTCTTAAGAGTTTTTGTTTTGCTTTGCTCCATTTCCAAGTAGAATTCCTCATCTTGTAAGTGTGAAACAACCCTTGTTTCCCGTGTGTGGGGGGTGTTGCACGGGGCTGTATACAGCCATGTCTTTGCTATTAATTCAGTGTGATGTGTGATGTATGATGTAGATCTCTGGAACAGGATTGACTTACTCTTATTTATTTATCCTTTACTACTTCAGGTATTCTGTGCAGGTTCTGTCAGCTGCAGTCTTTTATATAATCCTTCAACTGACCAGCAGAAACACTGAGTAGCACTGGACCTTCCCTAAAGCATCAGTAGTGGACATTCACACAATAGGAAAAAATGTCTTGCACAGGGGATAGCACCTGACTCTCTGCCAGCTCTTTTGGAATAAATACCTGTGTGTGCTAAAATGTCATGCAGTTTTCCCTCTTTCCTTGAATTCTTTTATGTGCCATATGGTAAGACCCTGGAGCAGCTTATACATAATAATTTGTTGCACATCTGTCCTTGTCAAAAGCGTTAAATAATCCTCTATAATGTTTCCAGGTGATTCTGGATGCAAGCAGTATAACCGAGGTAAGTTTAGTACTGCAAGATGTTACACGTGTGTGGAACTGGCTTTGATTTTTCATAAGTATACTTTTTTTTTGTTCCTGAAAATATGGCTTTTAAGTGCATTGATGTTTTTTATTGAGAAAATGTGTTAATGCTGAAGTTTTCTTTCCTGAAAAACAATCTGTGAGAGTAAAAGTTTCAAGTTTTTATACCGCCTCCCTTTTTTTTAACTGTGTGTATATATGGTTTTTTTCCCTACCGCACAAAAAGTTAAAGAGGAAGAAGCTTTTTATAGTATTCCAGTCTATAATGAGCTATGATTTTTAAGAGCTAAGAAAACAGCTTTAACTATTGACTAGGTGGATTTAAAATATTTTTCTTTAGCCTCCCTAATAATTTATGAGGTGGTTTTAGATTCCAGGTTTTCTTCATGTTGACTAACTTCTAAATCAGACTTCTGTGTAGCACTAAATCTTACAGAGATCTAAGTATAGTAGGTCAGAAACTGCAGGGTATTTTTATCCAGTCCAACCTATATTCTTGTCAGAAAGCCATACCAAATTTACTTAGCGAGACCTATTTTCTGTAAGCCTATGTTTAGCATTACTTTTTACCACCATCCTTTATTTTTCTGTTGATTATATACCAGGATTTTGTGCAAGACTGATACCAAACTAACCTATCAGGCTGTTTTTCTTATTTTAAATTATGTTAGTGTTTTATTTTCTTTGCCATCATCTGTAGCCTCAGCATTTACTGAAAATTAGTATCAGTGTTCCAAGAGCTTGTCATCTCGTTCTGTAAAAATTCTAAGACACCGGCTGTCTAATTCTTCAAATATTAAAATAGTCACTCTTGGCAGATAAACCTTAAATTTTTCAACCCAGTGATTGAGGTATAAAAAGTAGTGCGTGGTTCTTAGCCTTGTAAAAAGCTTTCCTAACATGGACCCTTGTGTTTCTGCAGAGCCAGCCCATTTTCATTGAATTAAAGCAGAACAAGAGAAGGGAGGGTGAAAATACTTGTTGTGACTATAGCGATAATACCAATAATTTAAAAATGCAACATTTTATTATCTGAACAGAAATCAATTTTGCTGTCTACTGCCTGTGTTACCAAGATTGATTAAATGGACTGTTAATCCCATACTTTAAAAACCAGGCTCCTCTCAGATAAGAGTGTAACCACAAGTTGTGGTCTAGGGTATTGGTGTTATTTTTTATTTTGTAACTGAAAGAAGCCTGTAAAATTCCAGAAGTTTTGACAGAAGCACTTTGCACAACATATTAGTCCTGAAAATATTTTGCTCATTAGAAAGACATTTTATCACTACTACTTTTCTCCTGAAGGGAGAAAACCTTATCTTAGTCATAAAAAAAAAAATAGTACTGCATGGTCCTTTGAAATATTTTTTTTCCTAAGTGAGGGCTCTGTGTCTTAGTTAATCTCAATTACACAGGTGGCATTCTGATATTGTCTTCTTTCAGCTGTCTTCACAGGAATTATGTAACAGCTTTCCAAATTTCATATCCAGATTCTACTGAATATTTATGACGCTTGAGGATCAATTATTGTACGTTTTAGGATGATCTGTGACTAATTTATTAAAGCTTGTCAAACTCAGCTTGAAATTTCATGATACTGGAAGTGTAGGTATTGTGTGTGGAAGCCGGAGCTTTCAGGTGCAGGGATGCAGAGGAAAGTGTGCCTTGTGTGTGTGCCAAAAGGGCTCTGTTTGAGGAGTGGAATTATCAGGAGTGGCACCATGGGTCATGATACTTATTCCCAGGGACTTGGTAGATTCCCACTTTACAAGAAAGTCAAAGTGTTTTAACAGGTGTCTTGAGAAATTTTGTGTCATGAAGATACTGCGAGACAGATTAGCTGGTTAGAATTTTCTTTTAGTCTAAAAATCCTTAACACTGTAGACTTCAGCTGCCTGTGCAATGGCTCAGAGGTCCCACATGAAGTCTGCATTCTGTGCCTCAGGTAATTTTAGGGTGGCATTTCATGCTGTTCTGTGGTTCTATTTAATGTGTTTTGTAAGAAAGCAGACATTTATTATTTTGGAGTTTTTTTCTACAGGAATAGTCAGGTATATAGCATTCTCTTAATTTGTTGGAAAGGATGTTTTCAGAGTAATTTTATTTTATTTTACTAAGGAAAAAAAGCATATCTTTGTTTTTTCCTTCCTAAGTCCTTCAGTTCATGGCTGTGGTAATGTTCAGTGTTGTGCCAGGGTTTTCAGAGGAAGAGGTGGATGTTTAATGAGGTTTTACCATTGACTTAGAAGAATTTGTCTTTGCTGGCATTGGGTCAAATGGTAAATGTTTTTTATTTAACTGTGGTTTGAAACATTGGATGAACAATAAGAGAGCTGTGAATATCATATTTACTTATATCAAATTTAAATAAATAACTGTTAGTGCTACCGAGGAAATTTTGCACAACGATTACAAGGGGAAAGAGGCATTTCCTCGTTTGGAAAGCAACTCTTGCCCGACTTCAGAGCTGTGTTTTCTGAATCACGTGGCCAGATGCTTTGACTCAATTAAGAAAGCTGAATCAGAGCTATTGCGCAGCTTCTGAGTCAGCTTTTTGAAGTTTAAAAAAAATTCATTGGTTAAGTTTGTTTACTTTATTTTTTAAAAGTTGTCCCAAACTGTAAAAGAAGACATAGAAATTTTGCAAGGCTTTGAGCTTGGCCACATCATGGAGAGATGTTGAAAGAAAGGCTTCTGTCTCAGGAGATGGAGAAAGAGTATCAGGTCTATTGATAAACATGTGTTTCTTGTTTTAAATTTGGTTTATATTTTGCTTTGGATTATTTTATGGTTTATTTTCTTGTAATAGAGAAACTGTGCCAGTGGGTAATGTTCAAGCACAACTACAATTTACAGTTCCCATTAAACATGATACACTGACACACGTTCTCATCCCTAATTTCTGAGGTACAAGCCTGAGCAGAGAAATAGAAATAATTGGAGGCATGATTACATGCTTGGGTGATGCCTGCTCAGGTTTTTGTTTGTAAAGTGTTGAATGTAATAGGGGTGACACTGGTTGGGCACTGGAACAGGCTCCCCAGGGAATGGTCCCAGCCCCAAACCTGCCAGAGCTCAAGGAGTGTTTGGACAACGCTCTCAGGCACAGGGGGGATTGTTGGGGTGTCCTGAACAGGGCCAGGAGTTGGGGTTCAATCATCCTGGTGGGTTTCTTCCAGCTCATACTATTCTGTGGTTCTATGATTCCATGATCCTGTGAAAACACTAAACTTTGTATCTGGCCACTGATAGCCTACCAATAAGGACTGGAAATGGTGTAAAACCCCAAAGTGAAATTGTGGCCTTAGGAAGATGGCGTATTCTCTTCACTTTCTTTTTCTGGTGTGCCAATGTAGCTTCTACACTATTGCTTCAGTTGCTGTCTAAACAGATGATTTAAATAAATATTTCAAGAGAAATGTGATGAGAGGATAGCTGGGCATTTCCAGCAGAGACTGTCAGATCCAGAAGGAGCAGATCTAGGTTGTGGCTCAAACTAGTTTTAGCGAAAGAGAAGGCTTGTCTGGCTGAGGCCGGTTGGGTCATGTTTCCATGGAGGTGGGGGAGCCAAATTCTTTAGTATTTGTTGGTGTTTTGTTAAAATTATAGCAGCCAGAAAGGCTTGAAGGAGATGATGAATCTTCACATTTTCTACGCAGTAGCTGGAGTAGGAACGTGCTTAAATCCTGCCTCTTTCCAGGGCTAAGCACCTTTCTCCAGGGAGCATTTTGAATTCATGCTCTCTTGAAATTAGGATCATAAGCCCTTTCTTTCAAAAAGGGAGCAAAGGTCAATCTTTGCTTTCAAAACCCAGGAGGTGGTGGTGGTTCTGGTTCCCTTTTCATCATTAGCAGAGCTGTTGTCTGCTGGACTGCACACCACATGTGTGGGAGACTTCAACCCAGCTATCCTCCTTCCTGAGGGGATTAATGCTCATAATTCTTTCCATCAGAGTGAATTTTGTAGTCACCAGACTGTTGATTAGTACGAGGTGGTGTTGCTGTCAGAATGATAGACTGAACACAGCAGTGAAACCCAACACAAAAGATATTCACTGACTGAGGACTAAGGTGTTTAAGGGAGTAATTCATAAAACCAGTAATTTCAGAAGTGCAAGAAAAGAACAATCAAGATAATTTTTTCATTGCAGGTCAGATTCTGTTCAAAGACATATGAGTGCCTCCCTGGTGATTCCTGTACTTTATTTTCAAGCAGGGATAGAATTTGAGCTTGAAAAGTACAGGGAACAGGAAAATAAAAACAATAAATTGTGGAATAAAATAATCTGCTTCATAAAATGTTTTGGTGAGTTACAAAAGGTAAATAGACAAGCTAATGTCAAGCATCGAGAAAAAGAGAAATTTGGTACAAAATACATTATCTCTAAAGTATGTGTATATCTGTATGTATGTATACATACATGTACATTTTCAGTTGAGATATGGAAGTGGCTATATGTGTGCCCAAAACATTAAGCCCTAAGTGTTGTGTCCCTTAGTAGTAGTTAAGAAAGTAGGTAAGAATGTATCTATTCTCACAGTGTTTTAGTTTAAGAAGGTTACAAGGTAACTTTTTCAAATAATAATGTTTTAGTAGACACCTTATAAACAAGCGTTCAGATTCTCTTGTTGGGGTTGTTTTGGTTTGTTTTGCAAAACATAAGTGCAGAATGTTTGAAAACCACGAGTTCTTTTTGGTCCTTCGCCATTTGCTTTTATTTTAATAAAAGTTTAAGTTTGGATTATACATAGAATTGAACTAATAAAAGAGGCAAGGCAGATAAGTTGGATTTTATAACTTAGATTTATAAAGATTGGTTTGTAGGAGATCAGAGTAAAACAAAGCCATGCTATTAATAAGTATGCACCTGTGATTTTGTGGTTCATGGTAAATATTTTCACTTCAGTTTCATTCCAGTGTCACTTTGGCAGTTAAGAGTTGGTGTTTTTTTTTCATTTTTGAGAACTGCTTGTGGGTTTTGGTGTGTGTGTGTGTGTATATATACACAAAGTTAGGATGATGTTGAACAATAACATATCCTGAAATAAAATTGTGCACGTGTATATTAAAATGAAACATATGAGATTTTTTTTTAAAATGTCATTAGTTTGACATTTAATTTTAGAAGTACCCAAAGTGCACTTGAGCTGCAGCCACTTTGTCTAGATTGGAACAGGAGGATATTTCTTGTCAGATTTTCTGGTGGAGCTTTTCTATCCTGTTGCTATGTGAAAGGCTTGCACAAGCAGGAGTTACTGACTGTAACTGTAGTTCACATCATCAAACAAATGGAAGGAAATAGCTCAAGAGCTGTTGTTTTCAAATGTTTAAAGAAGTCTGTCCTGGTCTTGCAAGGCCTTGAAGGGATTTGGAACCTTACTCATCTTTTCAAATGTTGACGTAGACTTACGATGGCAATACAGGTAACAAATTTCCCAATGACTGGATTGTTCTTATCAAATCTTGTTTTGTAATTGCCTCCCAGTCTTTCTAGGATTGGCCTACTAAATTTGGCACAGAGAGTTTCAACTTTATGACAGCCATTTTGCAACCTACATTTTCTTCTCTTTCTGCTAATAGCAGTTAGTGAAATTGCTCTTCTGCATCTTCTTTTGAGATGGATGCTATGACAATGTGTTGCTCCTTTGCAAAGGCCTCTAAAAGTTAGGTTGCCTTTGAATAAGCAGTTGTTCTCTGCTTCTGGCTTCTGTGCAGGTGGTGCCTTTTAAGCAGCTGCAATAACTGTCATGGCTTGGGGAAAAATAAGTAACAGGCAGCCCTGGCACAGGGCAGCCTCTGGGAGCTGTGGGAAGGGTACAGCACCATGTATTGTGGTTGATAAGTATACAGCAATTCACAGCAAAATGTAATTTTTTTTTTTTTTTTTACAAAGCTATAGAAGTAGGAAAATATTACCTTAACTACATGTCAGTGCAGTTAAAGGAATGGTTTGTGCCAATCCAACTGTCAGCAGGGCCCAGACTTGGCTACGCTCCATTATCCTTTTGGTTGAGAAAGGAGGAAGGAGTAATTGGAAATTCCACGATCTCTGGTGTCGAATCAAAGATCTTCCCAGGAAAGTGTCTCGTAGAGAGCAATGTTGATACGAGATGCAGTTGTCTGTTGTTATCACAATGTAAAGCTTAAGAGTGATATTTGCCTTAGAAAAATAAACACTTCAAAAAGAGAAAACATAACTCTTGAGACTGTTTGCACATAAATATAGTACTGAAGGATATATAAAAGAAAAGCCTCACTTTCATGTGGTCATATTTTTTTGAAGATTTACTTTGAAGCTTTCTGATCAATTTATGACTTTCTTTTTCTTGCCATTTGATGAGTATTTTTCTGTGTTTCTGCTTTTTCACAGCTCTTCTTTGAGCATCATTTCTGATATCAGTGGGGAACTGCATAGTTTTGTTGCAGGGCGATGGGGCCAACCTCCTTTTTATGTTTGTGCTCACACCATAATAGTGACATTTTATTAACTTGCGAACAGGACTTGAATTTTTAAAGTGATAGCAATATCTCCTATGCTTTTATTTGTTTTATTTATATATAAAATCACTGCATAGAGTAGGGGTCCATGCTGTGTTTTAGCTGAGCTTCCTAAACTTCCTTAGACAAAAAAACCCAAAGTAAATCTATATAATATTAAGGATCCCGAGTTTGTGAAAATAAGTCTGCTTGGTCTGCTTTAGTTTTGAAAGAAAGTATTCACTAACTGAACACATGGAGGACATCAGGTCTGTATTGAATGAAATTAGGAAAGAGGAAATGTGGAGATGCCAGTGCAGTTGCTTGAAGATCTAAAAAATCATGATGCATAAACAATGTGTGCCTGCCACAAGAATGCAATTCCTTATAGTAAAAAAGAGGGGACTCAGGGTGAGAACACAGATCTGTTGAAGGGCATTGCAAAGCAGGGGGCTTGTGACAGGTGGGGGAATAAACAGGTCATATTCAAGCAATGAAGGTTGATCATGGACAAACACAATTCTCTAGTGGAAGTATTGAAAGGCTGAAATAATCACCCGTGGGACAATGGCTTGTCCATTGCCCCAGGTCTTTAAGAACAGGTTTGATTACTTGTATTGTTCCCACCCGGTAGCTTGGTTATCATGCCTTGGGGCTAGGTATGGTCTGGCTGACCTTTGGAGGTTCCTTCTGTCTCTCATTTGGTTAACAGATCTCTAACTACACATTGGACACATTTTAACAGGATCATGCTGAAACCTATTCTCCAGGCCTATAACCTGTTCATCAGTTCTATTTCAAGTGGAATTTATTCTATCTGTAAGAAAAGCTGTGGTAGTTGTCAAGGAAAGGTGGTTTTTTTCAAAAGGTTTGGGGTTTTTGGTAGTGCTTCTTTCGTGTCATCCTCCAGGACAATTCTACAGTGAGTCCCTGTCATCCTTCTGTTTAAATATTCTTCTCTGCTGTAGTGTTGCATCTAGGCCAGTTGCAGAATTGTTATTCTGCCTGGAAAAATGATAGGGATTCGTGGAGTGCCTTGTGGGGGAAAGCATGTCCTGAGTGTGGATCAGAATGAGCAATTTTTCCAGCTGGCTGCATTCAAACTGTTGATTTCAGTAACTGCAGCTTGACATTTAGTTCATACGTAGGTAACCGTGTTCAACAGTGAGATTTGTAATTCCATTTAATTTCATTTTATCTGTGAACATGTATCCCCTTAGGAAAAATTAATTTCTTAGTGGGACTAGCAGTAAAAGGAGGGATACTGTGGAACCTGGAGGTTGTGTGTCTAATGGAATGATAAATGTGAGAAGAAATCCTCTGTTTTTCTAATGCTCCATTACCAGTCTGCCTGTCCATGAGCAGCAGTGAGGAAACTGGAGAACTGATTTCTTCACAAGGCATTATTAGTCATAGCTAATAAATTATTTTAATAGCTGAAGAATATGCTAACACACAGCTTTGGCTTTGCATCTGTGTATAGTTCGCAGAGAAGGGAACTGCTACTGGGGATATTTTAAAATGCAAATTATTATATTCTCCAGGTAAATGATAACAAAAAAATCCTTCCTTTTATTCTGTTAAAGAGTATCTAGTGGTTGTTTGACTAGTGCTTGAGAATTAGGCACCTTATTAATAGTTACATAAGTAGTAGTTAGAAAAAGATATGATTTAATACAGTACAATAATCAGCTATGAATTAATACCGTTTATAAATATGTATTAAGCTTACAGTGTGTCAGAAGTGCTGTTTGCTTGGGTGGGCTTTTGTAGACATTTAAGCCACTGGTATATTCGGGTCAGTATGAGTGTATTTTTCAAAACGAAAATATTAGGGTTTTAAATTAAGTTTCATGCCACTAAAAAGACATTTCTTGTCTTATTAATATCGCTAATATCATGAATGTTAAAGCCTTGTCAGCATTTTCACACAGGTAGTCTTTGAAATTTCACTGTTGCATCTTCAGCTAATGATAAGATTCTGTAGTCAGTTTCTTAGTGTGGCCCAGCATATTTCTTAGCAAACAAACTGAAACACAGGATTTACTTGAAAAGCAGTACAGTGTTATTTTATGTGTATTTTCCTACATATGCAACTTAAATATGTATAACAAAATAGCTGTTTCCAGAGAAAACCAGGGAGACGTGGGCCAAATGCTTATTATTCGGAAGGCACATTAAGAGAAACCTAACTGATCTAATCTTGTAAGTTGGTTGTAACTTTCTAGAGTGTGAGTTCTTGGTTTGTTTTTTTTCTTTTGGCTGGGGCTGACATTTCTGTTGTTGCTGTAACATTTGTGTCCTGCTTGTGTGAGGCGGTGCAGTCTGGCTCTAGGTGGCAGTCACTGGTAGGCAAAGGGAAGAGTCGGCCTGGGATGGATGCTGGGCTTGGTCCCTGCACTGATTGGCTTCTCCAATCAGTGCTGGACAGCAATAAAAGTGTCACTTCTGCTTCTTTCCCTTCTGAACTGTGACAGAGATACTATGAAGAAAGGGGGGGAAACAAACAAACAAACAGAAAAAAAAAAAAAACAACAGAAAAAAGGGCAGAAAATGTTGCAGTGAAATAGTCACAAAAGAGAGCTTTAGTAATGCTGGCAGTATGGAAGAGATTTATTTTATATCAGCACGACTCCTGTCCTAGATTAACAGACATAAATTTGTTTATAATGGAAGAAATACCAGTTTTTCACTAAATTCAGTTTCAAAGAGTAGAACAGATTGACCAAAGTGCCTGAAAGGGATAAAAGGAGTGTAGAAATGTGGGATTGTAATATCATTTAATTGAGTGAGGATTTCCCCACAGTCTTATGGACAAGTGTTGAAGGAGAAATAAGTTCTCTTTTTTGCTTAAGACCTGTATCTTCCAGCCTGTCCCCTGCATCTCCATCCTCCCTTTGCAGTATCCATCCTTTCTCAATTTCCAAGCTTTTTCCTATCATTATACAAGTAATTCCCTTTCTTCATGTTTATTAGCTATCTGTCTCTTGATTCTCTATAAAGTAGGATGGACTTTAAAGTTTTTCTTTCTCTTTGTAGGTATAGGTGCTGTTTGCATCCCTAACTCCTCACTGCTAAACAGTTTGATAGAGAGTTGCTGTTGGAAAAGGCAGCAGCACTCAAGCAAATGAGCAACAGTTTCTCACCCTTTGCTGTGTAGGGCTGATTGCACTTCATGAGATGAATGCTGCTTGATGAGAAAGTTGCTGTTATCATAAAATCACAGTTCAAACCCAGGATTAGTCTATACATTTTATTGATCTCTGGTTTCAAATATCGAGCCAAATTACGATCTTGTTTACCTATGTGCTGCAGATCCTAAGAAACTCCTTGGAAAGAGCTGAAGTAATTCTGGATGTACAGAGATATACTTAAGATCATGTTTTAGCTTTCAGTTTCAAAGACAAAGAAATTACTTACTGTTATTTTGCATATTGTATTAACTACCAGCTCTAGTAAGGGACTCTGATCCTCTAAGTGCTTTGCAGATATTCTGCAGGATATTTTTGCACTAAAGAAAAGTAACCAAAACCTGAAAGATCTTGATTTTTGCTTAATGCAGGCCTAGCAACAAGCTTTTAATTTATTAACATACTAGTTTTAGCTATGGAAAACTACAGATTTTTGAAAAGGAAGGTGCTTTAGCTGCAGAAGAATAAAAAAACCCAAACCACCAAAACAACCACACGAAGATTTAATTAGTTCTATATTTTCACATGTTTATATTGAAAAAGACCAATAGCATTTACAGAGCCAAGTTTTACAGCTCAGTCAAGTGCATTTCCAGAGCCAGTTTGAGAAATGTGGACCGTCATTTGTGAGAGAAAGCTTTCTGAGAGTTAGGAGTAATTTAGTACGGATTTCTGTGTGAAGTTCAGGTGCAAGAAATACAAGATAGAGATAATTCTGGTATTATGTCAAGATTATATATTAGAGTGACAGGTATCACAGTCCCTAATAGATTCAAAGGACAGAGATAATGAAGAGTGATGGTTTGTGTTGCCAAACTTGCCTTGGGCCTGGTACATAACTGGTCAAATCACTCCTTCCTCAATTCCTCTGTCTGTAAAAATGATGATAATGATGTGGATTATTTTGTGTTTTGTTTTGAGATCTTTAGGGAATACATGGAAATGAAGTCGTAGGAACATGAGAGGAAATGCAAGGTAGTAAAATAAGCATCTGTATTGCAGACAGCTTTGTTCTGGCAACTGATTATAAAATTATTGATTCTACTGTTCTTTCCTATTGAGGGCGTCACTATGTACTTGTTCACAGGATTGCAGGAAAAAAATTTGCTATTTCTTACACTTGCCTATCTTTCAGCTTCTCATTCAGAATTTATGATAAGGTTATTCTGCTTTTATTCTTGCCCATTACTACCCCCATGAGGGACAGTTAAAGCTGTAGTTGGTAGAGGATAAGGACAGAAAAGGTCTGTCGGTCTTTATTTTCTCTATCTCCTCCCTTTCTATCTCTCTGTCTCTCTTTGGCCGTTGAAAATGTAGGTCATATTGCATCACCATAAAATGGAACAGTCAGAAAGGTGTTTGAAAAATGCTGACATCCTTAGCCTGGGGTGCATGCCAGTGTCCTTTGTTTACATTGGGAATAGTGTTGTACCTGTGTAGGAACCAGCATCTCTGTTAAGGTTAGTGGTATGGTACCTGAATTATGAGTCAGATTTTAGGATGACTTTCATCTGCCTGCAGTAATTTAAAATTAGACAGATAAAATGCAGCTACTCAAAATAATGATATACACAAGGAGCTAATTTGAAATCCTTAATCTGCAATAACTGTGACGGTGTCGTTTGAATAATGTTACCTTTAACAGAGAAGCTCAGTAATACATTTTGCAAATCATATTAATCATGTACTCTCAATTGCCTTGATTAGATATGCCTTTCTGTCTTGAAAAATATGTTTATATGTTTGTATATTTTTCTTAGTTTTTTACTTTGTTACTCTTTTACTTGATGCACCCTTTTAAATGATCCAATTGGGATTTTTTTAATTTTAAAAATGGAAAATCCTGATGTCCAGTGTGTTACTGCTGGCTACCAGGCTTTCATTGTTTGTGTCTCTGATGTAATACAAGTTGTAATTAGTATGAAATATTCCTGTGGCTTAAAATGCTGAACATATCTTTTTCTTCTCTGCAGACATATATAAATACCATTTTTAAAGAAATGTATAAATATAATTTCAACTGTCCACATTTATCTTAGTTTGCTGCAGTAAGATAATGTGTTTTAGGGATTGAACTTTCAAATAAATAGTGGCATAAATCATACTGCAAGATGTGGGTGTTTTGAAATGTAAGACAAAATACTTGCTTGTAGAAAATCTTGCATTATTTCTGAAACAAGGTATGTTTTTTACCTTTCTGTTCAATGCTTTGTGTGGTTTTACTTAAATTATTGAAGTGGAATATGCAAAGGGTTCTTATGACTTTGTTAAACTCACTGCTGAAGGAGACTTCTAAGTTAAAAGAGAAATTGTTGGAAGATAACATCAGTGATAACATGATTTGTTGGGGAAGATAATGAAAGCTAGTCTTTGCCTGTTACCATAAGACAAAGAAAAATGATAGTAGTCAAAGTTAAGACCCATCAAGTGCATAATTATTTTGCAATTTTTATCAATTATCAAAAGGTGTTATTGCTTCACCATTGATTAAGGTATTAGTTATGTAGTAACTAAAATATCAGTTATTAAAGTTTGATCCTTCTCGTTATTAATTAAGATACCTATGCATGTTTGAAATAGTTTCAGAATAACTTGTATCATTATTATATTGTACACCAGATATTCTATTGCATTTGTGTTTGCACAAATAATGGTAAATATTTAGGTAACTCTGAGAAACAATTGCTATTGGTATACATAGGAAATACGTGAAATCTTGAGAAGCTATAATTTTGGAATTGATGTTTACAGAAGTTTGGTATTTAATCTCTGAATGGAGCAGGTAGTTATTTTTCAGTCTGTGAAGATGTGAAGAACTGTGTCTCCAGGAGAAACAAGCAGGGCCAATTATGCAATTGGTGGTTCTGATACCATCTTTGCCCCCTGAGATTCTGTAGTTGGTTGGTTCAGGGTCAGTCTCCAGCACAGACAGGATTAGCCTGGGAAATGCTGGGCTTTACCCTTGAGTTGCCAGCTGGCCATCACAGCAGCCCTTGGCCTGCTGCTGCCCTGCCCCTGCTCCCTCCACACACCCCTCCTGCTGCTGCCCCTCCAAGGGGCACAGTGAGACCTGGTGAGGTTATCCCTTACAAAATGCCTAAGTGAAGCCCAGCACTGGGTGTGATTATACCCTGCATGTCCACTTCTTTGTTTATACAAATATAGCCTTTGCATTCGATCTTAAATTTGAATATTTAGGTGATAACATAGGGATATTTAGTAGGTAACATAGGGGAAAGAGTGTTCCAAAATTTTGGCACATTCTTTGGTGCATATTTCTGGCACCTGAAAAGAAACAGAGTTAAAGGACCTTGGATAGCTGAGGCATTTGTTTTGATGCTTTCCAAAGTTACGGATGCTCTATCACATACATTTCCATTTTCTTTCTTTTAATGAGTTGATTTGCAATTACAATTTTCATGTGAATGTGTTTCCTCTCAAATGGATGCATTAGTAATTGTAACTCTGCCTATATTATATGTAATGTGTGTAGATAAAGTTTTGACTGGGATATAGCTCTTGCTCTGCCAGGATGTGGTTTCCTGTCTTGCATATCAGTAGCTCCTCAAAGTATTAAACAGCAATTTTGTCCGAATTTCTTTGGTAGTCAGGCAATGAGAGTGACATAATGCTTCACTGGTTTGGAAATACAGGCCTTTTTCCATTTTCCTGGATTGCTGCTTTGGCTTTTGTTGTCATTTTTCCACCTTTCAACTAGCTCTCCCTTTTCCAGAGTACCAAGGAGAGAGCTCCACCTGGCTTGTTCTCAATTATCCCATGACTTCCTTGCATTACTCTTGCTGACAGTTGTGGTTGTAATTGACCTGCTGTAAATTCTCAACAAGAATCATTCCTGTTCTCTGCCACCCATTATCCAGAGAAAGAGTTCTCTTTAAAGGGTCATTAAGCTGTCAATTTATTCTTTTGAGACTTACTCTTTTAACTTCTTTCAAACTCAACTGCAGGTGTAATCCCTACAGCAAAATTCACAGGTGGTGAGATAGTATACTCTGATCTTTCATATACAGGAATAAAATTTTTGTTGATCCTTCCTTCACCCTTATCTTGTCCATTTCTTTACTACCCTATTTCTAGATTTGTAAGTGTTTGGAGACATCTTCTGCTTTATAGTTTTTGTTTTCATTTTTGCATGAAGCAACAGAGCTTGCCTTTTATGAAAGTGTAACATTTACATCAGGATAGAAGAAAGAGTATTTTGCATGCAGAGCTCTCATATCCCCTAAAGAAATTGGGGTAGAGATGGAAGAGTAAATTACTTCCACAGCAGGTAGGTCATATGCTCGAAGGGCTTGGGCCTTAGAGGCTAAACTTTGAATGATCTGCTGGGAAGGGGATGATCCATATCAATTCAGAGTCTCCTGTCCTGAACTAAGAAAGGACAAAAAGGATTTTTGGTAAACACTGCATTGCATTTTCCTAGTTAGCAGCAGCAGGAGTTGAAGAGAAAGTTTTATACTGTAGTATTCAGTGAGATTTGTATGTGTAACAAGGAAATACAGCATTTTCTGAGACTTCTATTAGTGTAGAAATTTGCTAAGGATCACTTGTATTAAGCATAAAGCAAAACAGTGCCTGCAGAGGGGAGAAAAAAACCCCTGGAATTTCTCTCAAATCTTGTCCATTGAAAACAAGAAAAAAATTGGATTTTATGCAGTAACTAGAATAAAATTAAGTGAGGATGTTCTTCTTAGAATCACCTATGTCACTGAGCAGAGTCAATCTTAGAAATAGTAAATATATCTCTAGAGGATCTCAGTCAAGATAATGTTAGCTGCTAAGCTGCAGTTTAAAGGAAAAGATGAAAAAAGGGTTTATCCTCAGCGCATAAAAAGACTTAAAAGATATAAACTTAAGTTGGCAGATATCTTCCCAGAGGAGCAGCCAGAAGCCAGGAAAAGCTTCAATCAGCACCTTGCACTGGAGCAGAGCTCTACAGACTGGGGGACAGCTCAGATGCCCTCTTGGACTTCATTCCTCTTGCCTGGACTTTAGTCCTTTGGGGGGAAAAAAATAGTTTTCTCTGAAGTGTCATCCAGTCCCAGTGCTAGGTCGGCTTATTTATATGTATTTTCATGGCTCTTTTGTGATGAAAAGAAAATCTCCAGTTTAATTTCAAAGCACTTGTAAAAGTCAATTAATTGGTCTTAAATATAACCTGTGCACAAAAATAGTTGAACTTTTTTCTAAGTTTTAACAGGACTTTGGTTTAGCTTTAATCAGTTTGGCATTGATTTATGCTAAACCAAAGCAAACGGGGATTAAGTTTAGTTTATATAAACAAGTTTATAAGCATTGAATGAAAGGATCTTAAAAACTTGAACCTGAGGTGATGAAGGTCCTGTTTGTGGGAAGGCCTCAATCTGTAAATTTCTCTAAATTCTTCATCAATGGTGCAGTGATAGTCCCTGATGCTGATTACGTGAAGGATCATTTTTACCTCTCCCTGTTCTGTGACATGGTGATAAAGTTGTCAATGGCTGCATCCTGAGAGCCTGTGTTCTTAGAGTCATGCTGGATTTTAGAAAAATCCTGTGCAGAAAATCCAGCACTGTCGTATTCCCAGTGTGATACAGACACAGCCATGTGCCTGGGAACCTGGTCAGTGAGAGTCGATGCAAGTGCAGTAACTGGGCTGAAGATTGAGGTTTCATCCAATGCATACCTTTCTGGTAATGTCAGGCTGCCATTTAGAGAGCTGCTCTGTACAGAGCACACCATAACAGCTCCCCGCTTACCTTTCAATTTGCAATCCGTGGCACAAACTATGTTTGTAAAATTGATAAGGTGTTTTGTATTAGTTTTTAAATAGACACATTCATCGTTAGGAAACGGAGTTAAGGTCTCAAATGTCTTAGTGCTGTACTCTTTTTCTTTTCTTTCAGAATTAATCAGGTACAAGTTAGGAAAAGCTTCCAAAATCTGAACAGATGAAGATCAATTGATAAATCAACCCAGCGATTCACCATACTTTCAAGGTACTGTGACATGCTTAACCAAATATTTTCCTTAAGCATAAGATTCTCATTCTTTAGACGTGAGAAGCGTAGAGAACAGGATATTGGCAGGGTTGCAAAGCAAGTCTGAAGTGTTACCAGATGCAGTGGGGAGACTTTTTTTTAAATGCAGATGTTTAATGTATGTTTCAGTGGGAAATAAAGTGATGTTACAGTCAACCTAAAAGGAGTTCAACTTGGCATGCAACTGCCAAACTTAAAAAGATAAAACTAAGCTGGATTATATCTTTCAATATGAGTAAAGTGATTTGGAAAAGTAAATTGTGGCAGACAGGGAATATAGTAGAATCAATACTTCAAATTTATTTATTTTTAATAATTTAGAAGAAGTAATCTTTGTTTTCTGAATAATTATTTTTCCTATTTCCGTGTTTCAATGATATTTTAAAGCATTTGAAGGCTGTTAGGCTCTGGCATATGTCACAGCCTACCCGCTGCATCAGTCCTATTATTTTACAAGTTCAGAAAGTGGAATTGTAATCCGAGATAAGACTGTACAGTTGTCTAACACAGTGGGTTTATTCTGCATGACTAGTGTTCATTGCAGAATGTTAGAAAAAAGACAAAATTATGATAATAAATTGAAATTTTCTCTGAAGGGCTGCTAGTGCAGATTATTTTATCACGTACTGCTAATTCATTGAAAGATTATCTGTTTCTTTCTCTGTTTCCCTTACATTTATCTTTACTCTTTATCATCACGTGCATTTCACCATTTTGTATATTTTTGCTTAACTCCATGAAAAAAAAAAAGACTTCACTCTTATGCACAGATATGAAGAATCCAGACTATTACAGCCTGGCCCGTATTTGCTGGGCAAATCATCTTTTAATATATTTTAAGATAGATTGCAGCAGAAAAGGCCATTATGGTAAGCATGGATCTGGCCTGCAGAGTTTATTTAAGTGGAAGAGTTAACCTAGACTCAAGAATTGTGAGGAATTTTTGTTACTGTCTGGATCTTGCAATATGTAACATTTGAAGCTGTAATACCTGAAGTTTTTATAGCAAAATGCTTCCCTGGATTTTCCAGCAACCTGAGAGGTGGCTGTCTTAGTGAACCCAGAGTGTCTGGGTTGCAAAATCCGGCTTTGTTCTTTCTACTTCCTTGCTCCACATCACTGAATAGAGCCACAACATCTATCAGGCTTTCATGTAATCCTAGGAAAGTCGAGATTGGAACAATCCTCTGGACATTGTCCGTCCAACCTTCTGTTTAAGGCGGGTTATCTGAGGCCTGGTCCAGCTAAGGGTTAAATATTTTTGGCAAGAGAAAGTTCACAATTTTTCTGGGCAGCCTGTTCCAATATGTAATTGTCTTCACAGTAAATATTTTGTTGTTGCATCTAGACCGAACTTCTGAACGAACTTGTGCCTGTTGCCTCTTGGCCTGTCACCTTGTTCCTTGTGAAGAGAGTTACCTCCATCTTCTCTATAATTATCTTTCACTTCTTGGAAGACTGTGATTACATCTCACCTGAATCTTCTCTTCTTTAGGCTGAATGAACCCAATTCCTTTTAATTTTTTCACAAAGTTTGCCAACCTGCTAATCATTTTGTGGGCTCTCTGCAGGACCCTGTCCAGATTTTTAATGTGTCTCTTCAAGTGGCTCAGTCTTCCAGCCTGTCACAATCTCTGTTCATAGGGACACTTTGGGTGGATCTATTTGTTTTCCAGGTTTTTCTGTCACCTGCAAACTTGACAATGTATTTATTCCAATCATCCAGATAATTCTAAAAGATATCAGATAGGATTGAGCCCAATATTGATCCCCAAGGAACTGTGTTTGTGACTGATTGTCATTTGATTTTGAGCCATTCCCACCCTTTGAGCACAGTAGTTTAGCCGGTTTGCCAGCAGTCTCATGGTTCCCATCTGTGACCTTTCAAACTAACTCTCTTAGCACCCTTGCGTGCATCCTGTCAAGTCCCACAGACCTGTCCATGTCCAATTTGTGTCATATTTGGTTGTTAACTTGCTAAGCATGTGATCAGAGCAGGTAGCATCAGCAAAGCATCAGCAGGCAGCAGTCAAACATGAGAAGAAAGTTTAAATTTAAATTTCCTTGCGCCAGGGTTCTTAGGATCCCTGGTTTGATGTTAAAAGCACATCAGAGGTGATGGGACCTCAGCAGCTTCCCTTCATAGATAGTGTGGCTGTGGCCTCAAGGAACTATGTCCAGTGAGCTGTGCTTGGACCCGGAGTCTTAAACTGGCAAGAAACCAGGCAGGGTTGTGAAGCCTTGCATGGTAGGTAGGTTCCAGCAGAAGATCAGTAGTACCAAATCATCCCCATCTAGTGCTTTGGTTTCAATAAATGGAAATCCAGCACTAATGTTTTGTTACAACTGGTGTGAACAGCTGTGTACTTGAATAATTCTAAGTTGTAATATCATATTCTCTGTGTATAAATGAGAATTTAAAAGGTCATAGCTGTTTATGATTCCTCTGATTAAAATGATTCATCTGCACAGTTAGGTTGCTGAAATTGTTTTAACATTTCCAAATTCAAAAGGTAATTTCAATACCTTATGTAAAATTAGTAAACATTAGTTTGATTTCCAGATCATTAACTGGGTGTATTTTGTGTAGTTTTGCCTATTTACCTTTGACACCTGGAAACTTTGTATCACTACAGAGTGTTTTCTCTGTAAATTTCCCTTCAGGAATTGACAGTATGTGGTGTCATTAAGCAGGGCAAAGATCTGTGCTCCTCTATTCATTATTCTGCTTTAGATCACTATGTTGTGAATTCTTGCAGACATATTTGAAAGGTAACTAAAGAAGGAAGTGGTTTTAGTCCTTTGCTAAGATCTTAATGCATGGTAATAACATTGTCTTATAATTTGGGTGTGAAAGTGCTATTGTGATGTTTGGATAAACACGTAAGGGCATCTGTTGCATTCTCACCCTAATGCAGAATTCTTTGCAGATTTACTTATTAGCCTCCATTCCCCAATTCTTCCTTCTCAGAAAAGGATACCTTAAGTTAGTATTCTAATCTTAACAATATTGTTCTTTCCCCTGGTCCAGGTGGTTTGTAGTAGGTATGCACAATAATTTATATTCCAGTATTTAAAGTAGCTGGATTCCAATGCTTCTGAGCATCTCCTGTTTCACCTTTGAAGTGTTACTCATAAATAAAATTATACACAACAGCCTGTTCCCAGGATCCGTGGGAAAAAGGATAATAGACTTGCATGATTTCTTATATAATTTTTTTTATTGTGTGCTGCTTATGATTAGTATCATTTTCCAGGATCAAAATCCTGTGTATAGTTATAAAGGGAGAAGTTGCTGATTTTCTGGATGTCAGAGTGAACTCCAGATTACCATAATATGTTTTTCTTAGTTTATTAATATTTTTCCATAATGGGGCTTAAATTAAATGGTCTGTTTGTTATGGCTGGGTAGTTCTGTTTTCATCTGGATGTTTTGACCTATGTGAACTTTTTATCTCTTGCTTCCATACTTGCCCAATTATAGTCTTACATTTCTCATACTGGAGATACATTTTAAAATGTATAGAATGTGCTCCCTGTTTGCAGCAGGAGCTGATTGGAGGGTCAGGACTTCAGCATATCAGCTGCTTGATTTATCACTTCATCCTGAATCCCACCTACCAACAAATGATGACATTTATTCTTAGTTTTTATGCCCTTCTTGGTCATTTCATACCTGTGGCTAGAATTAACTTACTTGATTTCATTTAGTGCCATGATGCCCCTCAGAGCTTTTCCTTGACAGACTTTTTGTGAATTCACTATTTTCCTTTCTTTTGAGTACTGATAAAGTGACACCCCCGTGGATTCTCCCTGTCTCTCCCTTTGCACTTCAGCTCTCACATCCTTTCACTTCCATTGTGGAAAATCATCGGTGAATCGCATCATTGTACTTCTGCTCTTAAAAGAGTTCGGCTGCAGATTCATCCTTCCTTTTTCATTCCAGTTAAGAGTTGTCATATCTCAGGTCCTATACAGAGGCTGTCATACAGATTCTAACTGAACAGCTGAAGTAGGTGTTCCCTGTTTGAACGGCTTTCCCGGACCACCTGGCAAAAGAATGAAACCTGCTGGTACAGGTGAAAAAATGCCTGCAGTGTCATGCCATGATATAACCATCCGCTGCAGTTTTCAGCAGTTGCATGCTGTTTGTAGGCATACATTTAATCATAGTGTTGCCAGCCATGTTTAATATGTTGTTAAATCTACTTAGTGAGCTTTAAAACTGTGAGTTTTCCTTTTCTGTATGTTTTGTTTCCTATTTTTTTCTCCTTTCTTTGCTTTTGCAGGCTGTGTTATATGTTTTGTTTATGCTTTCCTCACATCATTACTTGACTGTTTTCTCTACGTCATCCACTGTTTTCTGCTGTTTTCCGCTGTTTTCCTGGTCATATTTTTCCTTCTCTATTTTCTCTTTGAGCTTAACTTAACTCCTCCTTATGTTTTCTCTCTGTTCTCCAAATACTTGTTCTCATTCACAGGTATGAGCAGTTCATGGTTTTTCACACATTGTCTCAGTCCCAATGCTACTGCTTGGGCTATTTTGCTTCCTCAGATAAGTCCATAGAACCAGTGGCATTTCTCAGCTCCTTTTTGTTCTGTTAAAAAGAAGTATTGGCTTCTAGGCAGTTTTACACACTTGAATGTTCTCCCCAGTCCTGGCCAGGTTCACCCCACTTAAATCCAAATGTCTAATGCAGGTGCCTAATTTATGTGTGCGGTCATCCATGGCTACTTCTGTGGTCAGTGGAAAGAGAAGGGCTTCTTCAAATAGTGGTTTGCCCCAGGAGGGACCAAACTGATCCCAGAAGTATCCCTTCCTCCCTGCTGACCACCAAGGCAGCTTTGGATGACTGCTCTTCAAACCGGATGTCTCAGATTTGTAGCAGTCACCTCTGTTAAAGTCTACTACTTGTACATGTGTTTTCAATTATGAGCTCCTTCTAACATGATGGATTTTCAGGGGTTTCCCTATTTTTGCCTAAAATAATCAGTGCATCCATGTGCAGCATTATGGAAACAATGTAAGAAAATCATGCTTTAAAGAGCCCAACAATGTATTCAGCCTAATGACTTTGTGGGGAAAGAAAGTTCTCGCCACTTCCAGTCCTTGTAAAATCAGTTTTTCATCTGCCCCTATTCCTGCTGTCTGACTAATCAGTCTTGTGCAGTGAACTGATGAACTGATCCTTCTGCTGCCACTTCCCTCCCTCTGCTGGAATACTGATGTACTCACGGCACAGTGAGAAAATATTCCAGTAGCGGAAGGTTTACTAAAGGACAGCCTGAGGCCTAGACTGCAGAATTAGATCTTGAGTGGGAATATATAGGGAAAGAAGAAAAGCTGTGAAAGAGGGAGGCTAAAAATGCAACAGCCAGATGAAAGAGCAGAGAAGAGCCATAAAGGAGATAATCAAAGCTGTATGAAATAACCGTGGCATGGGCTTTTACCTGTGTGGCGGGCACTTCTGAAGCAATAGGCACTTCAGAGAAACTTGATGAGTGTCAACTTTAAAAACTGGCTTGTTAATGTAGTTAGTTAATTGATGTAATTTTGCCAATTTTTGCATAATTTGACATAAATACATTGGTAATGTTTGAAGAAAAGAATCATGTGATGTGTGAACATGAAATTGATCTGCCATGGTCAACTCTGTCACTGTTAAAGGGTAGGTGATGGTGTTCTATGACTCTGTTTGGTCACTTGTCACTATATTTGCTTTATGATTTATGTAAAGTAAATAATAGAAAAGTCCTTTATGAGTTTGATGGACACTTGGACATATCAAGGGTTCTTTTTCAAACTGCAGCTGAGGCAGCTTACTGACAGCTTACTACAGGACAAAGGAAAGCTGCATGAATGAAGTTTTTCATATAAATGAGAATATTTGGCACAGAGAATATAGATCTGTCTGTAACTTGCTTTATCCTATGGCTGGAGTCTGCACTCAGCTGTGGGTACTATCTTAGACTCCATCTGTGAAGCACTGTTGAAGAACTAAGCTTGAAAGAAATCAGACATAGGTTTTTTTCCTATCTGGCTTCTACACCACAAAAAAAGCTGAGGGTCTGTATAGAAACTGTTCAGCACCTGACAGACATTTTTCTTCCAGTGATGTTCTTAGCTTTAATTATAAGTAGTTTTCTATCTTATAAAGTATGCTATTTGATAATTAATCAAACAGTAATGCACTCCATTCATCTTTAGACTCTGGTTCTGTGAACACCTTTATTCATGCTCAGACTGAGATGAAGAGTTTTGGGAAGTTACAGACTGGGCAGTGAAGAGCCATTGTAACTGTCTGAAACATCAGGGCCTAGTTCAAGAGGCTGATGGCCTTTGATAATTAATCCTGCTGCAAATGTCTGCAGTAGAAGTCAGTGTTGCTATCTTTACCTAAATTTTATGATGTTGGCCTTTTATGAAGGAGCTAAGTTAGACTTCAAGTTGATCGGGGGAGAGAAAAATCATGCTAGCTGCTCTGTATTAGATCTGCAGTTTTATGAGATATGTTCTGAGTGTGACATAAATTATCAGTTGGGTGGAACTGAAACTTCTTATAATTACAGCCTGTGCTATCCCATATGACTATGGTGTGATGAGCTTGAATTTATAGATCTTTTATATGCATAAATTTGGAAAGAAACATCTCTAGCTTGTATAGTCCTACACTTCAAATGAAAACAGAAAATGAAAATTAGCTAAGCCTCCGTGTATATGCACCTCTGCAGGTTAAACAAATTTGTTTACAGTTCTGATTTCTGCTGTGTGGTTTTGCAAATACATGTATGGGATCTGTGAGCAGTTCCACCGACAGTGCCAATCCCGTGCTCTTGAGTACCTGTAGAGGAGGCAGCACGTCAGATTTACATATTTCTATTTGTTCTTCGAGGGTATTGTTACTGACAGTGGCATCAAGCGTGGCCAGAAATCGTCGCAGATTATGGCCTGACAATTTGACATTGGTACTTGAACACTTTAGTGGAGAAAACTCTGTAATAAATGATTTCTAAACTCAGGGCGTTTTTTTTTCCAAGAACTTGATTTTGAAAGCTTAGACTTTGTTACTTGGAGTTAGCAGGTACGACAGCATCCTTTAATCCTCGCTTTTGACACGGCAGGACGTCATCGCAAAGTTTAGTCAAGGGGAAAAAAAAAAAAAAAAGCTGTTTAAGAAAAGAAATGTGGAATAACAATGAGAAGGCCCTTTCCCCGGGAGACAAGTTACGGGTATAACGAGGGCAGCAGCGCGCAGGAAATTCTCTCGGTGTCCCCCCTCTGTGCCCGGGGCCGGGCGGCCGCCGCGGGCGAGGAGCGAAGGGCGGGGACGGGAGAGAAGGAGCCGGGGGGGACGGGGACGCGCCCGCCCGGAGCAAGTTTCCTGCTCGCCGCTGCCTTTAAGGAGGCGCCGGGTTTAAGGTGGACCGGCGCTGAGGGCGGGGCGCGCCCGCCCGGCTCCGCCTTCAGCGTCGCTCTCCGGTCCGCCCCCCTCGCCGGGGCAGCGGGTGCCAGGCGGGGTTGTGATGCGGCCGTTGTTTTTGTAGGGTCGCGGGGCCGCGGTGCGGGGTTAGCGAGGCGGTCCATGGAGCTAGGGTAAGCCTAGCAGGCGACGTAGCCCTGCCCGCCCCCGCTCCCTTCTGCCGCTTTGTTAGCGCGAACACAAGCGCGCCTCACCTACGCGGTGAAGAGGAAGGCAGCGCTCCCCGCACAATAATGGGCACCCGGGCGCTGCCCCCCGGGCCGCCGCAGAGGTGAGTCGGCGCCGCCGCAGGGCCGCAGGTTCCCCACGGGGAGGAAGCAGAGCGAGCGGGCGGGCTGACAGCGCCGCGGCGCTGCCTTAAGAGCGGGGCGCCACCTTAAGCGGCCGCTGACTTTTCTCGTTACATTGTAGCAGCGGAAAGAATGTCGGCGCGGGCCGCGGGTGACGTCAGGAGGGAGCAGCGCGGCGCGGCCGCCAGGCAGCGGCAGCGGCGGCCCCGCCACGGCGAGGGAGGAGGCGGAGGAGGCGGGAGCGGCGCCGGCCCCGCCGCCACCGCAGCGGCAATGGCGGCCGTCGGGGAGCGCAGGTCCCTGCCCAGCCCCGAGGCGATGTTGGGGCAGCCCTGGAGCCACTGGGTCGATGCTGCTAAACTTCACGGGAACGACGGTGAGTGGCCGCCAACCACCACCACCCCCACCCCCCCTCCCCCCGCTCCTCCCCAGCGCACTCCGCGGGTGCCCCGGGACGGCACGACGGGGGTGCCGGGCCCGGCGGGGAGGTTGGGTCCGTTCCCACCCCCAGCGTTCGCGGCCGAGTTCGTTGTCCGGTGCGCGCCCCCCGGCCGGGCTCGGGAGCGGCGCGGAGCGGGCAGCGCCTGCCCCAGTTCCTGTAATCCGGGACACGGTGCGAGGAGGTCGGAGCCGGTCCCCGGAGCCCGGCACCTCCTGCCCTCGATTCAGCCTCGGCGTGGGGCGGGGAGCTCCCGCCTCAGGTGAGGCATCCCTGCCGCTGACAGCGGCTCCCCAGCTCCGGGGCCCAGGAGTCCTCGGTTCCTCTGCTCCTGTGATTACTGTCGTGTTCCTGCGTGTGCCCACGGGGAAATGGGCTGCAGGTCACGAGCGGGGGGTCAGTTCTACTCTCTGGCTTTTCCTTGGATTGAGATCTTGTGGCTTTTTGGTTTTAGGAACAGCATTAGAAGAAAGTTTCAAGGAATATGGAAGAAACCGAGAAGCAATGCGACTTTGCCGAGAAGGTGAGTGCGATTCATTCTTGAAGAAAAGTGCACGGAGAAGTTTTTTCCTCATAACTACTTAGCAGAGGGTCAGGCATGGGAAAGAGGAGGGATCAGAGTTTCCTATTGCTTTGGATTTAGGACTGGTGGCCTGTCAGTGACTGGTATTATTAGCATTATTATTAAATTAATACGTATTTTGAAAACTACAAGTTAGGGCATAGACTGTCTTTACTGTGTTTCTATTTTTTTTTTCCCCTTAAACTATAAATAGTCCTAAGGAAGTTCTGTGACCAACACTGGTAAAAACTTCTCTTGAGTTACAATATTTTTGGTTCTTAGTATAATCCATGTCAGTATTTCAATATCAATCCCTTCCTCTGTCATGTCAACGTGTTGTGTTTATTGCTTGGTACTCTGCTAAATGAGAGTGACCTTTCACCTGTGATTAGTAAAAGCCCATTAGGCCTAGTTTCTTGCAATTGTAACAATGTTGCTTGGAGTTGTAAGCAGATGATGAATGAAAGCTATAGATTATTATTTACTTTCTAACTGACAGTGGAAGAAAGGAAGTGATGAGTCTGATTTATTATCTTAAAATTTGTTTGTTTGTTTTTATAGTTCAATGATTGTTTTAGAACAGGGGAAGTTTTAGAACCTTTCTCAATATTGTTGGTTCTTGGTTCCCTCTGACTACCTGAGACGTGCCAGAGAATAGGTCCAGCTGTTTTAAATACTAGAGTGGATAGACCCAAGTCATTTATTTGATGTTGTTAGAAATGGAAGACTGAGTTTGTAGACATGGTTTACAATCACTGGGAGCAGAACTTGCCAGCGACCTTAGGAGATGATCTGATTCAGCACTTACCGACTTGTGAGCTGCAAGCGGCAGATGAAACCTAAAGCAGGGTGGCACAGGCTAGCACGATTGGGAGGGAGTGATCCATATGGAGTCTGAATCAAAATGGCTATTTTTTGTAGAATTCCTAATGTTGCTAAAATTTGGAAAATACAGTTTCTAGGATCAGAGTCAGTGGCACAAAAGAAAGATGTGATAGGCAGCTGTGCTGCAGTGTTCAGGTTCACTTGTGTTGTTTTGCCATCTTCTTAAGTGTATCTGTGAGTTCTTCCGCACTTGAAAAATCACTTTATTGCTTCATTGCCAAGTTCCAATCTAATCATTGTGCTGGATATGTAATTCATTTTTCTGAATAGGCAAATCATTCAAATGCTAAAAAGCATTTATGACAATAAACATACACATTATCCTAGTAAAGATTTTACCAATAAGGATTTTCAAACATTTATTTCTACCTCTTAAAATGCAAGCATCTAAGGTTTCCAGATTCTAAGGATTAGCTGGGAGGGTAAAGAATAATCTATCCTATTTTTTCCCCACTGGAGAGAGATCATGAAACTGTTCTTGCACAGGCTGATCACTGAGACACAGCTTTAGTGCACTGACTCCAACCATGTGAATGATTTGTAGGGTTATGAGTTGAAGGGACTTCATAAAATACTTAGAGAATTAAAAGTGAAATTTAGTAGCCCTGTCAGGCTTCCAGAAGTCTATTTATTTTGTTTGCTTTATGACCTATGAATGAGACACTGACTTAGCATATACCTGTAGCTGGTCTGTAGGGAGCTTGGCCTGCTGCAAAATAGACCTAAAGCAGTATTAATTAAGCTTGGATTAACTTAACTTAAGGAACTAGAGGAGCAGCAAACATGCCAGCATACGTACGTGTTATCAAATAAAACTTTGAAAATACTGTAAATTATTCCTTTTCCTAGGAAGAATTTTGCATTCAAAATGGAGGAGCAAACATTTATTAAGTAATTGGACTTTCTAAACCTGGGTTCTTAACAGAGAAATGTGAACCCAAAGTGTAAATTTTATTAAATCCACTTTAACCTCAAAACTTTTGTCGTGGTACCCCACAGTATTTTAAATACAAGTAACAACAGTACTCCTTGTGTAAGAAAGTTATTTCTCTACAGATTGGGAGTTGACTCTGAGGCCCAACTTCACAAAAGGATTTCAAGGTTATTTAGGCTAATTTAACCTTGCATTGCAACTCTTCCAGTTTGCATAAAAGAATTAAATATTCATGGCCTGGAGAGGGAGCAAAAGAAGGAACATCACTTTACAGCCCACATATTAGAATTGGGTTCAAAACCAAGAACTATTTTCTTTATTTAACAATTGTCAGGCTCCCACTGGCCTGTGTCCCCACTGGGGTATGGGTGGTAGTTGTTTCTTTTCCCACGTGCTGTTTCTGTGCATCTCCTGGTGGGAGTGGCCTCATCCTCAGCATGCCTGCTGGCAAGAGGTGGGTTTCAGCCTCTCAGGCGGTTGAGTCTGAGTCTCCTGAATGAAGAGTGAGTGTTCCTCTTGTTGTAAGACTCTATTAGAAAAGGCGCTTAACATTGCCAGCTTCTTCTTTTTGTTAAGCCTTAAAGGGAAAGAATGATGCGTGGTTTTTTTTTTTTTTAAGGAATAAAGGAGGATGTAACTCCAGGGCATTATTTGCAGGCAGTGGAGAGAGACAGGATTTGAGACACACCTTTGTCAGTGGCACTTTCAATTTGCTGATCAGGCAGCTCCTCTCTCAGCATTTTAGAAGGTTGTGAAGCGTGATGAGTCCTTAATACCTGTCAATGATGCTAGTTCCATGCAGGGATCAGGAAACGTCTCAAACATGGTTTTTTTCTGTATCTTAACCGTCCTTGTCATAACCAAGCTCACATTGAAATAAGAACTAGAATTTGAATCTGGGCTTCCCAAACTCCCAGTGTCTGTGTCTCATACTTCCCTGTTTCTTTTTCATTGCTCTTATATGCTTTCTGTTCTGCTAATACATAATATTAAATCATTCTTGCTGGGATCCTCACTGACCTTCATCAAAGTGAGAAACTCACTGGATACTTTCCTCCATGTTGCTTTTTGAGATGGTAACAGTCCATACTGAGCTTTGATGTAGAAATCAGAGCTGCAGGATGAGGTATGGGCCCAAAGGACTTGACTTGCTCTTGGTAGGGAAAATCCCCAGGAGATGGAAGTGAGGGAGGGATACCCAATGGGATGGGAAGATTTAACTTTAAAATAAGCCTTAAACTTTACTTTGACTTTGTACACTGAAACAGTCTTCTGCTAAGCAATCCTATCAAGGTAAGAATATGTTAGAAGCAATTGTGCTTATTAGTTATTTTCATATGTAATTGATGTGACAGAATCTTCTGGCTCATGCAGTCACTTAATTACTTACTGCTTTGTGAACCAGCTAAAGGTGTGAATCCCCTGCCACTCACTTGTGCTGTGATGAAGCAAGGATAGCATGTTCCATTATAATATGCAGATGAATTCCAAAACAGTAAGGCAGAAAGTCTCGTCCTCTTCATGCATTTTTTCCTATATTTTAAAATGAAACTTTGCTGAAGTACATATTCTAAACTTGTGTGATAGTGAGAGCGAGGGCCATCAGATGCAGCCAGAATGTTTTTAGACACTCAGTTCACCTTGGAGGTGCAGTAGATCTTAAAAGGAGCTTGATGTGTCTGTAGTACCTGACACTGTTTGATTTGAAAAAAAAAAAGATTCTTCATATCAAACCTCATAATCAGTGCTTGAAACAGTTTTTCAGGAGATCCATGCTAACTTATGCTGAATTTAGTTTGCTTTTAGGAATTTTTCTAGCCCATTGTTGTGAAGTAGATCTCTAAATAGACCTGTGAGTGTAGAGTTCATGGGTGGTAACTTTGACAGGCTTCAACAGAGGCAAGTGTTGCTTCTTGCAAAATTTAACAACAGGTTGGCTCATTTTGCTCTGTGAAAGAGTGAGAAGCTGTGGATAGAAACAGTGAGGACCAAAGTTGTTTATTGGGTCTGGGGTCCTAAGCCTCTTCTACCACCCAGGGAACTTTTGACTCTCCCCACAGTCAATTTTCAATTGCTAAAGGTTGTCATGTATGTTCCTTTAAATAAAACAAAAACATGGGAAAAAAATCCAAAATAAGAAACCCAAAACCAAGCCATCCCCACCCCCAAATCTATATTGGAGAGTCAGAGACAGCCCATGTACATCATCATTACGTACACCATTACTTATTAATTTGTGCAACCCTTTTGAAGTGGATAAAAGTCTGTTATATTCTTACACTGACTCATAAAATAATTTTGAAATACTTAAAATTATAAAAAAGGAAACTATAGCATCTCAGATGGGAAAATAAAAGCATGGGGAGCAGAAAAGGTATTTGGTTAGACAATTTAAAATTGAGTGTTTCTTTTTAACAGTGTATTCAGTGGATGCTGAAACTATGGTGTCTACTAGAGTTTAAGCACCTTATTCTTTCAGTTACACATATGGCCCCTTTTTTAGTTTGTTTGGGTATTTTTGTGTGTGTTGCATCCTTTGAGAGGTAAATCCTTTGGTACTGTCTATTTCAACCACTTCACTCATACTGTCACCATAGCTTAGAGGTAACTGGCAACAAAGTAGAGGAGGAGGAGGACAGAACATCTGGAACTTGGGTCACAGGTCAGAAGTGGTGTTGACTGTGGGGTGATGTAGCACAGTAGAAGTTTTACAGCTTTAAGACTATACTGTCTTAATAAAGCAAGTGTTGAATTTTCTGTGGGAATGCAGATTGTCAGGTTTTGGTAGGCACCTTCAGAAGACACTCTGGAAGGCTTAGTGACAGTAGGAATCAGTCAGGAGAGCAGGTGGGAGCAAACTCTGTTCAGTGTCGTGTCACCTGGTAACAGCTGAACTTCTGGTCCTTGACAGTTAATATGTCTTGGGGATAAAAAAAAAAGGCTCTGTGAACCTCTAGGGCATTCAGCAGAAGCTTTGAGGTTTGATTATATTAATTACTATTAATGGAAGTTACAGAGCTGTGACAGTACTAAGAGCCATGTGATGAACCCTTGTTCTTCTTGAGCTCTTTCTAGGCTGAGTTGAGCAGTGAAATCCAGGCCTGGGAGGCTCACTAGAAGCATCTTTATCACATAGACCCAAGGTCTAGAATTTTCCCAGCAGCAGGTTCCATAAATAATTAAAGCATCTGTTCCAATATTAAGTTATAAATACAAGTAAGAGACAGCATCTTATTTCAAATTTAAATTTGTTTTTATTCAGCCTTGGGAGGTGCTTCGTTGAGTTGATTTTTTTGTTGTGTCAAATCATATCACAGAGATGCTTAGAGGGCTCTATAGTCCTTTACTACTTGCAAACACACTTGTGAGAATTTTTAATAGATTGAAATAAATATTTTAAGGTAGCAGTACAAAGTGCCATGCTTCTTTTTTGACGTTCTGCATGGCTCTTCACAGTCTGTAATCAGATAAATCTCTTCTTCATTTCATTGCATGTTAATTGACTATTTACACAAATTGTTGTAAGGTTTTGTGGACTGGTTATCGTAAAACAATTACAGGGAGACTTTAAAATTGCATTGAACTGTTTAGGAAAATTGTGTAGGTTTTATGAGATTGCTTGAAAAACAAGCAATTTGAAAGGATGTTTCTTCTGAAATTCTCTGCAGTGATTGGCCCTGATTTTTTCTTGTTATTTTTTTCCTTTAAATCTAAGTTCTGTTTACAATATTTAATTATTTCTGGTGAGATGAGTCAGGTGTTATAAATAGAATATTGTGATGTTAGACTGCAAGTTAGAACTGTGTCATCTCACAGGCTTTAAAGATACTTTGCAGGTTTTAGGTATTACCATAGTATTAGTGTGGTATTGCAAGGCCTTGGGGTCTTTGACTGGAACTGAAGCCACAAGACTGTCTTGATCTGTCCAAAATATGTGAGAAGGCAGGATATTTTCTTTTTTATAAGAACCTTTTGAAGTAGTTGCCTGTACACATACGTAACAGTCAGGAATTCACTGTTATCTAATGCTTCTTAAGTGGTATGTATGATTAGCTAGGTTATCCCTGTGCAGAAGAGGTGATGTCTTGATAATACTTGGTTAAATATTGGGGTTTGTATTGTTTCTGTGCTATATTTAACAACAAAAGCTCTGTGAGAGAAGAACAATGCAATAAATATGTAGCAATGTGACTTTCATACAAGGTGGTAACTTGGTCATCTAAGTAGAGCAGGAAAGACAAAAAGGCTTAGTGAAGGATACTTTTAAATAAATTGGGTTAAGAGGATGCAGATTACTCTCTCTAAGGTAACTATTTTAAAAGGTGTTTCTTCCATTGCAGCAGATCTATAAAAGTGAATGTGTCCAGTTCTTATAGCTGTCCTGGCTATGCCCAGCCTGTGGCTGGAACTGCTGAAGGTTGTCTGGGGATAGGTGTGACCTCTTGTCTCTTACAAGACAGAAAAGATTTCAAGTTTCACAAACCATTGTAATATTTGACTTGTAATTAACTATTCTAAATAACCTCTAGGATGCTTGAAAATTGTTTCTCTTCCTGTATAATGAATGAAATAATCCACTGCTTTGGAACTTCCCCATATGTATGATCTTCAATGTTATTTCCTAGGCATTCTTACAGTGTAGGTGACAGCACAGAGACGAATAGAGCTTTGTACTTACACTTCAGGTTTTTTAGCAGGAAGTGTTAAAATCTGACAAAGGGAATTCAAAGTCTAATGTAGCAGAGTAGCATGATTATAAAAGTGGTTGTCAAAGACAGCAATAAATTTATTGTAATCTGTGTTCCCACTGCTAGAAGGCTTTGCACAGCCAAAAACTGTCCCTGCTTATGCAGGCTGTGTGCAGCTGTGAGCCAGGACTGGTGCTGGTGGCTCTCACTGATTCTTGTGGCAAGTCAGACACTCGTGGTAACCCCAGATACTCCAGGGTATGACAGGATGTGACTTCATCAGAGTAAACTGCGCACGCAGCTGCTCCCACGTTGCTTGGAGTCATGATTGCTAGGTTTGGAAATGGCAAATATTCTGGGTTATTGGCTCAGGTAGATTAGAAATACTCAAATGCTCAGTTACTTGTGTGTGCATATGCCCATCAGCCCTGTGGAATAAGCTGGTTTGTGGTAACGCGTTCCAAACAAGAAAGATTGTTTATTTACAAGCTCACCCCTACCCTCATCTCCACTTCTAATAGCTTTGGCATAGCCCATGGATAAAATTCATTGGTAATATAAGGGGGAAGGGATAATTGGTTGTGCCTTGTTTTTCTGCTGGGGGGATTATAATAGGCAGAAAACATGTAGTGTTCTTGATCTGCTCTTCCTTCTGTTGCTAAGCAGGACTTGAATCTTCATTGACTATCCGTAGTGCAACAGAAAATGCAACTTTCCCAACTGGCACTGAAACAATATGCACAAAAGAGCTGAAGGACTAAAATCCTGTAGGGAGCAATTTTGAGGTTAAGTCCATATTGCTTTGGTTCTGAAATGTTGAGCTCTCATTGTTTTCTTTGCAAGCAAGTTGGTTGGATGCTTTGTCACTGATACAGTTGCCTGGAAGTTCTATAGCAGCCTGCCTGAAAATGAAGTGTGGAGGCTTTAATGAGTTAAATTTGATAATCAAGTCCTCTGATGAATACACAGTAAATTGCATGTTTGCTTCCCGTGAACATCAAATTCTGTTGTATTTTGCCCTTCATAAATTTAACTTTCAGTCTGTGGTTTTGTTCAGTGACTGCATAAGTGGCACAGTAGATGCTGTGAGTAAGAAAATGGGAGTTCTGATGGTTTATTAAGTGTTACCTGGGGATGTGGGGTCTTGTTGTGAGCCCCTGAAATCAGAAGGGTTTTTCTTGTCACTGGAAGGAGAATGTAGGACCAGGTTGTGGGGCTCAGTGAATGAGAGAGGAGAGAGACAGCCATGTTCACTGCAACCTCACAATCAGACAGACACCAAAGGTACTTCACTATGCAAACATTTAATTGTCAGTCCCTAGATATTATAGCCATGGCTCTGTCAAGGTGTATATACCCTAAATTACACCCTGTGGCTATTGTTTCAGGCGAAACTACAGAGGAAAATCTGTATCAGTTTACACCTAGGGTGTGGTTCTACAGTCTTTTTTTTTTTCCCCTCCTAGTAATGCTGGATTAAGCAGCTCCTCTGTCTCTGCTGAGTGAAACACTTGTGAAATAATAGTTGTATTCTAACTGTAAAGTTGTTTCCAAAACAAGGTGATGGCTGCTTAAAGGCGAACCTTTATTTTCCTGTCACGTGTTTGGTCTGGAAATCTAGAATCCACTGGACTGTGCTTGATTATGTATCTTTTCCGAGTGAATCTGATCTGATTTTTGCATGTCTGCCTACAAGACTGTATAGCATAATACATCTTGTATCTTGGTTATCTTTGAGTGTTAAAGGTGTCATATCAGTGAATAACCACAGTGTAAAGCAGGACCAGTTGTAAGTGGTTCATTGTAAAAACTAAACAAGTAAGAACTAGTTGTTGTTATTATTATTAGTATATTTTTTTTAGAATTCCTTTTTCATAATTATGTCAGGAGGCTGGGTAGTAGAAATTGGAAGTTTTTCTAACATTCCTGAGGTGGTTCCCAGTAACTTTGTGAACTGGAGAAAATACCATTTGAATTTGTTACTCTGCTGGAAAAGACAGCATCATTTATCTTTATCTCTTACTGGAGGGCTGTTGCAAGTGATGCCAAAAGGAGAAAGAAGCATCATTTATACAGTATACATAAATGTCCATACCAATACTCTTTTCCTCCATTCAGAACAAATCAGTAGTTGTGTGGAATATCCAGAAGCCTCAAACACTGCAAAGGCATGGGTTAATTGGCAGTATTTTTGATGGATATGTCAAAGGAATAGAAAGTATTCCAAATAGTCAGACAGTGTGGGTGTTAAATTATTGAGACAGCCATGTAAAATAATTTGGAAAGCACTTTTCAAAATACATTTTCCAAAGAATTTCTCCACTTTTCCCAGGAAGTGTTAAAATCTATTTCATTCCTGTTCAATTAGAATGACTCTAGAAATATGTTAAAGGAGTTTAACTTGCCTCTGACAACTAGAAGGCTTTGCTAGGCTTTGGTTTATAAGGAATATTACTTTGAGATTTAGGATATTGTCGTGGTTTAACACTGGCCAAAAGCCAGGCACCCATGACAATTGCTCACTCACCCTCCCCTGCCACAGCTGGGCAGAGGAGAGAAAAATTTAATGAAGGCCTCATGAGTTGAGATAAGGACCAGGAGAAAACACTCGAAGTTCAACTTAGGCTCAGCTTAGAGGTACAAGGTGAATTTATTACCAACAAAGTCAGAGGAGGATAATGAGAAGTAAAATAAGCCCTTAAAACACCTTTTCTTCCCCCAGCCACTCCCTCCTTCCCACCAACAGCACAGGGAGACAGGGCATGGGGGTTTGGTCAGTTCATCACCGAGGTTTTCATCCACTGCTCAAGGAGAGGAGTCCTTCCCCTGTGAGCCTGTGGGGTCCCTCCCATGGGAGACAGTCCTCCCAAAACTGCTACAGCCTGGGTCACTTTTCCACGGGCTGCAGTCCTCCAGGGACAGGCTGCTCCAGCCTGGAAGCTGGGTCCCCTCTCTCTACCTGGTCTCCCACTGGATCACAGCCTCCTCCAGGCNTGCATCCCCCATGGATCCCCAGGTGCTGCAGGGGCACAGCTGTATCACCATGGTCTCACCACGGCTGCAGAGGAATCTCAGCTCCTGGATCACCTCCTCCCCCTCCTTCCCCACTGACCCTGGTGTCTCCATGTTGTTTCCCTCACATGTTCTCACCTCCTCCTCTTCTCTGGCTAGGAAAAAACTGTGTCCCACTTCGCTGTGATTTTCTTCTTAAATCTGCTATCACAGAAGCATTACCAGCCTCTCTCATTGGCCCAGTTTTGCCCAGCAGCATGTCCATCTTCAGAGCCATCAGGGACTGCCTCTGCTGGACATGGTGGGAGCTTCCAGCAGCTTCTCACAGAAGCCACCTCTGTGGCCCCCCTGCTACCAAAAACCAGGCTGTGCAAAACCAACACAGATGTTCAGATAATTTGTTTTTTAAAACGTAGAATTGGTGTTTGAATGTTGTCGGTTCTGCTTGGCTAAGAGAGATGGCAGTCATCCTGCTCTCAGTGGTACAAAATGAAAGTATTTGAGAGGAAAGGCCTAAATTAATTTCCTGATAGGCAGCATTTCCTTCATAAAAGTGCTTAAAGATGAATTCCCCAAAGCAATTTTGTTTTTCATTTCTGTGAAGTTGTGTTACTCAAATCAACTGTCTAGAAATCCTGCTTGTTAAGGAGCTTCTGTTCCACACTGTAGTTTGTAATTTATAGGGAAGTTTTGAGGCAAATTCAATATATGTGTTACCTACCAAAGGCAGTGTAATATGTGCTTATAATTTTTGTCCTAAATACAGAGTTGAGGCTTTTTGTGGCCAAGTGATTGAGGAAAGACTTTTACTACCAGTTGTGTTGTGAGATTTTAGGGGAAATATCACTGTCTGAGCTGTACCTGATATGGTTTGGTTATGGTTTATATCCAGGCTGGACAGAGCCCTCTCCTAGTCTGATATTTCTTCTGTAGAACTTGCTTTAACAGCCAGCTGACTGTGCCTGGCTGTTTCAGCACCGCTGTTTCCATGGGGTGTTTGGAGAAGTCCTAAATGCATCAGTCCTTGTTTGGGAATATTCCTTTTGGTTCTGCCTGACTCCCACTTTGTGCCTTGAAATGTAGGGGCACAGACCACTGTGTCGTTTGCTGGAATGAAACTTGTCTCTTTTCTTGTTTTTGCCTTGGAGATAAGAATACTATTTTTATCCTCGGAGTAGAGCACAGGAGTAAAATCTTCAGTGTGCTGTCAACATGTCTCGTCTGAGGCTTGTTTACAACTGCTTGGGATGAAAAAGGGGTTCTCTGTGCAACAGTGCAATTCTCTGTCCTCCTGCTGACGCCATCTAAAATTCTCATGGATAACCACAACAATGTGAAGAAAGGCCCCTGTCCCAGGAAAGGGCAAAAATCACAGCCTGGATACATGGTGCTCTTCATTGTGAAATAGGAAGACACGATGGTAAGGTGCAGCATCAGCAGTTTTATTTATAATTTAATCCCTCCAAGACTTTTCCTGCAGTCGTGTGAGAAGAGTTGTGACCGAGGACTTGAAGGAAGTGTGGCGTTGTTCGTCATTGCGGTGCCTCGGGGTGATGTCACTGACTCACAGGAGCATTTGGGGTGTCCACACTGTTATGGTGGCCTGGCAATACCCTTTCCTGGACTCCATTGGCATTTTTCCCCAAGTGTTCCACACTGTTGCTGGAAGCAAAAGCTTTTGAGCAATTTCCAAACACAAAGCAGTGCATTGTGGGCCAGCGCTGGGAGGACTGGATCAACAAGTTTGGCAGCAGCAGCTTTGGCTTCCTGCCTACCCTGGATAGGCACCAGTAGAGATTGCCTTAGTCTCGCAGTGAGTTTGAGCTGAAGATCCCAGCCTAGGTCCTGAAAGTCATGTGTGTGCAACTGCTGTGCCTGGCAGAGGATCTGCTTCTGTTGTAAACCACAATTTTGTTATCCCGGATATGTTTGCAGTAGTTATCTTTTATCTGCTTTAGGAAGGTGGATGTTCTATTTGTTTTCAGTGTACTGAAGGGTGGTAAACTCTACAAATTTGTTAAAATATCAAAGGATCCTGTTTACCTTTCAGTTTTCTGTTGTCTGTTTAATCTTACTGTTTTCATCCTGAGTCGTCCAGGGGCAGTTAACTGGTGTTCTGAAGTGTCCTTTTCTGTGTGTTTTTGAAATACCAACTCCGTATTTTTTGTTGTGCCTGTTCCTTAATACTGACCCCATATGTCTTCTGTGACTTCCTCATTGTAAATAGGCTTCATCTTGTAACACAATGCATCAGGACCACCACTTGAGGTCTGGGGGTTTCTTGGGGGAGCAGACACCACTAGCCTGTGTCTCATGGCACAGTTGTGCTCTGACTATGTCTAATCTTGTATCTGCATCAGGATGACTTTGTTGTTGCTGTTCATATAATCAGGTTTATTGGTTTTGTCTCTTTTTTGACATGGGATGTCTAAAAATTAAAGCTGGTGCCTATTTCAGTACTTTTTGCCAAGAGTAGAGCATTTTGCTCCCTAGCTGGCCTCAGGAAGGGAGAAAAGTTCTTTTTTTCACCTCCCACTATGTATTTAGGTCCATTCATACGTATCCCATACCTTCTTCCCAAGTGTGATGAGTGCTGTTATCTGCAGAGAGACCAGAGGAGGGAAGTAATCTAAAATGTATCTGTCAAAAATGTGAGTTGGACCAAAGCTACCAAATCAAAACATTCAATAGTCTGAGCAAATTCTTCTTTCCTTTTATTTTGTTCTTCTGAAGGTGTTACGTCCTGTGTACATCACAAGTGGGCTGGTGTTCTGGTTATGTTAAAGAGGCCCAGACCATGAAAGAGCAGAAAAACTACTTTAAAACAGTTCAGTCCTTTCAGATCTTCTGCGTGTATAATATGATCTAAATGATCTTATTTTTTTAATACATCTTAATTTAATTTAAAAATATTAGAAGTTGCAGTCCTTCCCAACGTGTTTCTGTTGAAGAGTGAAATGGGTGATTTCAGTAGTGGAGAGCTAGTACCAGATATGGAAGAATAATACCTGATGCAGATTTGTTCACCCAGTGTTTTCCAAGTCTATTTTTTTTTCTCTGTCACACACATATCAGGTATTTTATGTGTAATGTTTGGAGATGGATTTCAGAAGATTTTGTGAATGCAGGCTCTGAAAAGAAGGCAAATCTTTCCTAACAGTGAGGAAATACATCTTGGAATAAGGACAGTGATGGGTTTATTCTAAAGAGGAGGTTACATGCAAAGGCAAAACCTAAATTTCTTCTTTAGAAGAACCAAAATTCCATAACAAAAAAAATTAATTTCCACAAAGATTTTTTAGGCTGAACTGTGTTTGTGTTGTATCACAAATAACCAGCAGGAAATTAGTGACCTTATTCTGTGATTGGGTAGCCTGATTTTTCTTTCCTGCTTACCTGTTTAACTCATATAACTGTGTGTCAGAGGACAGCTAGCACAGGTTTAAAGCCTAACTCTTCTGAACAGGTGGGTCCCCTCTTGGAAGGAAAGCTCTGATGACAGTAGCTCTGTATGTGCTGGAATATATCAACTGTTAGAAGTAAAGACTCAGGGTTTACCAATTCCTCAGCTAGATAATTGAAATAGTAATATTTCTTTGTATAAAGGTATGTAATAGCCAAGTTCAAAGTACTTGGTGAAACGTGTGTTCAAATACATAAGAAATAGGTTAACCCTTTTACTGCACTATAACAACAAAAACACTGTTTTATTTTCCACTTTATCTTTTGCTCTTATTAACTATCACAGTGCTGTTGGGTTTTTTTTGCTATAGTACATTTATATACTTGTTGCTGTGCAACTGATATTATTTTTTTTAATTGTATCAAATCAAATGCCAGTAAATCTGCAAAGCAAAGTAAATTTTAATGGAAAAACTAATAGTGCCTGCCAAATGGAGAGGAGTGAGGAAGTGTAAGCTGGTGTGTGAAAATCAACAGGCATCAGTTTCCTTATGGCTATATGAGGCATGATTGAAACAGTCTTATTTTTGAGCTGGATGTTCCAGTGCATGGAGAATGGGAGTGGCAGGGGTGGGGTGGTTTTAGGTAGTTGGCTTGCCCAATAAAAGAAAATATTGATCTACAATTCAGTTGACAGGTCCTGTGTATTGTTTTCCTTACTTTTTTTTTTATTATTACTTTTTGAATATGCTGATTTGCTCCCTCAGGTATCAGGTGCATGATGAGAGAAGTGGCCAGAGTGTTCTTTGCACAAAGATGTGCTGTCTTTGCACAATTAAAGAATTAACACCGTGCTGCTCTCACATGGGATTTGGGGCTGTGGCCAGCAGGGAAGAGAGGGAAGAGGTGGAAAGATGAGCCCTGTGCATGTCCCAGGTATCAGGGAAAAAGGTGCACTTTATTATTGCTAAATGTTGGGGTGTTCTCCTATCACAAAGGGTGTAGTCATGGGCACATTGTGTTCCTCCAGTGCCCATTAGTAAGGAAATGTGTAAATCTGTGTGGCTGTTACTGCTTTGCTCCATCAGTTACTGAGTTACAGCCAGCACTCAGTCACATGGCTGGATATGGACAGTCACACAGGAAAGTGGCAAAAATGCCACAGGTGTGCCAGGTTTATTTTCCCTTAAAAGCATGTCTGTGTAGGAGATGGGAGAGGCTGAGAAGCCTGGAACATGTTCACCATTTGCAGTCACGTCACATCAAAATACTTCTGCTGTGACGAGCAGTTTTATGTAAACTGTGAGTTTAGCTTTAAATAAAACAAACTTCCTTTTTCCTACTCCAGAAGTACAGCTGCTGCAGAGTACACGAAGTGCTGTGTGTGAAACAGGAGAAAAATACCAAACCTGTTGATGTTTGAACAATTCATAATTGTAGTGTGCTTCAGGCTGTGTGACTTAAGATACATTTTAGAATATTCCATGGGTGATTTACTTCAGTTTAATTGAGGCTATGTTTGACTAATGGCTTATCCAGAACTTTTCTCCCCACTTATGGTAGGTTTTCTGCATAATAATTGAAGTCTTTCTGTGTACACTTTCATATTAGCTTAGTCCAGATTTTAATTTTACTGTGCAAATTATAGGGTTTTTATTCCCTGAATTCAGTTTCATTTTTGTGTCATAATTGCAAAACTCAATTCATTTTTGAGGGTTCCTTAAGCTATTTTAGAATTGGTTTGGGTTTTTTTTTAAGAAAAACATAAATAATAGTTTGTTGGCTTTCCCAAAATACAGCAGTGGCACGATGAGATCATGCCAACTAAAAATACTGCATGACTTTGAATGAAGATATCTTACATGACAAATTATGTGTTCAACATTTGTGTAATATACAAATTGGTTGGAGAAATTAAAAATATCTTTAGGTCTGCAAACTCATTAAAAAGTAAATGGGAATGGTTTTTGCAGATGACTGACTTCATTCAAATTGCTGATGAAAAATTGATGTAACAGGATACAATGTGAGTAGGGAGACTTAAAGCTTTTCAGCAGATTAAAATATGCTACTTGTGTTTCATTGAGAAATTTACTCATCAGTCTTTCTACAGACAGTCTTCTGTAAGCTTCTTCACTGAAATTATTTATTATTTGGTACAATAAACTTAGAAAACCTGTTTAATAGTTTGAATGAAGAATTTGACATGCATTTTGTGTTGGATTTTCAAAAAAATAGTGTGTAGATGAATTCATATACAAATAATTTAACTAAATACTTAGATGTCTACTTTAATATGCTTTATATATAATTACAGGAACACTGAAATCTTGGGAGCCTAAAATTAGAACTCCCAGCTGCACCCTAGGCTGCAGGTGCACGTGTGCATGACACACTTCTCTTTGGTATCTGCTGCTCAGTTCTTATCCTTGGGTACGATACAGACATTTCCCAGAACTGTTACATTTTAGAGAACTAAAATTTAGTGTTTCATTCTGCATCCTGGCAGAGAGAGGGAAGAAGGGCTCTGGGGGAATTGCTGTGCCTGTAGCCTTGCACAAGGGTGGCTGTTTGGATTTGCCACCTGTGTGTGCACAGAGGAGTGTTGCTGCCTGTAGCAAACCTTTTTGCTGGAGGTGAAGCTCGAGGGGCTGGTGCAGGGAATGGGGTTTTGGGAATGCAACACAGCTGAACCTATGGAAAAGAGGTAGGTCATCCTTTGCCCCTTCACCAGGGCAATCTGACTTGAATTTGGGAAAGGCAAAGTACAATCTACAGAGCTGTAGCTTTGGAAAGACAGACTGTCATGGGTTTTGAAAGGAGACCGAACAGAGGACTCCCCTTTTAGAGATGAACCAAGCATTCTAACACTAGTAGAGATTTATGACAGTGATCAAATCTGGTGATGCAGCTCCTGTGCCTAGTTAAACCAGATTGTGGGGTTTTTGGTCTTGAACTGAAAGTCATTTCTCTGAGCCAAAACTTTGAGGTTTGAGTATTCAGTAAAATGCTGGGTAATTGCTGTATTTGCTGAAGTGGAAAACACAGTCAAAACAGTTAATTGAGTCTTCAGCTGTTCCTTCCTTCAGCTGATCAATCAGCAACTACTCAGTGAAACAAAGTTCATGCACTTGTGCTCAGAACCCAAGGAGAGCTCTGCCTTTCAAATGTCCCCTCAAGTAGCTGTACTTCCAAAGCTGTATGTGCAGGAAATATAAGTTATTTAGCGTAGAGCAGAGTTGGCAAGGAATTTTAAGAATGGGTTACCTTGAAGAAAATACTTCAGCAATGCTTCGCTGTGAACCTAAATGAAACAGCTCAGATGTGGGAATGTGCATTTGGTTTGTTTTATTTTGTATTAAAAGGCTGTTTTGTATCTGAGGCAACCATGAGCATAAACCTTATGGGAGAGATTTTTTTTAAAACAGTGTTTCTCTGTAGATTTGATCCTTTTATGTTTTGTTTGCTCGATTATATGTATGTTCTTCGCAGGCACAAATTTGTTAGGCCTGCACATATGGTTCATAAAATACCTGTGTTCTATTAATACCTAAGTGTTCATTACTTGAAATATTGCAGAAAACCCTTAAGTATGTATGTTTTACTAGAATCTCTTATTTTGGTTCAAAACTTGTGTAAACCAGAGCACTCTAATTTCTATATGGGTTTAGTTATTTTGTTCACAGTATCTGTTTAGAAATATTCTTCTTTTGTTATCATCTTGCATGGTACACAGTAAAAGAGTGCAGTAGTTTAATTTTACGTCAGCATTGATAAGTATACAAAAACACATCTGTTCATGAATGATAAGCACTTGAGTGCTTCTCCAAAATAGTTTGGAAGATATTGTTTAGAAAATAATGGTTTAGTTGCAGAAAGTGAAGTATCTGTGTATAAAAGGGAAGTTTTGAGGACCTAACTTGGATCATTTTTTTTTTAATAATAAAACATTCATATCAGTTAAAATAAGGGCCTATATTACTTTAAATACATGAGAGCTTTACTTATGATAACCGGGTTAGTTTAGATACATTGCAGTGCTGTTTGTAGCTGCCTCAGTTTGCAGCCAGGATTCTTCTTTTGCTTGCAGATTACTTGGTGTTGACAATTAATGTCAGCAATAGATTCAGCAGGACTTACCTGCTGTGCAGATTTCTTGGCAGAAGTTTAGTTTTTTAGGCCGACTGGAAGTCTGGTGGTAACAGCTGAAATTTGCCTGGTTTTGGTACAGTCTGTTTCATGTGGTCCTCAGTGCTGGTTAGTCGCCTTCCTTCTCCCTCCTCGTGTCTCTCCTTCAGATCACAAGCTCTTAAAAATAGTAATTTGGGAGATTTTGTCTGCTTTCAGATACTAAATGACATGTTCACCACAGCCATAAAGGCTAAAACAATAGAAATATTTTTATTATTTTATCAGGATCTGACAGTACCCGAGACATGTGTTACAAGCAAATTATGGGAGTTACAACAAGATTTCTTTTCCTGCAAGATGTCAGTTACTTTGTTACTATAACTTGGTGTTTTTTCCCCTTTTCAAAAATTTTTCAGATGTTAGTGGAGAAGTGTTATCTTAAATAAAAGTTCTACTAAAAATGTGCCTGTAGAGAAAGAGATCTACCAGTTAAGTTAAAACAAGGTGTATTTTTTTACCATAGTATGATCAAGACTAATTACTTTCTAATGAGAGGACAAAACCCAGCTAGTACAGAGCAAATGTATTCAAGATAGCCGTTGGTTGACATAATTTAAACTTACTTGGTCCGTGAAGTAAATAGTTCAAACAATCCAGAGTTTGGCAACATTTCAAAATAATAGGATCTATTTACAATTTCCTTATATAGTACTTCTGAAACAGTTCCCTGATGTCTTAATGGAAAACCTAGTAAATTGATAAAAGTTGGTACATTTACTTAAGGTGGATTTGGATCAGACTCCACTAAAAAAAAGTGAATTCTGTGTTTGGGAGATTGTAAAGATAATAGGGGTTATATCTGGACTGTCAGTATAAATGTAATAGTGCATTGTGCTTTTAATGCATCTAATACTAACTATAGTGATTAAAATTATTCTGGAAGTATAACCAGGCTGGTGTAGTGCTGAAGCCATGCTATGTTCTTCTGTGGAATCTTTGTAGCCAAAACCTTTTACTGTTCCCATCAAGCGTCAGCCTACAATGTCCACTGTCAAATTACACTTAGTGGTGAGTAGTGTGTACATCTTTGTTACAAATCAGTCTTGGACTTTAAAAGCTAATCTTAATAAGCAGATGTCTATGCTCAGAATGGGTAGGGGAGGATGAGCATTAGCAATGTTCTGGCTTAAAAATATTTCTGCAGAGCTTTTACGTACTCCTTTTGCTTTTTTTGATCTAGTTTTCCATTCTTTTGTCATAACCTTGATAGTTTGTTCTTTGCCCTTTCACCCCTTGGTAGTTTTGCTTTCTCTTCCTCTGGTTCAGTTTTCACTCTCCTTCTTAGAATTTCAATAAGCAGACTTCTGGCAAATAGGAAACTGGTGTTCTGGTCTCTCCACACAGGCTGCCTTTACTATTTTCCTCCAGCATGAGCTCTCCTGGGGAAGATCTTAACCTCACTTTTTTTGTTGATATTTAATTTCATTTCTAGAAGGAATGTTGTCTTATTAGATACTAGGATAGATGGACTGTGCAGTGGTCCCAGTCTGAAAAGAGACAACAAGATTTGTTGGAAATATGATAAATTTGGGGAGTTAAAAAGAAAAATCCAATTAAAATATGTAGCTGCAGTAGTCACTGAAATCTAGTGGCTAAATAAATGCAAGCTGCTGGCCTGTTCTCTGAGGTAGTTTTAGCCTGTTTTATGTATTCTGTTTTGTGTGATATTAAGTAATAGGATTGAGAGTACGCAGGCACAGTTAGTTTTAATGAGCATGAGTTTCTTTAATGTAGCTGTCCTGAAAGAGAATGCTGGAAATACTAAGAAATTATTCAATCATTTATGTGTTTCCACAATGTATTTCAGAGGAGAAGAGACAGCAGATCAGTGTTAGAAAACTTTGCAGATGAGGCATGCCGAGCTCCATTTTACTTGATGTACAGTATGCAAAATTATCCATTATTGCTTTTTCTTTTTTTATTAGAAAATTATGCTACATTGACCTTTTCCAAGTAAGGAGCATTTTCCTTAATACATGCTCACCAACTGATGCAGTTATCTCAGAATTGTGTACGGCATGGGCTTGTTCTAGTCTTAGTAAAGAGTGCAGCAATGCATCATTTAAAGTTACTTTTTTTACAAAGTCAGTTACATTTGAAAGGAGAAGTGAGTTCTGGAGATCAGTGTCCAGAGGCTTCCTATTATGGAGGTAAATGAAGTTGTTTTTCTTTCTGGTGTTAATAGAATTAATTAACTAACAGCTCTTGTAATAGTGTCTGTATGTTGATACACTGAATACTGTATTTACGGAAAAATACATGGAAAGTTTGAGGTCTTGGTTTAAATTTTTAGTTTGGCCTTGAAAAATATTCCCAGATGGAGAGAGTTAAATGAGCCCAGCTTGGAAAGAGGAACACACAAATCACAATTGCCAGGCTCTTCCTTAAGAGGCACAGGCTCTATGTAGAGAAGTATTTCAAAAAGTAATCTTCAAGCCCAAAGTAACAGTGCATTGAGATAACACTGGTGAAAATACTAGAAACTTCATTACACTTGTAAATAGAGAATGTGCATGTCATGAAGTGGATCAGGGTATAAAATATTAGATGTTAGAATACCAACTGCATGATATATGTGAACTTCCATAAATGGCTGATGGGGGACAGAAAAATTAGGCATCCATCACCTACTCCTGGTACATATTTGCTGTGTAAGTTTTGTTAAACTGTTCTGAATGTTCTCTAAAATTTTCATGATCTAATTTGTCACTCCCTAGCAGTGCCACATAGGTGTTTGTCCTGTTAGAACACAGAAAGAGAAGTAAGATTTCCCTGAAACCTGCTCTTGCCCTGCTCAACTAATGACAGTGAGGCACATTAAAGATATGAAAGCTTACCTGCCTAAGAATGAAGCTCCTGGATTGGGAAGTGTGGACTTGGGTCTCTTCTCTGACTTGGTTGGATCATACTTACAGTTTCAAAGCCACTGTTAAATTGGATTTAGACCTCTAACCTTTGCTACTCCCTCACTGTTTATGTTGAGATGTAGTTCTGATATCAGTGCTGTAGGGGACCACTGTGGGCTACAAGATCTTTACATTGATTTGTGTGATCTGGCTGGATTCCTGTGCGACTTCCTTTGAAATCACGCTGTGATTTTGTGTGTGCAGCAAATCCTTCTCTCTGTGTTAAGTGGTTTTACTCTTAGAATGGTCCTTTGTGAGTTTGTGTATTTCCTGGTGTTCTGTCATTGCTTTCTGTCACTTGGAGCTAAGATTTTAAAACTGAAGGTGTTTCACGGTGTAAAGGACCTTTGTAAATTACTGCGATTTCTTGGGATCCTCAAACTGAAATAGGAAAACACTTCTGTTTACATCAATTTCTGTCAATTTGTCTCAGTTGCCATTTAAAATTGCAGTTCTCTATTGCTGGCAAATATTCAAAGAAGGTTTCTTAGCGTGAGGGCACATGGATGTGGTGTCTCTGACTGGTGTGAAGGAGTGCTTTATCTTGCAATCCTTCTCTCCTGTTAACGATTCCCCCCTGCATTCAGTAAGTACAAACTGGTGTCAAGTCTGAGAATCCAGCATGGTCTGAAAGGTACAGCTCTGGGAACAGCTTCCAGGGCGTGGATTTACAGTTGCCTCGGCCTCCCTCAGGAGTAGCCTCTCTGTGGGCTATTTAACAATGTAAATATCAGGCACTGCATGCTGTTACTGTCCCATTCATCCCAGTGTATTGGTACTCAGGTGAAAGTGACCTTGGAGTATTTGTTCTTGTGTATAAACTTTGATCCACGGACATACCCAAAGAGAATACCCCTGCATAAAATACTAGCAATGACATTTAAGCTTATACTTGTTTTCTTATGTAGCTTAATATTACATCACAGAAGGTAGATATTGAATTTAAAGTTTATTATTAGAAATTAAAGTTTATTATTCCTGATTATTTCCCCCCCTCAGCATATATTTACTAATTTTGCCTGGCTTGTAGTAGTTGGGTGTGGCACAGGTTTTCATGCTTTTTTCAATAAATATATAAATAAATAAGCAAAAGCTGCTACCTAAAGAAGTGCAAACCAGATTACTCATTTATTTGAGGTAACCTCGGTTGTGGAAAGGTACCTGTGACTTAGCTGAGGGTAGCTGTGATCTCTCTCAGCCAAGTTAGATGTCTTTGGTCATTTCATTTGCATTCAACTGCAAATTCCAGTTGGGGCTGTTATTGCAGGTGTCATGCCTAATTTTGATGTAGCACTAGTAAGGTGTGTGAAACATGTGAGGTAGACCTTATGCCTTTTAAATAAAAGTATTTAATTTCTTATGATGAAGATACTAATTCTGGAAGTAGTTTTGGTGTGGATATGTTCTCTGAGAAACAAAGTGGACAGGGCTGATGGTGTCTTTCTGTGAGCAGTTGCCTTGAATTGTGGCACACTCACTGTGCAAAACACTCTATTTCATAATTGCTGTTCTATTAATGAACAAAGCAGTGGATCTTGGTGAAAGTATACATAGGTAAATTAGTATCTGTAAAACAAAACTGGGGCCAGTTCTGGCATAAGAGTAAGTAAGTTTCACTTATTTTCTAAGTTTCTGTTAAATCTATTACTTGAGGGTTTTTATAAGAAAGCGAATTTGCTTATGTCAATTTTTAACTTTTAAATAGTGTTACAGATCCTTAGCCATATCTTGTTTGCAGTTTCCGTTTTTTTTGTCTTTTAATGATTGAATAACATTTTTAGTTATATAAATGTAATATACCTTTAAGTTGTGTAGTGAAGGCTGAATTTATTGCTCCAGTAGTCTCTGAATGCAGATATAACTGTTATATATATTCTTAACAAACTGAATTCTTAAAAACAAAATTGTAGAAACTAATTTTATTTGTAAAAGTCTCCAAGTATGTGTGTTATCTCTGCAATCCACACATGCTCTGACATACTGTTATCTCTGGTTCTCTCTCCTGTGTAGCTGTTCCATGGATCTCTGGCAGCAGATGGCTGGACTATAATGCACTGTTAAACAAATAAAACCATTAGGCATGTAATTCTGCCCAGTGAATGACTGTGTGTTTAAAATGGTTTAAAAAATTAAATGGCAAATGAAGCTCACTTTTGAATTCATTTAATGACATTGGAATAAAATCCAAAGCCTTTTTCAGCATACATGAAACATCCCCTCTTATGTTGTGTTTGTCTCAATTGAAGTCAGTCTTTTTTTATTGCGTTCTTGCATCTGGTATAAAAGAATCAGTCTTAAATCAGTTTTCTAATACATGTTTTCTACGAGTAATCACTCATTTTACATTTATCTTCGTAGTAAGATTTTTGCTTTTGTAGTACTCCAGCACAAAATTATCTATTGCATTATATGCTCTTTTTTCCTCATTTTCAAATTTGATACAAATGTCTCTAAAATTTTGATTCAACACTAGTGTCATTGCTCTGTAATTAAACTGTTTTTCTATATTTGTCAGCAGCTGAGAGATGCCATTTTGTCTTCTTGTTTTTAGATATGCCAATATTTGGTCTTTGCCCGGCTCATGATGATTTCTATTTGGTGATGTGTAACCACTGTAATCAGGTCGTAAAACCACAGGCATTTCAATCACATTATGGTAAGTGCTTAACTATTTTTAATAATTAAGGGTGAGGTTAAATCAGGATTAACCCTGGCAATTTTTTTTAAATTGATGGTAAATAGATCATTAAATTATAAAAAATGTCAAAGAACATAACCTGTATTTAATCATTTTATATACATTGTAATGCAGTTACATAAAGATCTTGTTCTTTTTAGTTTTTTTAATGATTTCTTGAAATGCTGCATAGCTACAGATGCTTTGAAATGACATATCTAGTGTATTTCACAGCCAATATGTGTAGTGTGTTTGTGTCTGTGTGTCATTTCTCTTTGTGTATTTATACAGATTATTTTTACATGGGTTCTGGTACAGTGTGAACTGTGAACTTGGGCTAAAAACTAAACTTACAGTGAAATTTGTAAAATGTAGTAAGCTTCCAATAGCCAATAAGCTTATTTATTTATTTTCAGAATTATCAATTTGTATTTGTTTTACTGGTCCAGTGGTTTCGTATATAAACTATGTAAGGAAGCTCTTGTTGTGTTGGTTGGCCAGTGTTTAGAGAGGACTGAGAAAATGTGAAGTGCTATACCAGTTCAAGTGCTTGGTTACTTCCTCCAAGCCTGACTGAGGATGGTTGCCAGTTCTGCTTTTCCATGCTCCTCTCAAGTCTAGAAAACAACCTCATACAATTTAATGTCAATATTTGGATAGGAGGTTTTTTGGAATTCAGCTTTTTGTTTCTTAAGAAATTCATGAGATGTTTTCTGACCAACTCCTAGTAAGCATGATGGACAAAGCACCTTTGAACTAGTCTTTCCTCCCTGTGTGTAAATGTATTTGTACACTGTCTCTTTTCTCTAGGCCAGTGCACCTACTGGTTGGCTTGGTGTTTGTAAGGATCTGAGCTGGGTATGGGCAGGGAACCTCTTCTAGTGTTGAAAAGTGGATATTCTTTCGTGCATCTTAAATAATCCAGTGTTTTGGCAAGAAAAGATATATTCACTTCTGCTTCCTCGAGACTGGAGAAGGGCCTTTCTGGGCTGTGCAGAGGGTGAACTTCTTGTCCTTTCTCCCTCTCACTTGGCTTTGTGTTATATTGCCTTCTGGATTATAGCCCTACCCTTGCTGCTGGATCCTGCAGTTGTGTCACACAGCGTGACTCAGAGAAGAACCTGAATAGGTTTTGTGTCATAATTCTTAATAGTTTGCTTGTTATTCTGTGGATGGCTGTACTAATCAAATTTTTTAACCCACAGTTTTGTGGCTATAAGTCTCCAGAGTTGTTGGGAACCAGAAGAAAAGCCTTGCTTTTCTTGCTGTGGTTGCTGTAAACCATTTTACTAGCCAAGAGCAAGTTTACCCCTTGCCAGTGACATTCCTCACGTGTCACTGAATATCAACTTAAGACGTCCAATAACTCCTTCTAAAATGTCATATTAAACTGATTCTGACAGCTAAAAATAAATTTATGGGGGAGGACTGGATGATACCAAGTTCTGAGTGATGGCATATTGAATATTCCATCTTGAGGTCAGTAATATTGTAGTGATGGAGAGCTGTCAATAGCTGCAGACACTTAAGGTTGTCTTTATGAAATGAGCAGGTGATCTCCAAACACTGTGTGACAAACAGGTGTCTGGTAGGAAGCAGCATCGTGTTTGCCCTTCTGGACAGGTGGCAGAAGCAGCTCAGGAGCTGAGTAGGTGCAGCATTGTGTCTTGAGCATGGACATGAAAACACGGCATGTTGTAATGCTGCTTGTACTGCTGTTAGACTTGTTATGTGAAGTTAACTCCAGCTCTTCTGTAAGCAGTGTTTGCCATTTAAAAGGCACAGAGTGAACAGGGAACTGCAAAATGAAGTTATGGAAGGTATTTTTAAAAGCCATAATAAATACTAACATAATGTTTCCATTCTCTATCACTTTGTAGAAGTGTGATCTCTAAATGTGAAAATTTCTCCAATACAAGCCTTACATCAGTGGCAGATTCATACTTTAAGAGAAGTGTAGGAGCAGATAGAAATGATGAGGTTATTCTTAGTATTTCTTAAGCTTGTTCTGAGCAATGAAGAGTCTCGGCACGGGCTGTGGCGTGCAGAGGAAACAGGCGGGGTCATTCTGATGAGAAAAACAGGCTTGGGTGGGGTGAGCATCATTAAAGGACCTTAGTTTGCCAATCTAATAGCCTCAGAAAGGTAAGAGGGCTGACTTGGTGATTTTGTGTAGCACTAGTTCTCAAAGCCTTATATCAGCCTTCCCATTTTTTAAATCCTTACACAGTTGTCCTTTAATTTAGAAAATTAAATGTGAAAGCTGATAAATACGGCAGGTGATTGATTACCAGACAATGATCTATTTTTTCTAAACACTGTATAGTTCAGGAGAAGGAAGTTGCTGAAGTCCTCAAAACACATGGTTATTTTAAAGTAAAAAGTGTGTTATCATGATAACAAGAAAATAAAGCACCCTTTGGATTGACCACAGTCAGTTTACCCCGAATTAAGTTTTTTATTGATGCTATGATTTCAGGGATTGAAAAATTCTGAAAATTTGCGGTCCATCAATGTATCTTTTTGTTACATTCATAGGGTCTTTTATTTCTAATTGTTGCCAGAGAAGTATTATTATCTCTTAAAATATTCTACAGCTCCTAGTGGTGTTTGTTGCTGTACATGGAGTTCTTTGAAATTTGTCAAGTGGAATTTTGTTTTCTGAAGTAGTAGCATATGCTCTGTTAAAATGTCACTTCTGTCAAAGGAAAGCTAAACAAACTATTAGTTAAACCTAATGAGCTAATTAATTTCTTCCAAAGCATATTTGTGATAAACTACTTAACTAGGTAGGCTGAAAATGCTTTGCAGGACATATGCTGGCTTTTTTCTCTGGACCATAAGTAGGCAGAAATAATTTAAATGTAGCCTTATTAATTAGAATATGTCACCTTTTTAGTAAAATACTTTATTGATGCAAATGACAGATGTGTATGTAACTGATCTTTTCTTCTTCATGCATTTGACTAGAAAAGATACTAATTTAAAATCTACTTTCTTAGGCAATCCAAGCATGTGTTTGGGCTATGAATTTCCATTTTAATAATTTATTCAATGATGTTGGTATATGTACTGTGCTTGATTTGTAAAGTTGGTATTCATAACACCACATGCAAGTTTGTTTTTAAGAGCAATCTAGTATAATCTGAAATCAGCTTGTGGCATTCCTTCTAGCCTATGTACAGTAGCTGGCTGGGAGTGCAATCCAATGGCTTTAGCCCCTTGGCTTAGGGTGACAGCACTGCTGGGGACATGGTGGGGCAGGAGCACGACAGCCAGGCAAGGAAAAGTTGTTTCAAGACAAATCCCCTGATCTGTCAGATCACAGCTGTTTTCCTTTGGGGGACCAGGCAAGTGATTGCAGCCTTTTATTGCTCCTGTTCCTGCTGTTGCTTTGTGAATGGCTACACTTTCGTGGTAACAGCATCTTCCTTGGATGAGTCAAGATCAGTTCAGAGGTGAAAGATGGAAAAAAGATTAAATGCTCAGGCATTGAGTCTTGTGGGTGAAGCACCTGAGATCACTTATCATGATGACCTATTCCCAGAAAGTGTTTTTCTCCAGGAGTATTTCTCTACACTCTGGATGATCATGTGCCAGCTGTCACGCTCCTCAGGACAGCGGGATGTGCCTGTCTCCCTTTGATTTTCATTCTTTCCTCCCTGGAGACGTGTTAGATACCCTTCTTGTGCTGCACCCAAAGGTTGCTCTTTGAGGAAGCCATCGTGACAGTTATTTCAGGTTGTTCGTGGAAGCCCTGAAGTGCCACGGTTTTCAGGCTGTGTGACCTTTTGTTGGCATTTCAGCTGTTCCACAGGTTTATCTCATCTCCCTGTGGTTATCAGCCTCCTGGCTAATGAGAGCTGCTTCTCTGCCCTGGCTGGGCTGCTCTGTGGCTCAGAGAGAACTCAGCAGTGTGAAAGTAGCATTAGCATAGAGATGTGTGGGGTTTCTCCCTCCTAACTTTCCTTGTTTTTTTTTTTTTCCCCCCAAGAGGTTGTTGTTTTTTTTTTTTTTCCCTGTGCCTTAGTTTCCATGAGTACAAAGTAGGGTTAAACTCGCAGCAAGAATAATGAAGGCTACCTGTAAAACTTACACTGAGAGTTCCTGTGACTCACACAGTGATTGTGAAAACCATGAATATAGTACGTGTTGGAAAGAGATGATGATAGTGTGTTGGGCTGTTGAGTCATTAAAAAGCTATGTCAAGTGTTTTGATTAACTTCCATGGGTTTGGCATGGTGGCAAAGGTGAGCAACAACTGTGAGCTTTGCCTGCTGCTGCTGTCCTGAGAGCTGATGGGGAATTGCTTAAACATTTTGGTTTCCAATCAGTGCAGGTTTAAACCTGAAATATAGGAATCAGAAGTGGGGTTACTGTACAGATACACCCATCATCTCTTGTGGTTTCTCGGAGGTTGTGGAATTGGAGTAGAGCATCACACAACCTTATACTCGGAGGGCAGATCCTGGCAGTAAAAAAAGGAATGGTTGCTGGTTACTTGGATCCATCCTTCCAGTCTGTTCGAGGTCTTCTGTGATTCTCCTTCTTCGAATTGTATAACCGAGGTCCTTCCTGCCTCAGCCAGGGCCCACACCTATCTTTCATTTGCAGGTCTCCACTCTGTGTCCTAAAGGGGTTGGTTTGTGTTGATGTTAAGTGCCTGGATTCAGAGAAAACATGTGATGTTTGATTTTAATTGAGAAAAGTGATCTGTTAACTATCTCTGTCGGTGTGCTGATGTATTTTGGATGTGTATCATACATAACTTAAGTATTACCATCCCTGCAGTGTTACATGTTTGGGTTCTTCTCACACTATGAATTGAATATAAATTCATCCTACTTTATTTTTGTTAAATTTGGCAGCAGCTAATTGGCCTGAAAAATCTGTCAATATTTAATGTTTTTTTAAGTTGTTGTGTATGTATTGCTTGTTTAGAGTAGAATAAGAGAGTGTGTTTAGCATGGATTCATGGATTACAAAGTCAAAGCGTCTGTATAAGGCAGCATTTGAAGCTGATAAGAAAAGAAAGGAATGTACTGAATCCTATTCCAAAGCCATTGGACCTGAGGACTGGGTTGTTTGTTGCTTGGGTTTTGGGATGGTTTCCTTTTTGTGTGTGTTTTTATTCTTCTCGTGGGAGATTGCTTGAGCTCATCCTCATTTTGGAGGGATAAGCCTTCATTATGGCCTGCATACTTCTGGCAGCAAGCAATTTGTTTCGGTAATTAATGCCCACTGTTTAGTAAAGTCTTTTTAAAGCAGTGTGAAAAGGTTTTTTATAAATCATAAGAATTTTCTTGGGTATCAGTGATCTTCTGTAGAAGTCTAACAACCAAACTAAAACCTGAATATACTGTGGTGTGTCACAGATGTGCTGGAGCAATCTGCCAAGCATATTGCCAAACATGCACAGGTGGCATTTGGCATATTATGGCTCCAGTTAATGTATATGTTTTAAAAATTCTCATTGGCAGCTTCTGTTCAGGAGGTTCTGTTTAAATGCTCTCACAGTAGTTCACGCAGTCCAAGTTCCAGCGGCTGGATTGATCTGTGGGTCCAGCAACAACTATTTTAATTTCTTGGTAAAGACTTGTGAAATTTTGTAGCTTTTGCAAGAACCGCCTTGGCATATAGCAGGGTCAGAGGTCAGCACAGGATTTGTTTCAGAAGGAAAAAAAGGTTTTGGCTGCCTATTTATTTAGTCATTTTTAAATAATGCATCATTATATAAGAAATTATTATAATGTGGAAAGAAACTCTAAACATATTTTGAGCTTTGAAATGTGCACCCCCAAGCCATTAGCTGAATACCAAATGTGCCATGCAGATTTTACAGAGCAGTGGAGTTCGCTGCTGTGGTTACTTGGATCATCACAAACTGTTCACATGCAGAAGATTACTTTTGTACACAGAATGGCTGTGGTCTTTGTTTATTACATGAAAGCGCAGGGAGTCTGTTTGAGAAGTTGATGGCAATTTTCTAGTAAAACTTCCTCTTTTTTTGTGGGTACATGAGTTTGTCAAGCTCTGAAGCCATAAGGCAATTTTTATGTATCAGCTAAGAAAAAAGGTGATGTTCACTGTCAGATTTGAGAGATACTGATTTTTCAATTTAGTGCTTACCATGTAACTCATATTATTCTCTCTACTGTGTGTTCTCTACTAGTATTCTTTAGCACTGTGTGTGCTAAAATACTACAAACTTCAAGTTCCTTGATGTGCTTTAGGCTCTTCTTACCTTTGGTTAATGTGAAATGAATTTTACACTGTTTTGCCATAACAGAACACCTAGATGCAAAAATCCTTTTGGTTTAATAGTAGCTGAAGAGAGAGTATATATATTTTTTTATTCTGTTCTTACTGAAATGTTAAATTATTTAAAACAAGTCTAACATACAAAATTATGCATGGATTCCGTGAGAACCCTGCTCCTTTATAGTGATCTCTTTGCTGGGTATTTGCTTGCACACTGGGGCTGACTGCTTGCTTTTCGAAATAAATGTTGATGGGGAAGAACAAGTGGAAAGAAAGAAAGAAAAACAAATATTTATCTTTGTGGGAAAAGAAGAAGCAGTGCCGTGTTCACTATCACAGGAATAGTTGTTCAGCAAGAGAGAGAAAGTGTGTTGATCAGTAGATTGGAGTAGGATCTGAAGAGAACAAGTAATTCCAATAAAAAGTTGCTATTGAGTGTATTTGAGTACGACTTCACTTTGAAAGAAGCCAGGTGGGATAGTTGCATCAGGTCTACAATTCAAAATGACTGACAATGAGAGGACTTAACCGATCTAGAAGTCAAGGTTGAGTTTAATCACCCAGAACTCATTTTGAGAGAGGAAACAGCACATGGAGCAGGACACAGCTTTCCCAACCATCATTCCTGATTTTCTGCAGGGTCAGGGAAGGCCATTCTGCATCAGCTTATGTGATCCACATCCTTGGAAGGTTTCCTTCACAGCTAGAAGGGTTCTTTCTACCGCCTAAGCCACTCCTCCAGGCTGGAGTGCAGCCAGGGGAGGTGGCACACACTGAGGGCAGGCCATGGACACGCCGGGTCTGGCACACTGCCTTAAGCTGAGTGCAGGAGAATGAAGCTGCAACCTGTTTAAGAGCTGGGGAGGTGGAAGAAGCCTGAGTTGAAGTAAAAAAGAGACGAATATCTGCTGTTCTGGAAGAGATGGGAATGTGTCAGAGCTGTGGGGATACAAACTTGGTGTTGGAGGGTGGGTTTAGTAGTAGTTTAATTTCAAAAGCTAACCGCATGCAGATGAATTATTTATAAGGACTTTCTCATTTGTTTTTTGGGGAGAAGTGTGTGTTCTCATGAACTCTGTAGATTGTTCCAGGAACTGCAAGCCTCAGATGGATACCACAGCGCTTTATGATTCCAGGGAGGAGTATTCTGGGAAGCTTGTAAAATTGTTTTGAGTATTGAACTGTCATGAAGAAAATAATTTTCAGTTTGTTTTTTGCCTCCCCTCCCCCCCCCCCCCCCCCCCCCCCCAACCCCCCCNNNNCCATGGAAGTACACAGTTTCCAGTTGCACAGACTGTACCCTCTCATCCCAGCATCTGACTCTTGAGCTACTGCTGTGTTTGGGATGGTCTCTCTTCCTCTGCAAGCCCAACTTCAAAGGTCAGATAGGAAATCCCATCAGTAACCATCATTTACATTACTTTTTGTGCACCCAGTACAGCTGGCTATGCAGTACCTGGCTGGGGCAGTGGTGCCCAGCTTTGACAGGCAGGAGGATGGCAGCTTTGGCAGGGCTGCCTCAGCACAACTGGAATTAAGTGGTTTGCAGTCTGTGTGTGTGTGTCCGAGGAGGGGAAAGAGAGGACACTGGGGAATGGCTAAAAAGAGAAATGTAAAACAAAGAACTTGAGTAAAATACATGTAAAAAGAAATAGATGAAGACAATAAGGAGGAAGCTAAATAAGGAAGGTAGGACAAAATTACCTTGGAGGAGGGAGAATGAGGTAGGTACAGTGCTGGGTTTTATTACTCTGTAAAGAGGGGTAAAAGTGGTAGAAAGGAGAAGAGGCTAAACAGGGCAGAACAAACAAAAGTTTTTTCACAAGTTTTTCCTCTCTCAATGTTTTGGCAGCAATACTATAAATGTGGTTTGTTCTTGGATTTTTCACATTTTGCTGAGGGTTGAGGGCAACAAGAATGTGTCCTACTTGAGACACATCTGGCTTTATCAGACACTGATCATCAGGGGAAGAGATGGATATATGCATGTGTGTGCATTTATTAATAGTTCATCTTTTGGTTTCGTATGCATTGCTTTTACTGTTTCTGTTTAGACTTCTTAATGTTATTTCACAGTACTCGTTTCTATACTGTGAATAATATTTTTGAGACAGTAGAATGTTTGTGTAGCCTTCAGCAGCTTTTGCTGTTCGAAGAATGCCCCCAGAGAAGATGAGCTGCAGTGTACTAGGTTGAAGAAAATTATCCATGCTGGACCAACATAAAAACAATGTTTTGTAGGAATTTCATCTGCCACCTCAGGAAAAGCAGGCAGCATTTTAAAATCAATGTTCTTACCTACAGCAATAGTGCACAGAATGGTAACCACGCATGAGGCATGAGTCATACTTTCTGAAAAACTTGGGACAATATTTTCCTTACCAAATTAAAAGAAATTTGTAACATTTTGGTTTTAGGCACAGCCAAAAAGGAGCTGCTACTTACTTTACTTGGACAGTGTGTCAAGTAGTGCTCACCTGTTACTTATTTGGTTTTGATCACCACTTTGCTGGCTTTTTAAAAAGAAATGATACTGCCTTGAGGGTTTTTTTCCCAAGCAATATGATACACTTAAAATCTAACATAAGATACACTTCAAGTCTAGAAACTGTGTTTTTAAGATATAACCAGAAGAGGGAGTGTATAACACTTTCTATACAATGAAACCTGTAAGTTTATTGATGAATAGCAATCAATAACCACATGACTTTTTTTTAAGTTAAAAAATAACTGTAGGGTTAAATTCACTTTCAAAATAATACAATTAATGCTACCTTTTTAAGCTTCTGATTAGGCTTAACTCAGTTTAACACTAAATAGTTATATCCAAGTAATGTAAATGGCCTGGAAGGCAATTCAAATTTCTAAGTGGTATGTTGTGTCTACCCATAACAAAGATTCAAACAGTTTTTCAGTAGCAGTCTTTGATTAGCTGTTGCATTATCCAACTCTGTGAGAGATCCTTAACAGTATGGAACAATTACAAATATCTTTTAAAAATGTAGAAAATAAACAAAAATAGAGAAATATTATATGTAATTTTACATAAGTTTATGATATTATTGTCTAATATGCCATCCTGAGCTATCTCAGGCCGTAACAGCCAAAATACTTCCAAATCTTCCAATACTTCCTATTGTCTCCTATTGATGAAACAAATACATAATGTAGTGTTTGTATAGAAAATAATTAATTTTTACTCTATAATTTTTGTAGATGTTCCTGCAATTGTCGTGCAGCTGGGAAGCAGGTTAATCTTTTCTACAGTACCAAAAAAAAAAAGTAGAAAAAAAGCCATCAGTGTGTCTTATATGTCAACTCCTGATAAACTTTGCCTGTTCCAGTGCCTTAGTTCTGCCATGTTAGAGAGTGCTGGTGGCCACAAAGACAGCAATGCTGTTTTGTTTCACCAAGTTGTATTAGAGAAAGAAGGACCACTGTCAAGAGATTCTTGTCCTATTTTCTGTTCCCTCTTCCCCAGATAACGAGTTGCTCAGGTTGGTATGACACATTCCCTCTACACTGCTTTGTAAAAGATGCAATTAGACCAGGCTCCTGCAGGGTTGAAGCAGTTCCTACATAACTGAGTTTTTCCTTCTTGTTTGGCAAGATTGTCAGGACACTTTAATTCACAATTCTATACAAAGTAGCTTTCTGAAAGGAAGCCTTCTCTTTTAGCCAGATCACTTTCTTATGTTTTTACCCCACAGGATTTTCTCCCTCTGCCAGGCCAGGAGTGGTTTTGTGCTGTGTTCTCTCTGCGTGACCTTGCTGGTTGCAAAGAACCTGTTTGTCACGTCTGGCTCTTGGAAAAGCCCTGGTTTCTGTGGAGCATTGTGGTGAATTCTGTGCATTAGGTAGAAGGTGTGCCCCTTTCAGGGCACCCTTCCACCTTTGAGCTAAAACTTTCCCATGTTTATGGATTATCTGTAGAGTTGGGTTGGAGCTGTCAGCTTTATGTGATGTACACTGAGAGTTTTAAGAGCTGTTCATCACTATGTGATGGTACATATGGTATTCCCATGGAATTCGTGGCTCTTCTCCTTGCTAAGAGGAAAATTGGCTGTTTCTTTTATTACTATATGGCTGAAGTTGTCATCTGGTTTTCTGCTGTATTAGGGTAGGGTTTGTGAAGTAACTGTTTTTACTTCTTTCACTTTTCAAGATTATAATGAGAAGCATATAGTACTCTGTAAAACCTCTGGCCCTGCTCATCATTGGCATGGGAGTAGCTACCACTCGTTTTCTTCAGTTTCATTTTGGCTTGCAGCCTCTGACAAGCCACATGTAACCATGTATATGCCTGGAAAGATGCCACACTGGCCCTCTCCTGGCCTCTAAGGTCAGAGGAAAGGTTTTTAAACTACCACAGTTCAGTCCCCTCCCCATCACAGTGACATGTACTATTTGACCAAAGGTCATCATGTGGGTCACAAAGCAGTCCACCAGCCACCTTCTAAAAATACCTGGGACTGCTTTAATAGCCACAGAAATTATATAAACTTATGTATGTGTGTGGTGTTGCAAGGCTTGATGCTCACATCTGACTATGACACCTAGTGACACCTGGTAACTGCTCAGTGCCAAGTTTTTCTCTGTGGGATTGGTCTCTACTCAGATTGAGGATGTGCACTGACCTTTAGGGCCATACTTATCCCCTTTTCCTGTGATTACAAGAACATATCTAGGGAGGCTGGAGTTGGCAGATAGTTAGGATGTACTTAAAGCTCTGCAGTGCTCCTGGGCCGTTTGCTGTTTCCTCTGCTCTGTCCCGGTTGTCCAGGTGGCAAAGATTCACAATAGCTATGGCTGTACACTTGAAATCTAATGGACTCAATGTCCTTTCCTGATTTTAGTCCCTGGAAATGACATAATTCTGTACAGAAACCTTCATTCTATCTGTACACATGTGCTACATGAATAGCAGTTATATTTTGGATTTCTGGTGTAAACAAGCATGTTGTCTAAGTGGAGTTGATACTAAGGCATAAAATGCTGTCACTTGACTGTGTACCAACAAGCCTGTCAAGTTGTTCCTCTGTACTCAGTCATCTATTTTATTTTGGACTCGCTCCAGTTTTCTGAAACCTGAGGAACTTCTAAGCTTGCCCACTTAGAAAAGAAAACATCAAAACCAGTAATCTTGCCCAATATATTTGTTTTGTTCTGCAGCATGTAAAACACTCTCCAAAGTGGCAGCTGCTAAGAGAAAAAAAACCACGTGTTTCAAAATCCATTGCCTTGTGGTTCTGGAGGTTCTGGGAATTTAATTCATGCTACTTCAGAGCACTCATTTCCAAATACAAGGCAGTAGCACTACTTTTTTTATGATTTTGCTGCTCCTTTACTAAGGCTGGCTTTGTGGTGTCATGTAGCAAATCGGGGTTCTTTCCATGCACCCACCCATAGCAGCAAAGTTGATTTTTCTAAGTAACCACGCTGGAGTCCTCAATTGATCAACGTTAAGATGTTTGATGTTGGCTCAAGGCCCATTATTCTCTTCCTTCCAGGAAGAATAATAATAGTAGCCAGTAACCAAACAACCTCTTTAAAGCAAAATATTTACAACAAAATCATCTTAGACAGTACTAAATGTAAACATAAGCAGGCTGCAGTGTGAGCAAGCCCAGCTTATGCACTGTTGATATCAATCAGATGAAATTCCTTGGAAGTCTGATTTTTTTTCTATGTACCCCTCAAAGCTTCTAGGAACTGGCAAAATTATCATTATGGCAGCTCACAACCTAGTTTGTTTTTGTGCCTAGTTCTTAGGCCTGCAGGCCTCTCCCTGGGTTCAAGTCACAGTTTAATTCTTGCTAGTCCTCACGCCGCTCACTGCCAGCTTTGGCACAAGCAGGCCTTTGGTTTGTGACACCGTGGGGCCTTTGAGCGAATGGTTCTGCTCTTTGTTGTGGACAGAGCAGATGGTGCAGAGGCTCAGACTGAGTGGTCAGGATTGGGGGAGAGGGCAGGAATGCTTTTTGCCTGTGGCAGTATTAGCTTGAACAGGCCAGTTTAAAATGGTTGTGAAATTGGTGCCTGAGTTTGCTGAATTTTGAGAAAGGATAAGTGAGTCTTAATTTGTGGTGAAGACAGTGAAGCCTGGTTGTCTGTGGCTTTGTCCTGTGTGTTTTGCCATCACTCTCCCATTGCAGCACCTCCTGCTCTGTGCACAGACATATCTCCAGGTTGCATGTTGTGTTTTGTGTTTGTTTGTTTGTTGGTTGGTTTTTTTTGGTTGTTTTTTTTTTTGGCTGGCCAATTAAGACACGTGCACCGCTGGGCTGGAATATGCTCGTGGTGTCCAGCCAGCAAAGATCTTCCTGCCTTCCTTCTGTAAGAGCACCAGGAAGTCCTACCTTTGCTGTCTGAATGCTGCTTTTATTGTTAATGATAAACACCAGTATCTTCAGGACATCTCCCAACAAGGGCTGGGAGGGCACCATCTCAAATCCAGCTCTTCAGTTTTACTAAAATCAGCTTAATTTTGAAATACAGAGCACTATAATGTAGACAAGGGGAAGGAGATGTGATAGAACTGCATTTATCTCACTTTACAAAACCAGACAAAAAAATGTAATGCAAGTAAAAGATTGGCTGAAGAATTTTTATTCTTCAAATCAATTTTCCTGGCAATGCAAAATGTGCGGGATATGTCAATTTCTGGATTCTCTTCACTCCCTCAATTTTATTCTTGTTTGTTTTCTGTTTCTTGACATTCTGCAGTACTCATTCATATAAGGGAGGTACTGTATGTGTGTGTGTAATGATAGCATTACAAATTATATAAATACCTTTTTGTGTTACATATGTTCAATGAGAAAATAAAAAAAGAGGGGGTTGATGCTGTTCTTTATCTGGAGTGGTAGGAAGCAAACTTTCTTCCATTGCAATGGTTTTGGCACTTCGGTTCAAGTTGTTCTTCTTGGGTGATTGTGTAACACCAAAGACCTGGAAATTAAGTTCTCTGCAGTGATTCATATCAAACTGCTTCTCTCCCTCCTGCACTGTCCTGATGTCAGAGCAGGAATCTCCTTTCTGCAGCCTCATTTCCTGGGAGCAAGCGGCATGTGCAGGTGGGTGTTCCTTGTGTATGGATCTGTGCAGAGCATTATCACAGCTTGCAGGGCTAATTTTAGGCTTCTGAACTCAGGTATTAACTGATGGTATGAGTGTTTATATTGAATCTAATGTTGTTGATGTTTGGGGAATTTTTTTCAATGGCTTCAAGTGCTGTTGATAGAAAATGAAACCTCTTGCAATATTTAGTACCAGGAAAAGAACTTAGTAATTTCATTGCCTTACATAATGGATTGCTTTTACTACGTTAAGTAAAATTACTTTTGCTTTTGTCACAGTACACTGGCAGCACGTGATTTCACTGTGCCACACGCACAATCCATTTCAAGGTGAAACCTTGTGAATATTTACTGCATAGTGTTACTCAGAAGCCTTTAGACGTTGCAAAATAGTAGGTAAAAATGCATGGGTTGAGGCAGTTGGCATATGTGCTCCCGCTATAACATAAGCAGGCAAAAAATCCCATTGTATTCTCTGTGCCATTGTGTGCCTTCCCGTGGGCTGTGGCTGCTCTCTCCCTCTGGGTGTCCCGTCATGCCTCTCCCTTCCATTCCAGCTCCTGCCTTGATGCCCAGCTGCTGGGGTTTCTTAGCAGTTGGGTTCTTTGTCTTCACTCTTACCCAGAAGGAAGACAGCCTTCTGCATTGTTCTGTGTGGGAATTACATTGCCTGATCTTGGTCAGTTTATTTGTGGAACAAGCAACAAAATAAAACTTACTTGCCCTCTTGTCCCTAAAATAAGAATGGGCCAAATCAAAGGCTGAGAATTCTGGTTTCTAACAAATACATCAGTACTGGTTCCCCACATAGTATTTTGAAGTCAAGAATTTTGTGAACCACTAAAATCTGTTGGAGACTTACCCAGTTTTAATTATGGGTGTGAAGGAGAGGAGCGTACAGTAGAAACAAATCCTCCAAAAACATGCATGCCTTGTACTAATTTTAGTGGTGGAAGGAGTGGTGTTTTAAAAACAGCATAATCCAAGGAAATGTCTTTGTATTCCTGAGTTGTCCTTAACAATTAATGGGTAGGTGACATGAGCTGTCAACTTCTTGAAATTTGGAGCCACAGAGGAGCTGGTTGTTGTCTTGTATTCTGAGTGCACAGACATGGGAACATTAATATTTAGTATCTATGGTTTAGGATGTAGTATTATTTTCTGAGCTTGGTAATGGAAGCAGTAACCTCCAGGTTTCTGCAAGTTTCTTTAAACAAAGAAAAAACCACTAACCCTAACAAAGCCCAGTCTGTTGAAATGGTACTCCCTTCTTCTGTTTAAACCTTCTTAATGAAGAAAAGTAGTATGCTGACACACTGATGCTAATACACAAAGGTGTTTGTACAAGCCAGCTGCCTCTCTTCTCAGCAAGCTTCTTATTTTAGTGAAAAAGTAATTTGCTTAGCTTTAAAAATGAATTTGTGTCTAATTTGATAAGTGAGGGAAGACCAAAAATTTCAGCTTTGATTATGGTAACTTAAAATAAGAGCAAAAGCCACAAACTGGTTTTTCCTATTACTTTTGTCAGCAGACATGCTGTAATTTTTATAAGTGATTACTTAGGAAATGGTTCAGAAATTAATCATTTGGTAAGAATTAGATTTTACTGTCCATGTGCTGGCTTTGGGTGGAAATCAGACCTTGACAGTCTGACCTCAGAGCCTGGAGCCTTAGGATGTGGAGACCCATCTGGAAGTTCAGGCCAGTAAATAGTGGAGTGAATTTTTGCTGCTGGAAAAGCACAGCAGGGGTATCCAATGGTGCTGTGCCAGGGTGGCAGGGATTGTGTCCCTCAGACCACCGATAACCCAGGGAGCTGCAGCTCTTGGGGTGGTGGGTGCCCCCAGGCTGGGCGATGTCAGCCCAAGCTGGGGTGGCTGGTGACACCAGGCACATTTGCTGGAGAAATCGTCCTAGAGCCACTGGCAAGGCCTGGCAGCACTCTGTGGGCATCACAAGAGCATCCACAGAGCCTGGCGCCGTGGCCGTGTCGTGCCGGTGCCACCCCCAGAGGCCGTGGCTGGCAGCAGTTGTGCGGGTGGAGCCGAGGCTGGGCACAGGTCTGGGGGCAGCTGGTGGCCGCGGGGTGTCCGCGGCCGGGCACAGCTCTGGTGGCCGCGGGGTGCCCGAGGCCGGGCACAGCTCTGGTGGCCGCGGGGTGCCCGAGGCCAGCCTGCAGCTCCTGTGGCCGGCACTGCCTGTGGGGCCGTGGGCCGCGGCGAGCTCTGTGCACGGCGTGGAAAATCCCACAGCCGGGGATTAAACACTGCAGGCGGCCCCGTGAGCCCTTCTGAAATGTCACCGGAGCCGTCTGGCACAGCTCCAAAAGCTGGCNACAGCTCTGGTGGCCGCGGGGTGCCCGAGGCCGGGCACAGCTCTGGTGGCCGCGGGGTGCCCGAGGCCAGCCTGCAGCTCCTGTGGCCGGCACTGCCTGTGGGGCCGTGGGCCGCGGCGAGCTCTGTGCACGGCGTGGAAAATCCCACAGCCGGGGATTAAACACTGCAGGCGGCCCCGTGAGCCCTTCTGAAATGTCACCGGAGCCGTCTGGCACAGCTCCAAAAGCTGGCCACGGACAGGGACAAACCCAGGAGCTCTGATCCTCCAGAGCTGCAGGCCGGGCAGAGTCAGTGGGGCCAGGGCCAGACGCTGCTTTGAGTTGATTCCCTACGGAAACTTGAAAATCCCCAAAAGCCGCAGCTCAGATGGGGAGACTGGCAAGAGAAAAAAATAGGAATCAAACGTTAGACAGCCGATTGCAGTCCTGTCAGGCCCTTAGATAAATTGGCAGCTGTTAATCAAAATATTAATTAAAGAAACTAGTAAGAGTGTGTTCATTTTAGCTTGTTTTTCTGAGTGTGCTCACCCATGTAATTTATAAATCAGAAGGCAAACACGCTCCTTTTACAGCTCTGCGGATGGCTGGCTGTGGGCAGGAGGGTCTGTGCTGTTTCATCTGGGCTCCGGAGGAAATGGGAAACGCAGGCACAGCCTGCATGTGTCAAATGCAGTCATGTTTTTCATTTAAAAGGTTAAACTGCACAAACATTTTAGTTAGCACATCCTAATTATAGCATTGCTCCATTCTTTCAGAAGGAAGTGTGAAAAGGCTGGTAATATTTAATTTGAAAGACACTATTGTGCAGGCACAGTAGGTCTGTGCCCTCATTTGACTGTATTAGTGATTTCCCTAGGATTTTGCTGTAGTAAATTTTTAATTAGTGTAAAGTTAACATGGTCAGTGTTTTTAAATATGAAAACTGTTGTTTTATGCCAACTGTGACTGATCAGTGATAATGAAATAAGCATCAATAATCCTTTTTTATCCTTCAAAACTTACGAATGCCTAAAAATGTTAAATTGGGGTAAAGTAATGTAAGGATTTGACTTAAAAGAAGAAACCAAGTTAATTGTTTTCCATTAATGTTGCAAATTGCATGTTTACCTTTCAAGAGATTTCAAATTTTGTGAATTTGAAAAATATTGCAATAACACTGATTTGCTTCCCATCATCCTTTTCCAGTGTGAAAGAGTTAAAAATTTTGCACTGAAAACCTCAGAACAGAAAGAGGAGTGCAAGCAGAACCCCATACTGTTCTCGTTTCTTGACGAGAGCAGGTGGGCACTGCCCCTCAGGGTAGAGTGTCCTGTTTGCCAAAGGGAAGCACGTGGGTTGTCACATCTGTAGGTGTGCGGGTACGGAGACAGGTGAGACACAAGTGTGACATCAGAGAGAGCCCTGGGAGCTCACTCCTCAGTTCCATCAGTCAGCACTTCCTCCACTCTGCCGTGAGCAGAGAGGGGCTTTGTAGTTGGCCTGCTCAAGTAGCCATGTATGTGTTTATATTTTAGTTTTTAATCCTACAAAGCTCTTGTGTTGTGGCAGTGGATGTCATTAGTTAGTCATGCAGTACGTAAGAAAAATATTTGTGTTCAGTGTCTTTTTATCCTCTAGTTTCTTAATGACAAAATCAAAGAATGTGATTTCCTTAGCTGACATCACTATTTTTGTGTACACCCTGTGATATTTCCTCCTATTCCCATACTCAAAACAAAGTCAATTCCCTCTTGTTGATCTCTTTTGTGTGGAGAGCTTTCCATTTCAAGGCCTTGCTTTTACACATATCTTCAGAACTTTGAGTTAGCGTGTAGCCCCCTTTGTATTTTGGTTCACTAACAGCTTTTAAGCAAGTTTTCATTGTCAGCATCTTTGCTTTTGTAGCAGAACTGACAGTCAATATACAAGACTGAAAGTTTGGTAGGTGTACAGAAATAGCTACAAGGGAAAATATTTAATTCCCAATCTGGCTTGAATAGAAGTATTAGGAAGATGAAAGCCAGGCAAGCATTTGAATAGGTGAGCTCATCTGAAGTCATGACACAATATTATATTATGTGATAAAGTCTTCTAAGGAGCACTGTTGATGCTGAAGAGGAAGAACTTGGTGTTAAAGATGTAAATCTAATTTCTGGGTAGAGAGTGGGCAGAGAGAGAAAAGCAGAAATTAGGTCTTCCCTTTTTTATTTGCATCTTTCAACACACCATTCTTATTAATCTTTTGTTTACCAAAGTTTTTATTACACTTTGCAGTAATGTTGGGGTGTGATATTTATTTTGAATTTGCTTTATACTTTTTTTGAAAAGTATTGTCATTCAGAGTAAATGTAAACAGCTAGAAATCTGTTGTCTTACACTTTTGAGAAAGCTGGCCCATACTGCATCTTGAGGCACTGCTGATCTGTACTGCTTACCTCTGTTTGATGCTCTTGTTTATCATAACTGTGGCTTTTCTGAAGTTTATTTCAAATAAGAATTATTTTTTTTAATAGTGAAAGAATTACTTAATACCTGCCTTTTAATCATACAGTGCAGGTATTGTCATGTCATCAACAGGCTACACAGAGATTATTGTTCATAGTGTGGATGTTATAATCTCTCCGTGGCCCAATTACCATCTAAGACACTCTACTGTCCTTCCATAATAACTTTGCCATATTTGTATTTCAGTGCCTAACAGATTTACAGAACACTTACTGACCACACTCTTGGCAAGTTCCTTGGGGAACCGTACCAGAAGTTTGAGCTTGGGTGTTACACCACAGTATTTTTCAGATGTTAAAGCCCTTGCATTTGGGCATACCTGAGCAAGGAGGAGGATGGGGTGAACATCTGTCTCTGGGTGATGAGGGGAGACATTCCAAGGTGTGGTCTCCCTGGCACCCTTTTTTGCTTGTGGTTCTGCTCCATGAATAATTTAGTGTCCTGCTTCTATCAGTTTCCCCACACTGTTCTCAAGAGTTTTACTGGTCTGAGGGGACTCTGAATAGCTCAAGCAAACCTGATGGGAGTGTCCTTAATTCCATTTTGCCACTACACAACACAAAAAAACCCCGGTCTGTCTGCAGGCTTGGGATGGGTCTATGCTTGATGCTTCAAAGGCTATTTTACATCTCTTGGAGGAAAACTCATGTATTATAGGGAGGAATTTTAAATCCTGTGGAAATTGATTACAGAACTACTTGTGTGCTGAATACAAGGGGGTTTTGAAAGGATTAGTAACAAATAAGGAAAAATGAAAAAACTGGTTGTGGAAGGGTGGCAGTTGGGAAAGGGAGATAATTGAAGGTTATTTATTTAAATACATTAATTTATTGTTATATTCGTAATACCTGCATTTGAAATCTGCTCCTCACTCTCTTTCCTGTGGTGGCAATCTCTGATGTCAGGGGAGATGTGCTGGGTTTGGGGCCGTTTTACAGCAGGTACCATATAAGAGATGGCATTCCTGCCCAGGCAGTGTGTGCTACTAGAGAATTAAAACCTATCCTGCTGTGCTGTAGTTACACCATAAAAAGCATAATTTATCCTAAATTATAGTTACATGATTATCTCCTCTTTGAAATATTTTGAAGTACTGAAGCTGGCATTCAGAATCTTACTGGTGAGGATGATCAGTTTCCATTTCTCCCTCTCTTTTCTTCAATGGCAGCAACAAAACTGGTCCTGCTTATGCATAATTTAACACACCTTTATCTAACATATTTTGCACAGTGATCACTTGTGACTGGATTTTAGTTCTCCAAAATAAATGTGTAGGAAAACTATAAACATACTGTGCTGAATATTTCTCAAGTGAGGAAGTGCAAGACATAAGGTTTCATCAGTATGGCTTGGGCATTATCTGTTTAAAAGATATTATATATGGCTGGTTCTTAGTTCCACAAGCATACGTGACTATCAGTTGGCTTCTTCTTGTGGTTTTGCTAACACTGAGTGATAAACAATAATATCAGCTGCCAGATGCAAACCAATGTTTTTTTATGAAACTGTAAGACAAAGCATCTCTCGACATGACAGATAGTACTGGTGCCCATCAGGCCTTGTTGGTCTGTCATACTGGTTGCTTGGGCTCCACAAATACTCTATTTTGTAACCTTCTTGCTGAAGTGAAGATGACTTTGTTCAGCTGCTCTCTGTTCAACTAAATGTGTACGATCAAACACCACACAGCTGAAGATGGAGTGACCTCGTCCTGACTTACAGTGTGCACAGAATTGATGGCATGATTAAAGGGACATCAGTGGAAGATTAAGGCAGAATCCTTGGTATCTAGGTCCCGTGATTAGAGCAGGATAATGAAGCAGCAATAAGTGAGTGAGCAGCAGATCATGCTCCTGCACAGACCAAGCAGCTGCACCCTGCCAGGGTGGCAGCAAAGGAGGAGTAATTTGCCTGCTATGCCTGTGATAGTTTTAGCTCCCAGTTTCTCCTGCAAAATCCTCATGGACCTAATTTTTTTTTCATCCTTGTCATGGTGAGATCAGGATGCTTGTGGACTAGAGCTGCAAGAGGGACTTTAGTTGCTTGTTGAGTAAAATCTGGAGCTATGTTGAGGTGCCCTTCCACAGGAGTGTCTGTGCTCTGCTGGTATGTCATGGATCTGAGCTTCCTGGAGAAATGAGAAGACCAAGTCAATTAGCTCTCCATTATTCTAGGAATGAAATACTCTTACTGACAGGAAATTAAGTTTTTTATCCTCAGGTAAAAGGTGTTTGTTTTAATATGCCTAAATTTCTCAAATGACAAGTCACACAGTAGCTCAATATGATAGAAAAATTGACAAGTTTGTTTTAAATTTCACGATTGTCATGCTTATACTTTGTGATACAGACATACAGACAAGAAATAACAATTGCTTAAACATAAAGGTTTTTTTATGCTTTGTTTCAATATACACATCTAATCCTTTAGTTTAAGGAGTACTCTTACACTTATTCTACACAATACCCTTAACCTGTGTTAACTCTTTTTCTGAATGTTCACTGAAGTTCCAACATGTCTAACTGAACCAAACACGTGTGTGTTCTCCTGGGTGTGCTTCATTTTTACCGCAGCTGCACCAGCACTGACACAGGGCACTTTGACTTTTTGCCCAGTACTTATGTAAGGAGTTGGTATAAAAAAACTGAGTTTATGAAACTTGATCTGTACATCTTGTATTTGCTGCCCAAAGCTATTAATTGATGCCCAGAGAGAATGAACAGCACAAAGTACGTGCTAGTGTTTGGGAAATAAGCATAGACATGGGAGGAATGTCTTGAAAATTTTTAAGAGTATTGTTGCTCTTAAATTAATTTTTTTCTTAATTTTTTTTTATAAGCATGCACCAAAGAAAGTAGCATTTTATGAAAAATCAAGTGCTTTTTTCTATAAAAGGTATCATCTTTTAATATAGCAATAAGTTATGGATCACAATAAGTCCAGCTGTTTACTCCTTAATAGAAGAATAAGCAGTAGTAGCCAAACACGATGAGAAGCTTTCTCTTTTTCTTTTGCTTCTTTTTTTTTCCTGCCCCTTCCAGGTTAATTTTTTGCATTTTGTGAGAGATTGCTGCATATTTAGTAGGAATCAGACAATGAAAAATAGGATTTTTAAACCCAAGAAAATTAGCAGCCAGACTAAGGGCCAGTTGAAGCTTATTTTAAGCTCTGGAAGAGGTTTCTATTACCAATATCTATTTTATCAGGAAGTCCTGTGTTCTTTGGCCTGATGCATATATAATATTTGCTCAGCTATAGCACAGAGATGCAGTGTTTTTCCAGCTTCATAGTTAACAGTTATCCTGGTCATGGAGCAGAGACTCTGTTTGCTGGGAGGGTGTCTCTTTCCACAGCTTTCTAACTCTGTCCAGTCCTTCTCTGCAGTGTCACAAACCTGTTGTATAAATGCAAAGGTATTTAAGGAGGAGTTTATCTGTTAAAGTTTAGTGTTGAACACAGCTTTCATTTTAGGTCAGATTCTTTCCAGTGCTGTGGCATGAAGGAAGACGTTCTGGTTCTTTGTCCAAAGCCAAAACTTCTATTTTTTTGATATTTAAAAAGCAAAACAAACCAAGAAAAACCCAAGCAACAACAATAATTGTGTATGGAAATCTTCTTATAGAGTTTAGAATTATCATACACAGGTGCAGGAATGGAAATACCACTTTGATATGCTATATAAGCAATCATGACATTAAAAAATTGTTTTCCTTTCAAGAGTTATGTGAAGGGAAGGGATGTGAGTGCCAACCTTTACAATTTGAAAACTGGACACCTGGAGATAGTTATATTTTTTAATGTTTTTGGGCTGAGACAGAACTAATGACAAATGTGAACTATGTTAAATTGGCAGAAGATTAGTAGAAGTTATTATTGTAATATGCTCAGCATAGAAAGCATGGTGGTCTTGATTCTTCAGTGACAGTTTTTGTTGTAATTTTTCCAGTAAAAACACTGTCCGTCTGTCAGTAACTATATTTATTAGATCAAATATGCAATTCTTAACACATCTGGTTTCAAAAATATTAGCTTTCTGTATTAAGATTAGACTTCAGGGCTCTTCACATGGTTTGCAAAACAGTTCTTAAGAAGATTTCACTTAAAACCATGAATGTTATAAAAGACTGAAACATTAAATATAATCAAATTGTAGTAGCAGCCCTACCTCAACTTGTATGTATGTCAACAAAAAAAAATTAGGTCTAGGCACGTTATGAAAAATGAGCTGAAAATTTTTCTTGTTTTGTTGATAGATAACATAAGTCATGGTTATGTGCAGAAGTGGTAGGTGAGGATTTCACAGCCCTGCATTGTTACAATATCTCTTTCAGAAATTGTCCCAGAATTCTAGAAAAAGTTCATTTGATGGATTTCTTCCTGTGTTTGTGTATGGAAATCTTCTCTGACAGGTAGACTGTCAACTTGTGTGTGATTAGCCATTAGCCTTAGTTCTCTTAGGTAATTTTTTTTGTCATTACCAATTTAAAACACTTTCTATTAAACTCACTTGGTTGAGCCTGGTGCTGTTGAACATTCATGCAAATAGCAGTAGCATCTCAGTTTAATACCAGAACAGTACTAGTTACAGTTGCCAGAAGAAAAACATCCTTATCATCCAGATAAATAGCTGAGATTACTATTTTGTCTAGTTTATTCCTAATGATGGAATGCAAGGAGGTTGTCAGTTTTATCCTAGTCCCTTCTTTTCATCTGCTAGGTTTTTTCAAGAAAGTAATACTCTCACTTGCTTCAGAAAGCAAAAGTCATCATAACAAACTCCCAGGGATTGCATTAGTCATCCACTGGCTTATTGGAGATTATTTGTAACTGTGATAAGCACTTGGATTTTGAATTTTCTAAATATACAGAATGTGGAAGAGTATTGAGTAATGTTTCTCATTATCTCACAGGGTGTAGCATCACTGAACTCTAATGGCCCTCAAATAGTAACTTAACAGAGCTGATCGGGGAATCTTGCCATTGCTATAAAAAGCCATTTGGCAGTAAGCACTGCGTCATATTAGAAGCACAGGCATTTACTAGAACATAAATATGCTAAAATATTTCATTTACAGACTCTTCAGTGGCAGCTGGCTCTGGAAAACTAAGTGGATGATTTTGATAACTAATTGTTTTAAACACTACAATTTTAAGGCAGTTGTTCCTTGAGATGGGTGATAAGTTACTTAATTTGTTTGGTATTTTTGTTGGGCATTTCACACTTGACTTCTTGGCTTATGGGTAGTTACCCATTCAGAAGTGATGAGTATTTTGCAAAATTTTGCAGAAGGTTTGTTAGGTTGCTTGCACCCATTTTTACAGTTAAACAGAGAAATACACAGGAGTTGATTCAGTTTCTTTCTTAGTCCAAGCCCTATATTCATTATTTTTATTTTTCTGAGCTAATGAAGACATTTCAAGTGCACTTCCAAATAGGTCATATAAGCAGAATGCAGATGTACTAATTTACATTTCCCAGAGCGTTACAGGGTTCTGCACAGGTTGCACTGGACTTGGTTGTCACTCTTGGCTGTAGTTCTAGCTTCATAAGTAGCCTGCTGCTTCCTCAGTTCACTTAAGTCAAAAATCTGTAAGGTGATCCTGAGATTGACAGATGGTAGATTTGGGCACCTCTAACAATACTTGGCTGCAAAAGAGGTGTTACCACTGCCTTTGCACTCTCCTGACAGACTTATTTCTTGTGTCTCTTAGGTCTGTGGATTTCATTTACTTGATTGCCAGAAGTGTCTCTTAGTTAGATGTTGATTACACAGATCCTGGAGGAATCACAGGTGTCCATGTGTCAGTGAGCACACAGTCCATTAACGTGTCTGTGTAGGCAGAGCTGGAAGCTGCCAGGTGTTTTGAGAATTCATGGCTCTAAAGAGCTACCTTTACAACAGACAGTATTTTACCTGAAATGGTGCTACCAACATAGATGTTTCCATGGTTTGGTGTTAATTAAAAAACACGTCCAGCGATAGAATCTGATGTCTCTTAATTCAGATACTCAGGTTTTTGTAGAATATCTGTTGCTGCTTTTGATGCTGCTGCTAAATAAAAGCAAGAGGGGAAAAACCCAACCAAACAGAAACCAACAATGCTCAAAAAACCCAATGTAGGTCAATATTTGAGGTGATGTTCTCGCAGGTGTTCCATACTGCAAGTCTGATAGGTCATACCCTAAGTTTGTCATGAAGTACAAGTGAAAATGTTGACTTCAGTATAATTTTGACAATTAGGAGACAGACTTACAGATAATTCTCATCCTTTAAGGGAATATGATATTTAAGCTTGCCTGGCCTGAGGATAGGGGTCTCTTGGCTTTGTGTGTCTGAGTTCCAGAGCAGACTATTTGAGATGGAGGGAAAGCTAAGCTTTGTTGGCTGAGCTATGTAGCTCTCAAAACTCAAAGAAATTCTGGTAGCCTACTGGAGACCAGCATTGAGTGGGACCTCATGGATTACAGAGTGGCTTGAATCTTCTATGCTCTGTATGTGACAGGAAACCTCCCAAGCCAATAAAGAAAAAATGTTAATGGAGTAAATGACAGGAAGTATTTACAAGTTCTTTCTATATGGGAGCTTAAAACCTCTTTTCACTCTTTCAGAAAGAAGACACAGCTCCTCCAGCAAGCCGCCTTTGACTCCTCCCTCCTCTTCAGTATTTTCCCTCATTTCATCTTTCCCTTCAAAAAACAAAGGTAGCAGTGGAAGTGGGAGCAATCGTTCATCCAGTGGAGGTACTAGTGCATCATCATCAAATTCCAAGTTGTTGAAATCACCCAAAGACAAGCTGCAGATCAGCGGAAACAACAGGTTAATGCATTCGGTACAGCACAGCAAAGTTCCCCATGACAAAATGTGAGTATGCCTTTTAAAACAGAATTAAATTACCTGCGCAGACACTGCTATGTCAAGAAAGTTTCCTTTTGTTTCAGAGCATTTGTGGATTAGGAGATAATAATTTTAAACTCCCCCAGATCTTTCCCGCAGCCTAGTCAAAGGTTATAGTTAATGCTCATATCTCTGTTGAAGACGAACTCTTGCAAAGCTGCATCTTAAATCACCATGGATAAAGGTCATTTTACAAAAGGCTCCTAATTCTTTGATGTAATCTGCATACTTTGATCATAAGAGAGTTTTAGCTCTGATTCAGGTGATTTTTGACCTGCACATGTGAGATAACAGCACTACTGATAAAATTTACTGCTACAGAATGCTGCATTTCTCACTGGATGTAATGGGTCCATTGCAGTTGCTTTAGACAGTTTGCAGTGATGCTCTCTGTCCATGAATGCAAATAATAGTTTCTGAAGTCCCTGGACACTCTGAAGTGTCAGGGAAAAGAAGACAGAAGAGATTATGTGTATCATAAAAAATGTGAAAATTAAAAAGATAATAGGAGAAAGGTCTGCATTTATATTGGGAATAGAATATCAGAGTATTGTTGAATAATAACATACTTTAGCTATTTTTTTTTCAATTTTTCTCTCTTTATTTTTCATAAATAACAGTATGACTCCATCTGTCAAAGTGGAAAAGATTCATCCAAAGATAGATGGTGCCCAACTGAAAGCTGCTGTTGGTCCAACTTGTTCTACTACTGTGAGTTCCTCAATAAAGACTGGCCTTAATTGTCCCTCAATACCAAAGCCACCCTTGCCTTCCCCTGGACAGATACTGAATGGTAAAGGTCTTCTCTCTGTGCCTCCATTTTTGGAAAAGAAACCTGAAGAAAATACGAATAATAGGAAATTTTTGCATAAAAGATTGTCAGGTAATTTTTTAAAAATTATTATTAGCTATATACCTTTTAGTAAAAATAAATATATAGAAATAAGTTCCAGAAGTAAATTAAACTCTTGTGATACTGTAACCTGTAGTAAGCATTTTTAAATATTATCATTTAAATCTATCATTTGACATACACTTTAGGGATGCAAACACATTGGAATTGGCTTTTCCTTTCAGAAATTTGTACAGATCTCAAATGCCTGTCAGTTCTGACAGTTTTAAAATTACACTCTTATCCTATCTCTAAAGAGTTTCCTTCTTTCTGTATGGAAGGTCCAAATGTACACAAAACAGAGTAACTAGCACTCATAAACTCAAAAATGGAAACCCAGTCTGCTCTGTACACTTTTTAACACAATTATTTTGAGTGTAAGTAGAATGGTAGAAAAGGTCTTGACAGCAAAGCCAAGAAGAAAAAACCCATCATTTGTTTGTCACAATCTATAATGGTGATCTCTGCTCCTAACAGGCAGCATCAAATCCTCCTTTGAGGTCACTTACAGGTGTTTGTAGACTTGAGATCTGTATTTCAGCACACCATAAGCTTGCTGAGAGTGTTGAAGAAAATCACTTGTACAATTTTATTGTGCATTTTTATTTGTACATTTGCCTGCATCACATTTGAAAAGTTTCCAATATGATTCTTTTTTATGATGAAACTAAATGTTAGCATTTCAAAATGTCTTTCAATAACTTTTCAATATTGTGTGTCTTTGACAGAGAGAGAATTTGATCCTGATATATACTGTGGTGTCATTGATGTGGAAACCAGGAAACCTTGTACTAGGTCTTTAACATGCAAGGTAGGATATCTGAATCAGGATAAGATTATCTGAAGTTTTTATTCAGTTTTTTGAGAAACATGATAGAAAACTGAGAACTGCGAATTTTTGCTGCTCTCAAAACATGTTGCTCAGAACCAAGCAGAAATTGTTTCTGAAGTTCAGTTAATTATTTATTCAGAAAGTATTTCTCAAAGTAACCTGGAGATTTGTATTTTTGTATCAACTCTTTAAACATGGATATTGATACGGAATAAACTGTGTTACTCCACATGTAGGTAGCAGGGGCCCGGTGTGTTCCTCTTTTGGGGGTGTAACCTTCTGGTTGTAGATCATGAATTTTAAAATTCCTCATAAGCAGTGAAAATATTCAAGCTCTTCCCCTCTCACACCCTTTCCTCTCCCCCCAGCAGAGTCTGTAGCAGGTTCTTGGTAGGAATTTGTGTAAATGCTAATGCTGCTGGATGTACTGCTACAGCCAGCTCCTGAAAGAGCCATGGAGGTCAAACTCTAAACTAAACAATCATAAAAACTTTCAGTCAGACAAAATGTATCCTCTGGCTCCAAAACCCTGGGGGACACAGGGATGACACTTGCTCCCAGGGAACGAGGAATCCAGATCCCCTGCACTTGTGTAATATTTTGCTGCTTTCCTACAAAGCAGCTCTACCCTCAGTTTGGGAAACGTCTGGTAAATAAACCACCTACAGAACAAAGGTAAAATGAAGTTGGCACTAATGACCCAGAGGAACTGAACTTGAACACATTGCCCTTTTGGAATTACAGAGGGGAGGAAATTGTTTTGCTAATAGAGGGAAAAGCTGCAAGATTTTACAAGAGAAATAGGCAAATCAAAAGTGAAAAAGAAAGAGTAAAAACATTTCTCAGCAATTCTTTAGAATATACCACTCATAAAATAGTTTTTGGAATTGCTATTTGTGTCTGAATTATGTGATAAAAATTTTTACATACTAAAAAGGACCAAATCAAACCCTTTGTGCCATATTAAAATGGTATTGTGTGTGACTAACAATTCAGAAAAATAGTTTCCATTTACTTCACCTTACTTAGAATTGATGCCATTTATACACATACACATCTTACTGTCAGTAGTGTTGAGGACACTCAAAGAACTTTGAGTCCTGACTGACTCTGGATTCTGCTGGATGTTTTGAATTCCTCAATATCTATTTGATTACATTAGTTTTCAAGGAATATATTAGTTTATAAAAGGCAGCACAGTACTTTTATAAATATTTTTCAGGTCTCTCATTAGAAGTCTGATTTTAAACATTGTTTTGTTGAATATTTTTTTAAATGGAAGTAAATATTTCCTCTTTTTAGTTTTGCAGGAGTTGGCAATTGAAATATCACTGTAAAACAAAGTTTTTGGTTCTAGTCTTAACCTTATTAAAAATTTGGCAGTTTGGTTTTTAAAAAGGAGTTTGAAAGAAGCCTTTTACTGAATTGCTGGTTTTGTTACTCTGTATCAGACAAGGATATAATCATCCACCAAGCAAATTTAAAGTTTGTTTTCTAAGTAATATTTTCATTTGTTTACTAAACCAGGACTGCAATGATTTTCTCTGTTTTGGAGCTCTAGACACGCGTTTTGAGTGTTTGACTTCCACAAATGTCATAGCCTGGGATTAATGATTTATTCCTGCTTCTGCAGACACATTCCTTAACCCAGCGGAGGGCTGTACAGGGTCGAAGAAAACGATTTGATGTGTTATTAGCTGAGCACAAAAGCAAAACCAGGGAAAAGGAACTTCTTCGACATTCGGATCATCATCAGCAGATGCCCCCTCTCAGGGAACCACATCCCTCACCTACTAAAACTTCCCAGGAGCTGCACCAAAATTCTCATGGAGTTATTCTTACAGAATCAAAGCCTTTATTACCTAATAAACCCAAACCTCACCCCCCCAGTCTTCCAAGGTAAGGAAAACCTGCAGATGCCGTGGTATGAAATGAATACTGGCAGCTTGATGAGGTGGATTTTGAGGGAGCGATATGGATCTGTTGGATGGGGCAGTGTGTTTGCTCCAGGCCTGGTGCCTGTCTGCAATTAGCAATTACCTGCTGAGGGTAACTCCTGGCGAGGAGGGCTTGGTGTTTGAAGTAGCAGAAGCTGACTTGCAATCAATGGAAGCGGTTGAGCAACAACTGGGCAACGCTGCTTTTCCAGGAGTATCACCATTCTCTGTCCTACCCCTTGGCAGGTTACAAGATGGTGGACACCACCAGGGTTCTGTTACTGTAGATTTTTTTTTTCTCTCAGTAATAGTAAGCACTTAAAGGGTGGAATTTTTAGCTGGGCTTGGTTCAATAACACCTGGTTACTGCTTGCCTTGCCCAGGCCTCCAGGCTGTCCAGCCCAGCACAGTGGAAATGCCCCCAGCGAGTCTCCTTCTGTCCACGAGTCCCCACACCCTCCCTTGCCTGCAGCTGAGCCAGCATCTCGGTTATCCAGTGATGAGGGAGAATGTGATGAAAAAGAAGAGCCTGTTGAAAAACTGGATTGTCATTATTCAGGTCATCATCCTCAACCAGCCGCTGTACGTTTTCAAAGTTAACCTCAGTCTCTCCCTGGCTCTAATTGTGTAAACAGGTTACTTTGGGGTTTTACAGGTGATTCTCTGTGGGGTATGTGACTTTTTAAAAATTTTTTTTTCCTTTTTTTTTCTTCTTTTTTTTTTGTGGCCTAGTAGGTGGTGAAGATTTAGCTAGTTGCAAAATAAACACACTAAAAATTGTGTTCATAGCTCACTTCCCCAATCCAAAAGAAACCAGAATGCCAGAATACGAAAAGTGAAATTGGTAACTGCTCTAAAGAGCTGTGGTTTTGGAATAAGGACATGTAAACAGTGTCTTTTTGGTGCAATTTTCTTATTGGACTTCCCCCTCCACATCCACATGCATTTTTTACTCAAGTTCCCAACATCACATTAAAGGTAGCAGTAAGGTGTTTTAATATTTATTAAAAGCAAATTTATTGCCCAGCCTGGATGTCAAATTATATCCTTTTTTTAAAAAACAGACTTCTAGCTGATAGCTGGTAGGTCCTCAGAAGTAGATGTTACATTAATATATGTGTGTGTGTGTATAATATTTATACATAAACAGACATACTGCTAACCTTTTCTGTTTAATCAGAGGAGTTCAAATTTGACTTCTTCTATTAAGTATGGAAATACCAGAAGACAAGTATCTCAATATGCCAAGGCCAAAAATTTAAAACAGTTGTTAGACCATAAAGAGAAAAACTCTAATTTTTTTGTCCTCTACTTAAACATCTAAAAGCATATTTATCATAAACAAATCATTATTCAGAAAGTTGTTATTGGAAATAGAAAACACCAATAAAAATCATGTCTTTTCAGTTTTGCACATTTGGTAGTCAGCAAATTGGAAGAGGTTATTACGTGTTTGACAAGCGGTGGAACCATATTCGATGTGCACTTGACTTCATGTTGGAGAAGCATCTTAATTCACAGATGTGGAAGTGAGTAGAAGCAAAAGAGTTCTTATTCTTCTTGGTGTTTGTAGAAGTACATGGAACCTTGTGATTCTAGTTAAAGAACAGTAATTTTGTGTTCAGACTGCAAGTTGATGGTCTACGCTTTACATTTTTTGCAACAATTAAGTATCAGTTTAATAAAATCTTTCAGAGGCATTAATTAACCCCAAGATACAATCATTTTAAGGTAGCATTATTAGACTGGGTATTAGTCTGAAGAATGGTGGCTATGTGGGGTTTTAACTTTGTTCTTCTGTTCACCTGCAGGAAAATTCCTCCAGCATCCAGTAACACAGCATCAGTCCGTGCCCCACATCGGACAAACCTGATGCCTGCTTCTCAGCACGGTGTCAGTGCAGCAGGGTTCCTCTTACCCACCACGGTTATGTCCTCGCCAGCGTTGGTCTCTCCTTCCTGTGTGTCTCTGAACAACAAATCGGTACCATCCCATGGGACGACACTAAATGCCAATCCCGCTGCTCTGGGTGCAGTGGATCCTGTCTGCAGTATGCAATCAAGACAAGTGTCTTCTTCCCCTTCAACACCTACAGTGCTTTCCTCTGTACCTTCACCTATGCCCAGCAAACCTCAGAAAATGAAATCCAGCAAATCTTTTAAACCTAAGGAATCTTCTGCTGGCAGTGGCACCTGTAACAGCACCGGCAGCGTCAGTAGCAGCGGCGGCTCAGGAAAGAAGCGTAAAAACAGTTCCGCACTGCTCGCACCTTCTCATTCCACAGAGTCCTTTAGAAAAAACTGTGTGGTTAACTCTGGAAACTCTGGGACCTCCTATCATCCCTCAGTGACAGCTTCGTCCCACAGCGTTGGCCTCAACTGTATGACTAGCAAAGCTAACTCTGTTAGCCTCAAACATGACCAATCAGGGAGGGGTCCTCCAACCGGGAGCCCTGCAGAATCCATAAAGAGAATGAGTGTGATGATGAACAGCAGCGACTCCACGCTCTCCTTAGGGCCATTTGTTCATCAGTCTAGTGAGCTGACTGTAAATTCACACAGCAGTTTTTCACATTCACATACTTCCCTTGACAAATTAATAGGAAAGAAAAGAAAGTGCTCACCTGGTTCAAGCAGCATCAACAGCAGCAGCAGCAAATCAAACAAAGTTGCCAAATTGACATCAGTGAACAATGTTCATGCAAAACACACTGGTGCAATCCCAGGGACGCAAGGACTGATGAACAATTCTCTGTTTCATCAGGTAGGAAATCTTGTCTCAAAATAAGCCAGCATGAAATGCTTCCTCATGTGCTTCTAATGCATGTCTTCTCTTAAGTATTAAATAGATAGCCAGTGCCAGATCCTGCTCAGGTAAAACGTAGTTCTGCTCTTTGTCCAGTACTCATTTTGAGTGTTCCTGTGGTATTAATGCAGGACTTTTATAAAGGTTCTTAAATAACAAAGCTACACTTTAGGAAAGAAACCTTAAATGGGGTATTTCAAATTCCTTAGATGCTGTTGCCTGTGAATTGCTTTCAGATAAAATTCATTCCTCTTGTTTTCAAACCATAATTTTAAAAGTGAATCTTGCCAGCCTGCCATGGAACTGAGCTGTGTGCCTCAGCCCGACTCCTTGTTTCTGTGTCAGGAATAAACATTCTACAAAGTGGAACATAATGATGCTGATAACAGAACTGTGATACTGTGATAAAATAAGCCTATTATCCCAAGGTGTCATTGACTAACTTCTTAGTAATAATGAGATTAAATATAATAAATCAGATAATAAACGTTTTTAGTTGGTAAGGCAAACAGATATGCTATAAACGAAGCAGATCTCCTGAGTATGTAGGATCCCAGTTTAAAAATTAATTTGGGGTTTTGATTTTTTTTAAACAAATCTCACTGGAAAAGTAATGCATTCAGGATTAAAAATCCAAGAAACTTTCTTTTCTGTGCTGCTAAAAATGGAAATCTCTGTAGCTGGAGAGCCAGGAGGTCAGTAAGGACTTTTTGAGAGTGGTTTCTTGATTTTCAGTTTCAGCCACAGAGGAAGATTTTCACCTTTATGTGTGTTTACTTAACCAAAAAACAGCCTTCAGATGGCTGAATTTATTTAATAATTACTATTTCAACTATGCAATAGAAGTAAAAGAGAAACGTAATTTCCGTGAACTAAGAGGGAAAGCATGCTTGAAACCATTATAACTTGGAAGAGCTTTAGTTGAGGATTTTCAGGTCTCGGAGGGGCCAACCTCGTGTTGCCAAGATTACTTTGTGCCTGAGATTTTCCCCCAGATATGCCCTTGTTAGCCACAAAATGTTTGTTTTCGGTGCCTCTGAGGGCCTGGCTCACTGATCATTCTCTCTTTTCTTGCCCCCAAGCCAAAGGCCCGTCCCTGATAGCTGAAGGCACCACGGTGAGAAACAAACTGGACAGTTTTCACTACAAGCAAAACCTCCATCTGGAATTCTGGACTCCAAGATGCCTTGAGTTTTCCCAACTTCCCATGGTCCTCAGGTGTGGAAATCTACTGGACTGTCACTTAAACAAGGAATTTCCCTGAAGCCATGTCTGTAGCAGTGAATATACTAGAAATGGACACTGGATGAAGTTCAGCCACATAATTGCTCTTATCAGTGTTAACAGTGGTCTGGACTGTTTGCTACAAATCTGTGAGATTTTCCTTACAGGAGTACATCATCTTGCCACTATTTGACATAGTTTGGCTGGGCAAACGAATGTTTTCTGGGGGGAAATAAACATTACTGTGGACTTATTTTTATACTGATGGTGTCTTTTGTAGGTGATAGCTAACCAGACAGACACCCTCAATGGAGAGGACCCCGTGACAAGGGGAAAAATGTGTGAGGCACAATGGAAAGAAGCCCTCAAGAAGGGAATATGGCTTTAGTGTTTTTATAGCAATGTTCCTTTAATGGAATATAAAAAATAGCACAATTCAAAAAATAGTCTGTTTTGCCCAGCCTTTTGCAGGTAATTTGGGATAAGAAGCTATCAGGAGTTTAAAACAAACCCAACAAAACCAGAAAAACTTGTTTGAGGCCACTGCTCAGAAAACAAGTATAAAAATTTGTGTGATACAAAACCTATTTTCTATTCCTTTGAATGAGATTTTATTGTGGAAGAAAAGTTAATTTTGTTCTTTAAAAATTCCAAAAATATCAAACAGACAAAGGCAAATAACCTCTAAAACTGTATGCCCAAAGAACATATTTATTGACCTATACTGTATACCACAGGCCTTTGTTTTTTTAAAAAAAAAATTGTATTGATGAAATTAGGCTGGATTTGTCTTCCTGTTCCAGCTGATAAAATTAGCCCTTTTAAAACTGAGTTTTTAAAATATTTAAATATTTTCTAACAACCATAAAAGTCAGTTTCTTTCTGCCTTGTTTGTGTAACAAAATTGTTGATGTGTGATGCCTTCTACCACTCAGAAAGTTTTTGGGTTTTTTTTTTTTTTTTTGAGTCAAAATTCTGGAATAAATGCCAATTTGACAGCAGAGTTCACTGTGAAGCACTGGTTTGTGCATCACAGTCATCCCAGGCCCACCCAGGCTTTATGAGCATGGGGGGCTTTACAGTTTTGTATAATCCAGCCAATTTTTATGAAATATTTTGTCTTGCTTCAAAACACCTCAAAAATTAATTCCGCCAAAGGGCTCATTTTATTATGGTTTAACTCATCTGGATGTTTTTGTTAAGTTTTTAAACATCAGGTAAAGGCTCAAAACTGACTAAACTTTTATTGAGCGGGCGAAGCAAAGGAAGATGAAATCGTAACGAAGAAGATTTTTATTTTCTGCCTTAAAGGGGCATCAGCTATTGCTGAGAAGAGACAATCTGAGCCTGTCCAACTGTTCACGTAGCCCAGCCTTCTCCCCATTCTGGTGGCAAGTAGTAAGTACATCAGGGAATCCAAAGCCACTCTGAGTAGCAGTTGCTTAGTTGTTTACCTAACGATGCTTTCAGTTTCTCCTGAACTTCCTATGAAATCATTGTTATACAGCAAAACAACAAGAAGCCTCTATGCAGACACTTTAGCTTTGAATTGATACAAAAGATCACACTGAGAAAGCAATGTACTAGAGACTCTTATTATGCAAACTTTACAAAAAAACAGTAGACAACTTTTCAGGAACAAAAGGATTCTTATTTAATAGGATGCCCTGTTGAAAGGATTGTTAGAACTGCAATTGGTTTAATGTAGAAGGAACCAAAGCGAAATGCCACAAAAAGAAATCCAAGTGTATTAAATCCTGCACGTTTGGAGAGAAATCCATGCTCTGATAAAGTCCCTGAGGCAGAGCTTCCACTTCAGGATAGCATCAGTCACAAGTGCAATTTGAGTCTTGGTAGAAACAAAGGTAAAGGAAACAAAAATTCGTCAAGATTGGATGCTGACGAGTTTGTGGTTGAACTGTCCTCTGGTTTTTAAGGTTCTGTTGATCTGAAAGCAAAATGGCAAAATTGTGCTCCTTCAGTAGCATGCAGATGTGTACAAAGTGAATTCCTGATGGCTGCTCCTCCAGAGCCACCTGCACCGTGTGGGCTTGAGCCACTGGAGCAGAGTCCGAGCATAAATTCTGCCTGCCCTAGACCTGCTCTAAATGTTATGTTTTAGATCTTGGTTATAAGCAGAACATTGTTCCTGAAGCTTTTATTGTCATATAGTTCTTACTGTAAATAATTAAGGAAGCTTAAAATTAATTTTCCTTGCAAAATTGAATTTGCAGTGGCTGGGTTGTTTCTAGACAGATTTTGGTATTAATTTAAGAGATACAGTTTTTATAGTCTTTCCAACTTCTCGTTATGACTCCTGCAGTTTTCTTAACCTAAAAAATTGCTGCAATGATGAACAAAGAATTATACAAGAAAAAAAACATACTTTTGTATCTTTATTTTGGAATTTCTTGTTCTATTATAAATATTGAAGTATCCCTATTTCAGAAGACATATTTTGTTAATTGATTGTACATATTTAAATATGTATTTTTGCACAGGTCTTTTTTTCTTATATCCAGTTTTGGTACAATTGAGATCATCTAGTATTTATTTATTAATTAATTAAAAAAAAAAAAGCAAATACCTTTTTATAATTTGAAGTGGTTCACTGCCAAGCCAATAGTTAACATGCCTACTTTGCAATGTAAGGGATGCCTCCGTTTTGTGAAAGCTGTGTCCCTTTTCCCTGTCTTGGGAGTGGGTGGATCCAGGCCAAGGCTCGCCGGGGTCCCAGCCCGGAGCCCACGTGGTTGATGTGGCATTGCTTATCAGTTGCCTGACTCCCAGAAGATCCATTTAGTTCTGTGACACACTGCTTCTCTTTTTTTAGTGTTTGTGTGCGTGCGTGCGCATCCGTGTGGGTCTCACGTGGTTTCAAACTAACGGAAAAACTGAAAGTGCCTGATAAAACTAGTTTTAAGCTTGGACTGTTTAGACAGCTTCTCCTTAAAAGACTTGAATGTTCAGTTGAAATTTTGGAGCTTGCTTTTTCCACCTATATATAATATATGTGTGTGTGTATGTGTATATATATATATATATACACGCATGCATATATCTATATTTCTGAAATTAATGAGATGAGTTGACAAAAGAAAGCAAATTATGCTGGTAGCTTTTGTAAAATCTTTTAATTTGAGTACCTTATGTTGGAACAATCCCATTGATAACTCATATTTAGTATAATGCCAAGGGTTTGAAATGTGGTTTTAACCAGCAGTTTATTTAACTGTCTCGTTTTGGGAAGGGGGGGAGCAATATTCATTAATCAAATAATTTAGAAAAAGTTCAAAATTGTTGGTATTCCAAAACAAAGAAAAAAACCCAAGTAAGTACCTCTTAAAACCATGAAAAAAATAAAGATGTGATTTCCAAATGACATTTCTAAGGCAGTTGTCTTCCTGTAAGAGTTCTCTTGCCAAGGAATCTCTCGTCTTTTACTCATTCTGTCCTGGAGGAGGGAATTGGGCTTAGAAAGATTTTTAAATGTTTCACTGTTCAGCAGAAAATAATAATTTTTACCTTTCGTGCAAGATATTTTATGTTTTAAAGATAATTTTGAAATGAGCACTACATAATGTCAATGTGAATGTAGGCCTTGGAAGCATCTTGCTCGGTGTTGAGCCTGGTTCTAAAAGCAATCTCCTGTGTAAAATGTGTGAATAGTTTGATAATTTGTATACATAATCAAGAGCATCTGATCAGCTGAACTCTGTGTTGGCTGCTGTATAGTACATGAACAAATGTCATGGGATAGAAAAATTACTTTGGATATTTAAAAGAAAAATAAATATATAGTCTATTTGTTTTGTAACACGTTTCTGTAAATAAAATAATTTATACTATTTATAAGAAAAAGTTGTGCTTTGCTTCATGAAAAATATTAGTTTGTTGAACAAACATGTTACTAAACAAGGCAATAAAATTAGGACTTTTCAATAAATGAGGTTGGTTGCATGGAATATATTATATGTTTCTGCTTCATTATAAAATCCTTCGCTATTAAAGGAAACCATTATCTGTATCGGTGCCTATGTGAACTAATTTCAGAGAATTGGATGTGGTCAAATTCTGTCATTGTCCCTTGGCATCGCGAGTCAGCCCGGTAGGTTCAGACCTTTCCATGCTACAGGAGGTTGGTACCTGGTTTTGAGCAGTGCCTGTGTCACCTCTGCAGCGTTTTCCTGTGCAGGGGACCTTCTGCTACTTGAGATTTATATTATTTTCTAATCAGAATAGTGTGCAGCAGCCTTTACAGCCCCAGATGTGGTTATGTTGAGTCGTTGTGTTTCCTGGATTTTCTTTTTCCTTCCAAAAAAAGTGTCTTCTGTGTTTTCACAGTTTGAAGATCCAGTGTGTGAATTCAGCAGGTTAAACCCTCCTGCAGAGCTTTTCTCTGCACGGGACTCCGGACTTGTGTGTTGTGGGTGATTTCGGAGCAGTTTGTAAAACCAGTAAAACTCCTGTTAGTGGGGCAGGACTTCAGAGTGACATTTGTGGCAAAACTTCCTTTATTCTGTCTCTATTTTGGTTTGGTTTGGGTTTTTTCCCGTCTTATAATGATTTTTTTTTTAATATTTGGAATAAATGCTACAAGATATAAATGGGGTTCAGACAACAGGCAAGTTCTGCTTTGTCTTTTTATAATAAGCACCTCTAGTAGTTCTACGTTTACTTTTTGCCTGAGTATTTTAATTTTTTTCTTTTTTTTTTCTTTTTTCCTTAGTTTTTTTATTTTTTTTTTTTTTTCTTTTTTCCTTAGTTTTTTTATTTTTTTTTTTTTTTGTCTTGCCTTCTTGCAAATCCTTTTCCTTCCCAGCAGCAATCTCTACCAGCTGTGCCATCCTGCATGAGCTGCTGGCGCTGCAGCTGGCTCTGCAGAGCTGTACGAGTGACCACAGCCCGGAGCGCGTGGGAGTCGGCTGTTGGCAGCCGAGCAGAGCTCTGTGCTTGGCATCGTGTTCAGGCAGGTTCGTGACTCTGAGTGCTTCAACACTGAAGGAGTAACTCTGCCTTTTACTGCATTTAATACAGGGTTCAGTGTCCTCTAAAACTGGCAAGGTTAAGAAAGGAAAAAAAGGTGCATTCAGCCTGTGTAACCCTGAGCTCTCGGAGCTCTGTGGAATTGGAGCATCCTCTCTCTCCCCTTCCTTTGCTGCATTTGGTGCCGTGCAGTATCAGGGAGCCCCGACCCTGGGGCAGAGCAGAGCTGCTCCTTGGGTTCTCTTCTGGTGACTATTCACTAAAGGAGTTAGTGCTGAAAAATGGTTCTGACCAGGTGCTGAAGTGGAACCCAGTAAGCACAGATGTCCCTGAACTGGGTGCAAAACAGTTTCCCTCCCATCAGTGACTGTCTCATTGGAAAATACTCCCGTTTATATTTGGGACAGCTAGTTGGTGATGTAGGAGACTGCCAATGCATGCAATGAAACCCCAGGGTCAGAGGTTCCCTGTGTGCAGGCTTTGTGTATTTGTGCATCTTGTCAGCGCCCTTTGCATTTAGTATCAAAGCTGGGGAGATGTGCCCTGGGAGCCCGGAGTTGTTTGGCATTTCCCTGGAGCAGTGTTGGGCTCAAAGGCTACAACCTGACTTTGGCAGAAAATCTGCCCCAGGTCCTGCCCGTGCAGCTCCGGGTGAGGGGTGGGGAGCTGGCCGGGTGCCCTCAGGCTCTCTGAAGGCCGGAGCGCCGCTCCGTGGGCGCCGTGTTTACACCGGTTACCACAACAACCCAAAGGAGGGCTTGCCCTGGCTTTATTTAAATGCAAATTCCTGTTGGTTCATTATTATCACGTTCTGCTGCAACAAATAATCAAACACATGTGGCTTGTAGGATCCACCATGGGACTTTTTATTTTGACTGGATGCTTTTTTTCAGTGCTTTGGCTCAGAGCTGTGTTAGCTGCTGGATTTGTTCCTAACAAACAGCATGGGAGCTTTGTCATGGAAAAGTGGCATATGCTTGGGTTTTTTCTGACCCAACAAACTTTGAAAACCTTTAGGGAACTTGTTCAAACTAATGTGGATTGAAACTTTACTGCCAAGGTGGAAAAACAGCCTGAGAAGTACAGTAAAAAAGCTTTGTCCAAGCCTATGAGAAATAGCTGGGGTTGGTATTTGTGCCCAAATTGATATAAAAGTTTTCTTTAGCATCAGCAGGGTTTGGTGGTCTCTGACAGTGCTGGAAGTTTTTTGTCCTCCATTTTGCAGTTTAGGTCCCTTCACCTGAGTCCTTTCCTGTCCATGACAGGTGACGTTTTCCTAAAGCCAGTGCCTTGTCCCTTGCCTGCAAGGCTGGACCTTGAGCTCTGGAGCCCAGTGTTCAGCGAGAGAAGCACCAGAGGTGTTGGCAGGTGAGCCAGAAACTGCACAGAGGCTTGCACAGGAACGACATTTCAACTGCGTGGTAGCAGAGCTTTACTAACAAATCCTAAACCACCCCATCTCCTGCCCTTCCCACCTGCTTTCCCACTATTAATGCGGGGAATGAATTGCAGGGAGAAGTTCAAGCTGTGGCTTGAAATCTGTGTCTGGTTCTGGCTACCTTGTAGCGAGGGTGAAGTCAGCCTTGCAAAGCGAAATTGGAGAATGGCATTAGCTCAAGGAACTGCCCAAGCTTGAATTACAAGAGAGAATGTACAACTTTGGCATGTGGACTATAAATCCATGGAAAGGTGTCAAAAGCGAGGCATGAAGGCCTGCGTCTGGACGGCTGCTCACAATCAGAGTTAAATAAAGGGAAATCATGAGATCAGATAAACAGAATATAAAACTAACATGATCATGGGACAGGAAAAATCAACTTTAAATTACTTCAGGAAGTAGAACTTCTAATGCTTCTGATTTGACATGGAGATGGAAGAAGGCAGTTAAAAACAACACAACACACAAAATTATGCCCTTGGTCAGCTCAAGGCCTGACCACCCTAGACCCCTCAGCATTCCTACTCTTTGGAAAACCTGTGTATCAGATTGCTTTTTTTTTTTTTCAGGAGAACAGTGTGAACAGCTGTGCTGGATAAACTGTGTGCCTCCAGCTGTGGGCTGCAGGAGGTGCTGCCTTTCACCTTTCCCAGAATTTTGTCCCATCGCTATTTGGCATGGCTGAGAGGCTGAACTGCTGCACAAAGCCTCAGAAGGTTCACCTAAAATTGCCGTGACCCTTTCCTGCCAGGCCTTGGCACAAAAATCTTTGTCCAGAAGATCTCCAGGCTCTCCCTGGATCCTCTTTCGCAGGATGTAGGCTGAGATCAGGAAATATGAAGGCAAGTTGGGATCTTTAAAGGGGGGTCTTCGCTGTAGTAGGATTGTCCACTTGTTTGGAACATGATCTTTCACCCACCTGAGCAGAGAACACCAGACTCTGAAACGCTTGGCTCCCACAGGATGATAGCCACAGTTAGGATAAAATGGTTGATAGCTCTGCAAGTATCTTACAGCACTAAAACTCTTTAGCAATGCTTTTATTTTCCACACAGAATAGGGGCAGCCATTTTTTTTCTGCTACTCTTACCTACACTAAGAGAGCAGCAAGATTTCTCTGGAATGCATGAAGCCCCTGTTAGCCTATTTTTTCCTGAGTAGGTTTCTATTCTCTTTACATTTAAAAAAATACATGGTCATACATATGCTGAATGGAAGCTTTGATGTAATTAAGGCAATTCATGTATAAATATTCTGGAAAGCAAAATATATTTGTGCACCAAACAGAAATTCCTCAAGTCAGTGAAGACATAAGACAGTAGGGTTTTCTGATAGGCTTCACACCTGCACCTATGGAAGGTAAGAGGTGTTCCCAAAAGTCAGACTGATTGAAGCCTTCCTAGCCAGCTCTACTTATCTGGCATGGAACAGATGTAGAAAAACAAGAGAGGTTATTGCAGGTCCGAAAAGTCTGAATATTGGGTTTTAGCAATTCAAACTTTATAGAAAATGGTATGTGTGTGAACACACAAAATAGAGACTGACAGCTGACCACATGGTAAACTAGAGTTCTTGTTTATTACCCTGCCTATTCTGAAGAAAGATCAGAATTTTCTTCTAAATAGTACTGTCTAAAATGTAAATCTTTAAACTTTGGCTAAATAGCTGCTTCTTGCAGGGGGAAACAACCAAAACAGCTTCCAGTAAGTAGTAAAAAATCCCCAAAATCATGAGGTTGTATTCTGGGTTTCAGAAAAGTTCACTGGAGAATACCAATGGCCCCTCAGCACCAAGGGCTCCAAGCTCGGGCAGGCAGCAGCGATTCCAGGACAGGAGACCCTCCATGGTCTTGCAGTGGGAGGGGTGGGCAGGGGAAATTCCAAGCTGCCCTGTGTGTGACACAGTAGCTTGCAAATGCTAGGATTGCTCTTTGGGTACACCTACCTGCTGGGGTTCCTTCCAGCACTGAAGTTGCAATGCATACAGGCTGTAAATGCATTCCAAATGCTGTGGCATCAAAAGCTCACAGAACTCACTCACAGGACTTCTTTGGGAGGAGGGGAAAAAAAACCTTAAGGCAGGCCAGCGGGGTAAACAGCTGCTGCTGGAGGCTCTGCCACCCAGAAACCATGTGTCATCAGCATGGCAGCAGCCTAGTGAGACATTCATTCCTCAGCAGCTGTGAAGAAAGGAACTGTAACCCCTGCAGTACCTGATCAGCTCTGTCAGACTGCAGTAGTCCCTTCCACAGCTCCCACCATCACTGACATCTGCAAATGTAACTCAGGCAATAATTACAAATGTAATGCTTTGCTCATATGCTGACTTTCTTTTCAACAGTTTGCAAAGAAATAGTTTAAAGAGAGAGGCTACTTCTGTTATAGTTGTTCCCAAAGTTTTAGTCCCACAGTTTCTGTGGTTATATTATTGCTTCACCCCAATCACTTGCATCCTTATTCCTTCTCCCTTAAGCTGTAATCCCTTCATTGCAAGACTGTCCTGTCTGGACAGTGTGCACTCTTCACTAAAATGTTTGGCCACTTTACTATTATGCAACTGATTGTTTTCACGTCTGATTCCAATACAAAGGTCTTAAAGCAGCAAGCATAAAATAGCCATGAGTTCTCTGTGTTCACAGGTTGTGAGCCTGCTTTGCTGTTCAACATGGAACAGTGGATACACAGGCAAGGAAAGGAACAAAGTCTATTACAAGAGCTCACCAACGGTATCATACATTTAATAAATGAACTGGGTTCCATACACCAGAACAGAACAGTGTGTACATAATGAAGTGGAAAGTAAAAACACTACCTTCTTGCTAGTTATTTTTTTCCCTACAGTATACCAAGTTATGCAATATATTTATAGGTTACTTCCAAAATGTTTTAAACATCTAAATTTTGCATTTCCTTGCATTAAAAAAATTACATATTAATTACTCGGGAAAGTTTCTGAATTCTGTTTAGCAGCAAATCTCCTTTCTTGATGGTTTCTTGGTACTGCCAATTCTTGCTATCAGGCCTAGGAATCATGGGGGAAAAACACAGGGGGTTAGAACTGAGAATACGATTTATACCAAAGCATTAAATATTTCTGTAGTCAATGTCATCAAAATATATAGAATTCAACTGCTCTGTTAAAAGCAACCCCTAGGAATTGTTACATACCTGTTAGTTTCTACAATCTCGTTTACTTTGTCTATTTTGCAGTGCAACCGCCCAGCTGCAATAAATCTTGAAAGCTCCCTAAACAAAGAAAAGAAGTTGGTTAAATCCTCTTTCACCAGGGACTTGTAGACCTAAGAGCACTGAAACTGCTGTTACACCATGCTGTATTTCTGAAGCAACAGCCTACAGATCTTCATAAGGTATTTTATATATCCTCATCTTATTAAGGCTTGGACATTGCACCCAAATATACCAAAAATAACCATTGCACCAAAAATAACCATTTTAGTGACCTGAACACAAAACCTCTTAGTTCTTCTCAGGCCAAAGTGTTGTACTGATTACTGAGCTTTGTATCAACTACTCTTCAAATCCAAAGGCAGCAGTACTGCAGCGTGGCTATTTGGAATTTATCCTGAGATAAATATCTTCATGCCAGTCAATGAATTAGAAAAGTATCTCAATAATTTTTAATTTTTTTAATGCTTTTAAAATTTTTATTATCATTGTTTTGTTTAATTAACAGCACTGATGGTAGAAGAAAATATTCCTGTGTTCAACAGTAAGGTAAGTTACAGCTCAAATTACTGGAAAGCATAAGAATTAGTATGACTTAAAAAAATTACTTTTGAATTGAATGGTATTTGGTTTCTCTTGAAACACTTATTAATTGCTGAATATTACAAGCAGTTTCATATTTCTGCAAGTTTTCTGTGTTAGAAAATCTAAAACCTCTCTGACACAAGAATAATGCTTGTGAAGGCATTTAAAATAATGTGCTTCATGTACACAGAGTAAAAGTCAGTTTCTCAGTTCACTCACCACTTAATTCTTATAATGATCTAAATCTGCTGGTTTTATTCTAGAAAAGAATTTCAAATTGGGACTTCAGGGTATGTTTGATTTAAGTTAAAAACATCAGATCCTGTCCACATAACAGAAACCAAGCACATTGAGAGAGGGAGACTGGCAGAGTACAAAAAATGTGCAGATCCCCAAAGTTGAAACAGCTCCTTTTCTGCACAGGTGTGAACTAAGCTATGTAAAAATCTAAACTTTCATAGGACATGGAGGTCAATAAACACAGCAATATAAAGAACAAAGTAATTAATAAAATACCAGCTTCTCACACTCTTCCACAGAAAGGTAACTTGGCATATTTAGAATACAAATGAACAAAGATTTCTACTCATAACGAGATCATCATAAATATTTAAAAGGTAGAAAGGGAGATCTCTGTGAACTGAAAAAGCCAAAGAACTTACTGATCTATGAATTCTACACTGACTCCAAAGGCTTCTGCCATGTACCCTAACGTCAAGGACCGGTAGGACTCGAGGAGCTGGCTGTAGGCGTGGATTCGCATTTCCCGTACGTAGTATCGGTAGTGAGGTGCAAACAGCCAGTCTTTCTTCATCTCTTGCTCTACAACAGCTGAAAAGGAAGAAAAAAAAAGCAGCAAATTAAAAAAAAACCAGAAGTCAGTAATTTCTAAGAAATGTCAAATATCAGTCATGTAAATAAAACACATGGCACCAGTCAATAAGTAATAGGCGTGACCATAACTACATTGTATTCTCACACTCCCCAAGCTATGAAAGGGATTCTGCACTAAAGAGAAGCAAATTCATGTAATCTGAATCAGTTCTGGAACCAGAAGCAGTAAGAACATGCAAACAGTATTGTGGCAGAGCTAATGGGGGCCTGTAAACAGCACAGCATCCTTCTCTCAAGGGGGGACAGGGACCACCTCGCTGAAAGCAAGAGCTGGATCTCGTGCCAGCAGGGACAGGCTGGAGCTGGGTAACAAGCAGAACTCCTATGTAACTTCTTGAAGAAACATTGTTACCCACACCTGTCTAAGGACATCACATTAATTTTCTGCTACTAGCTCTTTAATTACTTTCAAGGATTTCCAGACACTGAAGTGATTTCTTTTTTTCCGTGACAGCATCAGTTCCCGGCTTGGGAGGCTGGCAATAGGAAGATGCTGCCCTTTAATTCAGTCTCACCAGGCCTAGCCTTCCACAAAATCAAGGGTACTTCCTTGCTTTTTCTAAATATCTCATTTTCTTGTATTCTAAATCTCACTGAAGAAAAACAAGCAGTCTGAGAACTGGCAAGAATGAGGGTTTCCTGAAAAGCTTTTCTTTGGTGTCACCGTTTTACATAGAAAGCTTTCAAATCTTTCCTGATCTGGCTCTTCAGGTAAGGTGGTGTTTCACAGCCATTTTCAAAGTGCTTTTTCACCTAATCAGATGTGACCTTTCACAAAGCTCATTGGATGAGAAATTTGTCTTTGTTTGAAAAATCAAAGCAGAAAATTTTAGGTCACTGTTAAAAAAATCTCTATAGTTCGTCTTTTCTGTACACAGCTCTAGCTCTAGACTGCAGCTACTCCACAAAAGTTGTGTATGATCTGAAACAAATAACTGGAACACCTGAAACAGTGTTGTGGGACACAACCCAGCCTTACCTAGTGACTGGAAAAAGGCTGCATAACGACATTCGTAAAGAGAGAAGAGATACTGCCGTACAGCTGGCAAACTGTGCAAGGCTTCCAGGATCTCTGCTCCTTTAATCACCTGAAAGCAAACACACATCTTTAACCACCATCCCTTTCAGCCTCCAGATGAACAGGTTAAGAAAAGGCTCTGTCAGTTTGCACCAGTGTTTCCAAGTGCTCTCCTTACCTTCTCCCTCAGGTCAGGCCTGTCCAGAGCAATCATGCTGACATAGACAGTGTATGTTACAAAGGTTTTGTAATCCATCAGTTCATAGGATGTAAACGTGGACACTGTATCAAGGAAGAGCTCTGCTGCTTGTTTAAAGTCTCGAATGGCTACACAGTAAAGGCCCTGGTACACCTTGAGACGGTTTCTTCTGTCCCAGTCTCCTCCCTCTTCTATTAGACTTAAAACAGAAGAAAGAATATTTACTTATGTAAATGTGTCATGTAATGAGTTATATGAAATAAATACAAATCAACTGATACCATGAGATTAGAGAAAGAATAACTTGGTTTATGTTACAGCTTGTTGAAACAGCCCAGGCTTTGTACACCTGTTGGCATAGGAAAGTGGCCTCCTTAGGACAGGAGAGGCCAGAGGCTTTTACACAGTGCAAGTTTCATCCGAAAGGAAAAGTTTACAGCCTCTTCAGCTCTGACAACAATCTGTGGATGTGCAGGTAAATATTACTGTCAGCCTGGACTGTGGCAACATATTTCCACTGCCTTTGCTGCTAAAATCAAAGCTGTCCAACCAGCAGCATAGAAAAAAAAAATACAAGTTGCCACTTTTTATGGATCAGCACAAAACTCGTGCAGCTATAAGAAGGGCAGGGATGAGACAAAACCGCTGAGAAGGCAACACAAAATATCCCTGCCCAAGGAACAAGGGAAGTGGGAACCTTGTCTGCCTTGGTGTCTCATGGCAGCAGCAGAGAGACTGGAACACAGCTTTCTACAGCAACTGCTGAGGTTCAAAACATTGGGAGCACAGAGACCCTGAAGCTACCAGTGGGAACATGGGAAGGACAGCGGCAACAAAACACACCATGCTGCTCTTGCTCCTAGAGGAAAAGCTCCTTCTTTACAGAGCCAGCTGGGTGCCACGGGAAGCAGCAGGACTTAGCTGGCAGAGGCACAGTCCAGTCACACCCAAAGTGGGAGTGGGAGCTGGGCTACAAATACAAATTGAGCCAGCTGCTAGAAAACAGCTACCACAAAATCTTAACATTTCTCTTCCCCTCCCATAAAAAAATTCAGGAGTAGGATACTCAAATAAAGTAACACCCACCCATCACTCCGATTCTCTCTCACAACCAGTCCCAGTCATTTCTGGACAGAAAGGTATTTCTCTTCCATTTCTTTTGTTACAGTTTGTTTCAAAAGTGCTTTAGTGCACTCAGACAACCCAAGCAGTACCTTTTTGCCTTTTCAATGTTCCGTGTGATGAGGTCATTGTCCATATAAAACAAGCCAATCCTTAGCAGATAGAACACGATATCCAGGCGATGTCCCAGGGCCACGGTTTTGTCGTAAGTCTTGCGGAATGCAGTCAGAGCTCCCTCCTGGCAAAATAGTATTTGCTACTGTAAGAATGTTAAAAGCACCCAGAACATTCACAAAATACCTGTTGTAAGAACGCGTATTTTCTCCCACTGGTAGCTGTGACTTTCACATTGTGAATAATCTTAACGTATCCAAGTTTAAATCAAGTTAGAAAAGCTGTTTCTCATGTATCTTTTAAAGCTAAGGACTATGAAAACCTACTCTGTAACTTGAAATTCAGCTGCATGATCTAAATAGCTTGGAAAAGTCTAAAGGTGCAAGGTAAGTAAATAATGGTATCTGCAAACTTTTCCCCTTGTCAAGAAGGAAGTTATTTTCTTTCAGGGACTGTTTTTTTCCAAGATAATTTCTATTTCAGTAAGACCCTCCCCTATCTGCCAGCCATGTGTGAGCTGTGCTATAGAGAAAATGCTCTGCAAGTCCCCCAGCGCTCACTTGGACCTGCCCAGCTAACGGGGTTCCCATGCAGTGTTTTCTACGAGTCCATAAAGCCTCTGCTGTCACCAACCTTGTCCCCAATCCTGCACAGGTACTCAGCCTTGGCCATCATTGCATCCCGGATTTCGCTCTCCCCCAAGATCTTTTCTGCATCTTCTAATTCGTTGTCAAGACGTTTCAGTTCCTCCTCATTGGCTTTCTTCATTTTGTTCAGCAGATCCGTGTCCATCTGCCACTCAAGAGACTTGCACAGGGCTTCATAGTATGGAGCCATGTCTGAAAGAGAAGCAGGAAGGGTTCTGCTGTTGATTGCTGCAACGAGACTGTGTCTGTTCCTAAAAGGACAACATGACTGCCAATGCAGAGATGTCCCTTATATGAGCAGGTACCTGCTGAATCCAGACACAGCACAGCCATTGTTTCTGCATGCCTTGCCCCTCATGCTTCCTTTCACTGATCCTTTTTTGTCACTGTTCTTTACGCTGCTCCCATTTGTACTTTCCTTACCTTGCACTGGTGTGGCCTCACCTCGAGGTCTGGGGGCAGTTTTGGGCACTAAGATACCAGAAGGACATTAAACTGTTAGAGGGCATCCAAAGGAGGGACATGGAAACGATGAAGGGTCTGGAGGGGATGTCTAAGGAGCAGCTGAGGTCACTTGGTGTGTTCAGCCTAGAGAAGAGAAGACTGAGGGGAGACCTCAAAGCTGTCTAAAACTTCCTCATGAGACAAAGTGGAGGGTCAGTTGCTGATCTCTGCTCTCTGGAAACCGGTGACAGGACCTTCGTACACAGCATGGAGCTGTGTCAGGGAGGTTTCAGTTGGATAAAAGGAGAAGGTTCTTGCCCCAGAGGGGTGGTCAGGCACTGAACAGAGTCACCAAGGCAGAGCTCATGAAGCCCTTGGACAATGCTCTCAGGCAGAGTGGTATTGTTGGGAGTGTCCTGTGCAGGACCAAGAGTTGGACTTTGATGACCCCTGTGGGCTCCCTCCAGCTCAGGATGTTCTGTGATTCTCTTTATCCCACTGTGAGCACAGCAGCCCGTGGTGCTCAACTAACAGCTCTTACAGCCCCAGCACGATGTAAGAGTGGTCAGAGCTGGGGACAGGGCACGGCACGGGTACGTCCAACCCTCACCCTGCCCGCTGCTCTCGGGCTGTCCATGCCCCGGCGGAGTCAGTCCCGGGAGCAGAGCGATGCCGAACTGCGGGGGGACGTGTACACAACCCCCTGCCCGGGGATCGATGACCACAGACAGTCACACGGCTGCTCCACAGACACACGGTGGGAGCCGGGGCCGGCGGACAGACAGACAGACCCCCTCCACATACACACAGCGTCCCCCAGGCCCCACTCACTGTGCAGCCGCACCGCCGCCATCAGCTCGTCGCGCGCGGCGGGGTCGGGCGCGCGGGGCCGCAGGCTGAGCAGGAAGCGGAGCTGGGCGATGCGGAGGTCGGGGTTCTTGGGCAGCCCCTCCTCCTCCAGGTTCTCCAGCGGCATGGCGGCGGCGGGACGGGGGCCGCGGGGCCGGGGCTCGGCAGGACAGGAGGCTGTGGGCAGCGGGAGGGCGGCGCGGCGCAGTGACTCAGCCGCGACGGGCGGAAACGGCCGCGCTCTTCCGCCGCGCGGCGCCCCCTGGCGGCGCGGAGGCCCCTGCGGGCG